>CAMZMU010000050.1:18957877-19071231 GCA_947311845.1 Poa pratensis | reverse complement strand
CCACCGCACCCTCTAAAAACTGGCAGTAGAGTGTTTTGATCCACTCTAGCAGACCTCCTATCTGAGCCTCTATCCCTATAATTTTTAGAGGGCCCTCTAAAAACACCGTTGTAGCTACACTATGGGCAGTTTTTGGCGCCAGGGACATTTCTGACCCGCGCCTGATCACCCGCTGACGCCACCTCCTTTGGCCATTCCTCGCCGCCGCTGGACTGTCGCCAACCGCCTCCGCAGCTCGCCGTAGTCAGATCACATCTTTCCCCTCCTCCCATGCCCCCCCCCCCCTCCTGGCTATCTCCATCAACCTGCTAGATCCATGGAGTCCGCCAGCCCCTTGCCACGCCGGATCTTCTCGTGCCTTCTGCCACCACCTGAGCGGTCACTTCCTCTCCTGATTCCCTCCGCTGGCCGGCCGACAATCTCCCAGCCACCTCCGCCTCCCCGCGTCGTCTTCTCCCCGCATGGCGCTATAAAAGTTCTGAAATGTGGTTTTAGAGGGCCCTCTAAAACTATTATAGAGGCTGCCCTTTTAGGGTGTCTGCTAGAGTTGCTCTAATAACCTTTGTGGCCTACAAAATCTACATATGTACATTGGTTGGTTACTAATTTTACTTTTTATTCTCCACTTTTTTTAATGGTTATTTATCCTTTCCTTCCGTTTAATTAGAGACCTAAATATGACAGGTTTTCAAAGTCCTACAGGTCAAAAGATCTCAGTTCAGGACGGATGCTTGGATATGCAGCAGCAGGGGTTGTGGCTGACATGCTGAGTTCTCTAGTCATCGCTATAGTACTAAGAAGCTTTCGTGGAGTGCTCCTTGCGGTGGCCAGGTGGGCTGTAAGCAACCATAGCATCAGGGTGTTTGCTTATCGTTTTAAGCGAGCCTGTCTTCTTGTAGCATATGTATCTTTTGTTGGCTGGATTACTTTGCAGTACAGCAAAATGATTGGGTTGAAGGAACTTTTATTGGACTACGAACTCATGGAGAGGTTCTTGTAAAATGTGCATGTTCCCCGGCAATGTATATCTATGAGCCGATTCTGGTCCTCGATGAAACAGTTTTCTGTTTCATTCGAATTCCACTGATGTAAGTTATGTTGTTTTGCTACGGTATGTGTCCAGGAATGCCTAATAGTGCTGCTCTGTTCATGACAGCATGGCAAATGCATTCCAGGTAGATCAATTGTGTGGTAGTTACAGCACATGTGCAACCCCATCTGTTGTAACATGTATCCACTTCATGGTCATCATAGTTTGGGACTTTAGCGGGATTCTTCTCCCATTTGGAAATATTATCTAACTTAATGACTTTGAATGCAAATTACGGGTTTGGGGCTCTTTGGCTTTGAATGGCTGTTCTTTGAACTGAATTGAAAAACTTCTACTTCTGGAACGTTTTTCTTGCCGCTGGGAATTCAGCTATTGCAAGTGTATATTTCATTGGTTCGTTACAATGGTCACCTTTTATTCTTTCCTTTTAATAGTCATGGTCATTTATCTTAAAAGTTATTTGCATTTTCTTTCGTATGACTTGAGATTGAAATATGACAGGTTTTCGAAGCCATGTACGTCAAAATATTTCAGTTCCGGATGGATGCTTGGATATGCAGCAGGGTTTGTAGCTGGCATGCTGAGTTCTATGTTCAACACTATAGTACCACGAAGCTTCCGAGGAGGGTTCCTTGCTGCTGCCAGGTGGGCTGTGAGCAACCATAGCATCAGGGTGTTTGCATATCGTTTTAAGCGAGCCTGTCTTCTTGTAGCATATCTATCTTATGTTGGCTGGATTACTTGGAAGTACAGCAAAAGGATTGGGTTGAAAGAACCTTTGTTGGGTTAGGAACTCATGGAGGTTCTTGTAAATTGTAAATGTTCTCGGCAATCGGGCTATATATGGAATATGGTACAAGATGACTCGTGTCCTTGACTGGTGTAAATTATCTTGTTCTGCTACTTGATTTGCTTGAAGGTTTCTGCAAATCCAATAAATCCTAACAGGGAAGGGATACTCGTCGTTGAACTTATGTGTTTCATTGGATCAGGAACAAGTGTTCGACGAACTATGACTAAAACCTTTTTGTGGAACTTTTCAGTTTCCTCTGGAAATTCAGCCATTTCATTGTTAATTACTCCTCCAAAAGTTACTTCAAGTCTCTAAGATATACTCCTACTTCAAATGGTACATAAATACTGTTACTGGTTGTCAGTGCCTGCCTGTGTCCTCTAAAGAGAAATGGGGCTCTGTACTTACCTCCTTTAGACAACACAAGTATACAAAAAGACTACTAATACAGTAATACTTGATTTGCAAGTCTTCCAACTACTCTACTCGACACCTGCTTGGCCTCAGTTCCATGAATGTGCCTCAGTTTCCTTTCTAGTTTTATATTCATCATATTTGCGCCATATTTCTCAAGAATTTCAATGCCGATAATGATCGTCCAACCTCGCTTTCAACATACATCTCTCTGAATTTTCCCCACACATGCCAACATCCACACGCAAAAGTTCAGTAATCGGTAGTACTCCTGACCAAATTCCCACCAAGAAATATAACAACCACAAAACTATACTGAACCAAATTAATGACTTACATAACTAAAATAAGCCAAAGAAGGTGCGCATATTCAGTTTATACATGTCTACACTCTACACAGCGCAGAGGAGCGATGCATAAAAACTATGAAACACAAGTTCCATACTTTGCCAAGCCAAGCACCGGGGTCACCATTACTTAATTTTCCACCATTATCCCCTACTCTAACTTAACCTGTCAAGCATGCACATCAATCGTTCGTTTGCATCGATCAATTACAGGTACTGAGCTTGTATTCTGTCTCTGTTCTGCTCCCACCACACCTTGGCCCTGTCCTCGCCAAACCTCTCCCGGCTGCAAGAAGATAAACTGACACGCATGAGATCGAGCATGACCAAGAAATTAAGCTTAGCGTGTACGTTCATATATGATCGTTGGCATGCATACCTGAACCGGACGCGGCGTAGCTCGCGGGTGCCGTCGCCGAGCTCGCGGATGGTGAGGCAGACGCCCGGCTCGTCCTGCTCGATCCACTCCGTCGCTTCCATGTCGCTTGCGTTGCTGATGGACACGGAGGCCTCGTCGCGGGACGACGTGGTGGCGCGCGACGGGTCGTAGGACGACGGACCTCCGCCGGCGGAGGCCGCGGAGTTGAGCATGTTGAAATGGTGCGCCCAAACGTGGTCGGACGGGTCCAGGACGGCCGCCGCGTACGGGTAGGACGGCGCCGACCTGTTGGAAGGCCCAGCCGCGTACGACGGCGGCGGCATCATCGGCTTGCACGACACGCTCCGGGACATCGGGTCTTTGATCGACGATGATGTCGGCGGCATCATGACTACTGGGCTCTCGGCCCGGGTGGAGCCGCCCCGGGAGTAGGATGAATCTCTCTTCAGGCAGAACAAGCCAATTCTATCAGTATGTTGACGAATCAATTCAGTAGACTAAAATGTTTTAGGTGCGATGGACATACGAGAAGTGAGTCGTCGACCGAGGACGTCGGGGTGGAGCCACCTTGCTGCCGGCCGCTGAACGTCTGCACGTTGTACAGCTCCACGAGGCGGTCGTAGTTCTCTCCCCACCACCGCTGCGCCTCCCACTTGTTAAAGATCTCCCGGCTACGCACGCAGCATGCACACGTCATACGAGTTAGCTAGTTTAACGTGCAAAGTATCGCTTGATCACAAACTAAGATAGCAGACTAATGCAGATGTGAAACTCATCTGCATTCAGAAACACAAACCTGAAGCGGATGCGCTTAAGATCATTGCCGCCGCCGGGCAGCGTGACGAAGGTGATCTGGACGCCGGGCTCTACCTGCGCCATCCACTCCCGGGGCACGGCGGCGTCGACGTCCACCCTCACGCCGCCGTCCTCCACCTCGATGCCCGGCGGCCATCCGCGCCCGCTCATATCCCACGTCGCCGCTCGAGCGCTCCCGTTCGCCGCCGCTGCACCCGTCCTGCTGCTCGCGGGCGTGAAGGCGGTGTCGTCGACGAAGCCCGGGTAATGGCGGCCGTAGCCCCTCCCCCTGAAGGACGGGCTCCCGGCGGCGGTGGGCGCCTTGTAGTGCTTGCCGGAGCCGGAGAACTTGAGCACCATGTCCTTGAGCTGAAGGCAGCACATTGCCAATGCGCCGCACGTACGTAAGTAAGAGCCCAGTTAGCCACCACTCACCAAGTAACTAAGTCATTAACCAAAACGCTCATGACTCATGAGTGTAATCTAACATCAGCTATGACTCGAATTAGCATAAGTAGCTGCCGTGGTTAGTCAGTTACTAACAGAAGTGCGCGCCAATTCTTTAAGGCGGCCGGGTTCGATCGATGCCAAGAAAAGGATATGCTTGCTGAGTGGCTAGTGACTTTGAGTGACTAACTGAACTAGTATCACGCATGACGAATAGGTTCAGACCAATGAGGGTATGTATATCACAGGGCTACAGGTAGAGCACAAATTACTACTATACTATTAGTAGAGTACAACGGACCACGCTAAGTACGTACACAGCTAGAGATCGATAGCGATCACGCAGCTAGGACTGATGAGTGAAATCTTTTAACACTTTTGTCTGAAACAAGGAACCTGCAGGCATTGATGCGGATGCATGCATGCTCAACGGCGGCCGCAGCAGCGTATGATCCCACCGCATGCATATGCATTATGCGTTGCGTGCGTACTTAAAAGGACACCGCGGCAAAGGCGCAAAGCAAGTCGGCGGCAAAGCAATTAAGCAAAGCATCGCCATAGCCAAATTGCCGCGATCCCCTCCCGTGATTTCGTGGCCCAGGCAGGGGGAGTAGCCCAGAGTGAGGTCCAGTCTGGGGGCCCTAAAGGGCCGCCGAGCCGCTGTAGGCCGTAGCCCCTGGACGGCGAGGACCACGCACGTATGCAGGTATCGGTGGCCCGCGGGCCGACTTTATTCGACGGCATGGCGCAAGCAGAGGGGTTTCGCAGCCGAGCAAAGCGCCGCTGCCCCGGCCGGCTTTTAACCAAAGAGAACAGCACAAACCACGGCATGTCTTTCCACGGGGAAAATGTGATGCAGGCTGCAGGTTCAGGCAGGGGTCCAGCTCCAGGGCACACTCGACAGCACATGAACGCAGGCACTGTCGTGCCACGGACTCACATTGGTGTAGCGTGTGTGTAAGCTCTAAGCCGTGGGCTTCGATCTCTTTATTGCTACGGCAAAGTGGATGGAATCATGGATGGATGGGCGGTGGCGAGTTTGAGATGGAGATCGAGAAAAGAGAAAGAATGTCGTCCCGCCATGGGGAACAAAGCGTTCGTTCCAAAGGTAGGGGATGGGGATCCAAGCAAGCAAAGAAAGAAAAGGCAGCTAGCGGCCGGCCTTCTCCCACCACGTCTACTCAACGCGCATCTTGTCTTCTCCTCCTCCCTTGACCGAGCTTTTTTCTTTCGAGGAATGTCGTGAGAATGGAGCTAGCCAGCTACGATCGATGCTCCGTACTCAATGTGGTGCTAAAGAAAAGTGATCGAAATCACTGTCATTCACGCGGCACTTTCGGATGCATAATGCCTGCATGGCTCGAATCATAGACGTGTCCTACTTCTACCTAGCCCAGCTAACAGTCATATCATCGTGGTAAAGTTTGACGAAACTTGTATTTAAAGATGATAAAAGAAGATGCCTCTAGTACCTTCTTATTAGGGATCTAGCTAGCTAAGCTAGCGTTCATTCATTGTCTAATGTCGATGTGTATGACACAAATATGGTATATGCGCTGCATAAAGGAAACAAGAGCATGTAATGCATCAGGGACAGAAAACAACCCAAAGCTTCGAAGAGGACGATCGATCGAGCTGGGGGCCTAGCTTGGCTTCATCAGTAGGGTGCGTGAGCTCATGTCAATTAAGTGCATTGCGTGGGATGGCGGAACTACTCCTACTATAACTGAACAAATGCCAAAAATTGCCAGAAGGAGAAGCAGGAAGGACTTAACCGCGCGCGTACAAATGGGTCCTAGCAGGCTAGCAGCTACAGGCGTATATACATACAGGCAGCGAATGGCGACTCCTTGTTTGTCTGTATATACTTTGCTCCTCATCAACAACTCCGGATTTTGGCATCTCTTGCCAAACGCAGCCGCAGCCGCTATCCCTGCAGCTATGGCTAGCCTAACGGATCGGGCATGGCCTGCGTGGCTGCGTCCCCATGGCCTTGCTTGGGCAATTCCTAGGCTGACTGGCTAAGTACTGTGCACTAGTATAGCTCAGCGTCAGAGGGCGTTCGTCCCAACAACTGGCATTCGACCGATCTCTGGCTCCTACCCACGCTGACACACGAGCATTGCATATACGAGTACATAGGTAGTACTGGCAATTGTTAAAAAAGAGTGGTAGAATCGATCCAGGAGTAGCACGTACAGTGGTAGTTGAAGAGAGACAGATGCATGGGTATGTACCTGTGAGGTGAGAGACTTGACGGCAGGCGTGGCCGCGGCACGGGAGCCGTCCTCCCCGCCTTCTTTCGCGGAGCAAGCGATGCATGCCAGCATCTTCGATCGATTCCTCGATACTCCGCTGGGCGCTGGCCCTCTTCTCTCCAACGTTCAACACGTACGGGTTAATCGCCGGCCTCTCACCGCACCAACCCTAGCTCGTCCCTGTAGCAACAGAGTAGTATAATTTATAGTGCAGGTTGCGTTAAGTTACGCGCATATATATCTCAGAGACATAGTAGATTACGTTCATGCAGACGGTGCAAACAAAACTGCAGATATCAGATATGTGCATGCAGATGCAGCCAAATGTATCAATAAGATGGGATGGTCAAACATAGCGATCTGGAGGTCAACACTAATGTACTACACTCTGGATATTGTGTTGTTGATCAATAGTACAACAATACCGTACTATACGACTCTAGCTATAACGTATATACAGTTACGTACTGTGAGTCTGTGACATGCTCGCTCGATTTCTAGAACGTACGACGCCACTTCAGCCTCATACGCTACTGCATGCTCGGTCAACAGTCACTACGTGAGCATGTATACCACGTACGCACTGTTTAGCGACCACGAGGCGTTGACCCGTGCGTGCGAGTTGCGACGACCACGGAAATTAGCCACCCATGTCAGGCCGCAGCAAAGCGAGCTTAATTCGCGCCGCACAGCAAGCAAACTGTGCAACAAGATAGTAAAGACTAGCTAGAGCTCTCACCGGCGCCTAAACGGGGCAGGCCAGCGCGCGAGAAGAACAGTAGCACTATACTACTACATACTGTACTAATACAAGCAACTACTATGAGAGAATGCAAGCCGCAGCATGCATATATGTACCAGCAGCAGGCATACGCTGTTCTTCTAACACAGCAGAGAAAGAGAGAGAGAGAGTGTAAAGAAAAGTCAGAAGACATGGATGGAGCGGGCCGGCATGGCGACAGATGCAACAAACCAAAATCTTCAACGGACGAGAGCACGCACCCATGCCATGACGTACTACGTCGCATGCATAAGGCAAATACGCAGCGCAGCGTAGATGGCGCGCAGAGAAACTTCTCACGTGTCTTTTCTTCTCTCTATGGAGGACATGTCATCATAACGACGACGATGACGACGGCTGCCACTCTACACGTAGACGACGTAGTCTGTCTGTCTGCTGGTTTAAATTCAGATGAGCGCGCTGTCCGACGCGACACACACGGCCGGGAGGAGAAGGACAGGGGCGTATGGGGAAGACTCTCCTCCACCACCAAGCGGCAGCGGCAGCGGCAGCATCGGCTAGCTCGCCGCACGAGGCACTGAGACCACTGATGCAGCAGCAGCAGCAGCAGCAGACGGATCAGCTACAGTCTACTACGCAATGCATGCTTGTATATATGGACCCCCGAGATCAACGTATTGCCTCGACATTCTTTATCTTTTCTACCCCTTCAGGCGACCCGGGCCCGGCACAAAGTGACCAGGCATCGAGTGTCTGCGCCACGGAGCCCGCCGCTGATCCTCTTTATTTTGATCTCTTGCTCTTTATGGGTTCTTTTTTTGTAGGAATGTAGCGGCTCTGCCTAACCTCAAACACTACTAATGGAGTACCAGTGGTTATGCTAGAGCCCTTTTTCATGCTAGATCGAGGTGGGAAATGGAGAGAAGGACAGTGGCAAACCACACTGGCCGCTCAGATACTTACAGGTAACTGACGGATAACCGTTGTCCCCCGCTTCGTGAGCTCACCCGACGTGAAAACAGTCTCTACACCCCCATCCGGTAGATATCGCCTGAGCCCGAAATGATCTGAAAAAAACAGGTACATACCGTTGTGGTTGTGGTTGTGGGTTTGACTTGTGATGAACGGAACGGCGAACTCAAACACAAGCAAGCAAAATGCAAGCTGGAGGGGACAAAGCATAACAGAAAGCTCGAAAAGGCAGATACTATCGAGGAAGCGGCCGGAGCAGAAATAAATGAACGAAAAAAGGGCGAGCCGACAAGGCGCGGCGGCGTGCGTCACTGCCGTTTCGATCGATGGGTTGATTGTTTACCTTCTCCGCCTCTCGCCGGCGCCGGCGCGAGGCTGCAGCTCCTGGACGGCTTCTTGGCGTCTGAACGGAGCCTTGTGGCAGTGACGACGAGCCTTCGGGGTCCAGGAAATGGAGGTCCTTGCCGGGACACGGATGAGTAGAACGACACTGATTGACACCGGCTGAAGCTGGCAGACGGAAACTAGCTAGGCGATGCGGCGAAGCCTTCTGAAAGGTATAGAGTAGACGACGAAATGAAACTGGAAGAGGAAATGGCGTGGGACTGGGACTCTGAGCGAGGGAGATTCCTTTCACAGAAGAAGGGAATGGAGTCTAGTTGGGGAAGAGACACTGTGTGGGTTGTGGCTCCAACACAGAGAGAGGAACGGGAATGGAACTGGGCGTTTCTCTCGTCTCGGCCGTAGGATGCTTCCCCGATACGACGACGGCCGCTGCGAGAGCAGCCCAGTCCGGCAGTCTACGCCGCTATATAGGCCAGGGGCGGGGCCGGTAAGACCGTGGCCGTCCGATCCTGGGCCTGCGGTCGACCACTGGCCACTGGTGAGTGGGCCTGGCGCAAAGGATCCCCTACCCGCCTTGTCCCGACGCACGCCACCTCGGCCTCCATGCGTGCACTCCGCGACGGCTTCGCGCTATCAGCTATACCGTCGTCGAGACAGGCTTCATGAGGTCGATTTTGTCTGCAATGGTCCGTGCAGACGTGATATTCGATACATCCAGATCGGACATATTTGGTGGTATGCACAACGATCGGTCAACTCATTTCTTTTCTTATTTACTCAACTCGTTTTTTTATTAAAGGGATTGTTTTTTTCTCATTCGATTTAGAAATAACTACTTCCCATACAACATTCTCGCCGGTCTGATGATCTTCTCGTCCAATTGTACTTTCTTCAGTCAGAAAAATTGGATAGGATAGTTTTTTTTTTGAACAAGGAGGATAGATACTAATTTATATTAGCCATGTTTTTTTTCCAAAAAAAATATATACTAGCCATGTGAGAAATAACAAAACCATCTACTGAAGAGACTTGAGGTTGGTCTACCTGACATAACCCATCTACTGACAACCTCCCACTAAAACGGAAACATTATTGATGGATTTGGTTTTGGTTGTAGTTTAGATGCTATTATGTACGACGGGGTGTGTTTTGAATAGAATAAGCTGGTATTCGTTAGCCCTACATATAAGATTTCTATATTTAGATTTTTGAAACTGGCGGACTTGGTTGTTCTCGTGGTACTATATACAGATGGAGACTATATACAGATGGATCCGCACACATGTGTATAAGTCGATATTGGGTATTTGGATAGATATAATTCATGAACATGTTTGTCTCGATAGTCCACCCGACAATATATGTCTATCTTTTGTTTGATGTATTAAAATTCCGACACTCCACCTAACTACGTCAATTTGACCGACACCATGAATCCACCTCAAAAAATATGACCGCTTCAGAATTGACCTCGATTGTCCTTTAAATGCTACTACAAATGGATGGATGTTTATACACGGAGATTGGGTAGATCCAAATTTGTCACTCGGAAAGTGGTAGGCATGGTGGTTCGAGTGACAACACTAGTCCAACATTTTCTTTGTTTTATTGAAATGATTATAGATGGTCCACACGATAGCGCCCACTACCCGACAAAGTGCTCTCGCTTGTTTGGTTCGACGATTAGTTAGGTATTAGTGCTATGTATGCATGGACGTGCATGGGTGAAAATTTTGTGGATTAGATCCGTCCATTATAAGCAAATTTCTTCGTAGTCCATTCCTTAATGTCGGTTCATTCTTCCCCTTTCATTAGAACCACCCTATCAAAATTCCTTATTCCTATGTGATCGTCCCTATAGTCCACCCAAGAACGTTCGTTCGTCTACCCTTTACTTTCTTTTTTAGATGGTGTGACCAATTAGTTTTGGAGCTACTATAAATGGGCGGACATGCAAATGTTGATGTAGGTGTTGTCACGTTTCTCTACCTGATATCTTGGAGACGAGTCAATCCATCTACCAGCAAGATCCTCAGAGCTTTCTGGTGGTCTGACCAAGCCCAATGCACAAATTACATGCCAGAGCAGTTTTGAAAGAGAGAATTGGAAGAGACGATGGTCAATGGTCTTTTTTCTGTCTGGAGAAATGTCACTCATCATTGCTAGTATAGCCCCTTCTAAGAAGATTATCTTTTGTAAGAATGCAGTTCTTCATTATGAGCCACACACATATTTTAACTATAATTGGAATTTTAAGTTTCCACGGAATTTTGTAGGGAAAAACACATTTGACCTCAAATCTAGGTATAACCCTTTAAGTTGAGACTGCTAGAAGAGCCAGTCTTCCATATCACCTTATCTCGATCGTAATTCAGTTGCACGGTATCAACTAAGTTTTTGAGGCACTCGAACTGAAAACTAGTTTAAACAAAAAGGGGTCATCCTTAATCTGAGACACGTCCAACATTGCTCTTTAACTTTACTAATCGTCATTAGCTTAGTAAAAGACAAAGAGTATAATCTGGAGAACTGAGAGGCTAAAGATGAACCATTCATCCAAATGTCTTCCTAGAAGACAGTTTTTTTTCCATTAGGGATCAATCTTTTAGTTTACAACTGGAAGATATAGATAACCTTCATCAAGCTCTGTCATAAATTAGAAGAACCTGGACCAGCCTAAGCCTATGCAAGGACCTTACTGTGAAGATATTTTTTGTTCAACAATTCCAGGTCCCTTCAGAGTTTTCCAACTTCCCCATCCATTTTGCGATTTTGCACAACAAACATTTGTTCATAGTCTCAAGGTCTAAAACCCCAAACCACCAGAATATTTTGGTAAGCGAACAGTTTGCCGATTGACCAAGTGATATCTTATTTTTTGTATCGGTATCTTGCCAAACCAACCTTTTCCTGCAAATATCCTTCTCTTCAAAACTGGTTTTAGAACTTCCAAGAAGGAGAGCATGTACAAAGTTATGCTGCTTTATTAACAAGTTTTCATTTCCATCCGGAGTGCTTATTAACAAGTTTTTCATCTATGGGCCCCACTCAAAAGGTGTAGTCTTTTCTCATCTATAGGCAAGCCCAAATACTTCACTGGAAGTTCGAAAATGCACAACTAAAGATTTCACTGAATTTGGTTTGTTTTTCAACAACAACCCCAAGACAAATATAATTCACTTTTATGGGAAAAAAAATCCCAGATAGCTATTCAAGCATACATACAATGAATTTGAAGTTTGTGGCATTCTCAAGGCCATCTTTCAGAAGCAGACTAGTGTTGTCATATCTTATCATTAGAGCTAGACCACCCATTTGCAGCTTTTTGCAAAAGACTTTTAGGAGCTCCGCTGAGGGCAGCCCCCATTGGTCGTAATGTGTCGACACTCTCGATAGCGGACACATTTTCAAGGGTACCCGACACATTATCCAGCCGCCGGTGAAGATACTCTTATACTCACAAGTCACTAGAGTGTGGACAAATGGAACCCGGGCTACATGATGCCCTTTATTTTGAAACTTTTGAAAAACATATTTTTAAGTTTCAAAAAAATTGAAAATCCTATATGTAGACAATGTTGTATTCTAACAACGTGTAAAATCTCAACAAGAAATATTTTGTATTTTGGGCTGCGCATAAATGACAAATTATGACATTTGAAAGCAGTGAACAGTGTAAAAAATCAACACTTTCAAATATGTCAGATTTTGTTATTTTTGTATAGCCTAGAATATTATTTATTTTGATATGAGATTTTGCAAGTTAGTTGAATGCATCATTGTCTACATCCATGGATTTTATAAGATTTGTTTGAACAATCAAAATATGATTTTCAAAAATTTCAATTCGTAATAAAGGGCACCATGTAGTCCCTACTAGCTACTAGGGACGTGCCAAATGTTCAAGCAGTGTACTACTGTACAGATAACAGCACAGTGGCTGATCAGCACTGCATGCGGCAGGTACTTGACCCAACCGGGGAAAAGGAAACAGAACATTAAATATGCTAAACATGGCGTTTCTTCTTTCATTCATCATCCAAAGCCCAAAGTTCAAATAAACGCTACGGGAAAGAGAGAACAGTAGTGGCTGCAGCTAGCAAGATACATTTGGGGGCTTTACTTGATCTCGCTTGATGATCAATCCGCATAGTTTCTTGAGAAAGCGCGTAGGCCAGTGCATACTCGGTAACGTTGGGGCAGTGCGAAAGCTAAAGAGAGCAAAGTGATTGAATAGTACTTCCTCCGTCCCAAAATAACTGTCTTAGATTTGTCAAAAAGTGAATGTATCTAGACATGAAACAAGTATAGATACATTCACTTTTGGACAACTTTGAGACACTTATTATGGGACGGAGGGAGTAGTTCCTTGGGCCGGGTGGCTGAAGGAAAAAGGGAGCTTGCGTACATTGCCATGGGGACAATCGATCATCGCCAGCCTTACGGCTCGTTTGCCTGAAATCCTTGGATTTTCCCTTTTGTGCTACATTAATTCCTGTATTTGCACTAGGCTACGAACATATGTAAACACATTTTTTTCCTAGAAAGAAGTTGGAATACATACAGGATTCTCACGAGCAATGCAAGCGATCGGGATGACAAATTCACAAGTCCCGAACGGAAATATTTTTCTGATCCCGATGAGCGTCACGGCGAAAGCAGATTCCTTGGGTTCATTTCGCACAAGTGGCACGGATCGAGTGGAACGCGCGCAGCACTGGAATGGATTGTCCCGCATTTTTATGCCTACAACACCCAACAACATATCACGCAGCGCAGCGATCGATCGGCTGGGCTGGGCTGGGCTCGGGTCCCAGCGTGCGCCCGGTGCGTCGCGGTCGCGGTCAAAGTGGCACGTCACGTACGGCCTGCGCAGCCTTAAGCCCAGCCCGAGGCTTCTTTTTTTCTCGATCGAGTTTGTGGATCGTGTCGGGCCGGCCTGACGAAGCCAGGACGAATGCGAAGCGCCGCGCCCCTAAAATAATTCAAAATTACGACACTGAGCCAGAGGGACGAGTTGCGACGTGCCCCTACAAAAATCAGTTGCAAAGCGCAAGGGTTTCCTCCAAACTTGGGGGTACGCCGGACATAGTACGGGACGGGATTACGTACCACTTTCGGGACGGTGGCAGAACGCTACGTGCAGGGACGGAGCCAGCACTAAGTATTGGAGGGGGCGTAGTCAAGTTGGAGGGGGCGAAATAGCTTAGAACTGCTAATTAAAAGCATGATTATAAGGGAGTTTATGAAGGAAATCAGTTTGTTGGGGGTGGCTTAGCCCTGCTCGTCCCCCCCCCCCCCCCCCCCCCCCCCCCCCTTCCTCCGTCCCTGGCTACGTGCTGCTATAACTCACTATAGCCAAATATTGCGTACAGAGGTTACAATGAGATTGCACTTAACCCTAAAACTTCCCATAGGCCGGCTTATGTAGTTGTCCGGCCTAGGACTTATATGGAAGAACGAGTCCGCTAAGAAATAAGAGTTCTATACTAATCCAACTTCTGGCACTGCTTTGTGCTCCAAGGATGTTGGACGCTAGGCCTCCGTCTTGGACCTTACTTAGCCGGCTGATCTTCAGTGCACTTGGGCCCACTGGGCCGCTCGATAAACTGGTTGGTCTTACCACCTGCGTGGGCCACCCTGGTGGGTTGGAATATAAGGGATCCGTTAGGTGCGGTCCAGAGGAGAAAAACTGAATTTTTTCTCCTCTAAAGCTTTATAAGGTATCGGCTAGAGATGCCCTCTGGTGCTTATGGGTGGTAGTGTGTTGGCTTCTTCCATCTCGAGGTTGGAGTCGGTCGTCTGAAATTCTCTTCACCGGTTGTGACGCAGCCTCGAAACTTAGTGTATCACCTCCTCTCCATTCTTGGGGGAGACAGTGGAAGACAAGTCCCGGTCACTTGGTTGGTTGGTTGGTTGGTGTGGATTGTTATGTAAGTCGTGTGATGTTGCGTTTGTATCGTGTAATCTTTTAATTTGGCGGTCTTGGTCTCTTCTTTTATACTCCCTCCGTTTTTATTTAGTTCGCGTTCTAGGTTTTTTACAAGTCAAACTTTTCAAAGTTTAACCAAATATATACGAAAAAATAACAATATTTATAATATGAAATATAGTTAATATGAAAATATATCTTATGAAGATTCTAATCATGTTAAAATTTTGTTGTAATTTTTTTTATTTTTTCCAAGAAATTTGGTCAAACTTCATAAAATTTGGCTTTGACTAAACACAGAACGCAAACTAATTGTAAACGGAGGAGTATATGTATTCCTTAAAAAAAAAGTGCAAGGGTTTCCATTGATCCGGCTCCACTCACTCCAACGCGCTGGCGCTAGCTGGGTGCGTATCGTCGCAACTTTTGATGGCTACCGTGAGCTAGTAGGCTACATAGGCCACTGTGCCGAGCTCTGTCGCCAAAATCCATGGGATCTCTGTCCTTGGGTATCTTCTCACGTGGATGCGTTGGAAGCTCAAATGCCAGTTCCGAATTACTGGTGGGCTGGTCATGGCTTATCAAACCCGGCCGCGCGCCAGTGGAAATGTACACTTAATCATTACTCACGCGATGCCAAATAGAGAGGACGAGGAAAACGACTGGACGGGGGTAGAGGCCTGCTTGCATTGGCTGGGCGACGGGCGAGGCGTGCTCGTGGAGCGGACAGATGGAGGTTTTCTCCGACGCGAAAGCTACTGAGCGAGCGAGGAAAATCTTTGAGGAAAGGGGCAAAGGCAGGCGGCAGGTACCGGGGCACGATGCACCGAGCCCGGCGGGGGCTGGATGGATGGGCCATGCATGCATATGCATGAGCGAGCGGCAGGCTTTGGGAAAAGGCCACTCGAGTCGACTCCATGTCCATCGTAGCCAGCCAGCTCGCTCCCAAACTCAAGGTTCAGTCGCCGCCTAAACCAGTGACTGATTCGAAGTCCGATGATCGATGGAGCTAGACATAAGACGTACGTCCGTGAGTTGAAAGCGCCAACCAAAGCAGCGTTGTCCAGTCGAGAAGTGGCCGAGTTTCCAAGCATGCACGCGTGCCTGCTCGATCAGCCATATCCATAGCTAGCCGGCCCCCAACACGCTGGATGACACGTACGCACGCACGAGACAGACAACGAAAGACGCCGGCCGTCTCGTCGACCTCGCTCCGTCCACGGGTTTCCATGCATGACCAATCGGTGCTCGTCTGGACGCTGTACCGCCCGAGATCGACGACCGATCGCGATGGCTCAATGCATTCGCACATGCAAATGCACGGCCCTCTGAAACGAGGCACCTGATCGATCGATGCCCCTGGCTCGCTCGACTCAGCACTCAGCAGGGATCCTTTCTGAACTGGGTTTCGTCCTCCCTGCGTGCATGGCTTGCTAGCTACGAGCTGCTCTGAAACCACGTACGTTCCCGGCCGGACGGGCGTCAGCAGGCCGGTCTCGCCAATTCGAGGGGAAGCCCTCCTGCCCACGCATTGACCGTCCGTCTCAGCTGGATGCCCGGCCCCTACATAGAAAGTCGTTGCGCAGCACAGGCACCTGTGTCGCTGGCCGGCCGACTGGATGGCTCGACGCTGCTCCGATGCTCCTGCCTGCCAAAGCGAGCGAGGAACGTACCACCTACGCTAGCTACGCGCGTGCTTCTGCTATCGCTGCAATCAAACACACTTGTACAATGCAGGCCATCGCGAGCTCATGCATGCATGAATGCAGCCGGCTTGCTACTGTCTAGATAAACATACACACGATCTAGACCACTGCCCTGGCGTCACGCACAGGTAGCTGGATCAGTCGATCAAGGATACAACCTCACGGGAGAGCCGTGGGCAAGGGGAAAGGAGGAGGGAGCAGCTAAGCTGTTCTATTACAATGATCATCGATTACAACCACCACCGATGCCGTGGGAAGGAAGAAGATGGGAAAGCTACAGTACCGGATCGATCCACTCCTAGGATCTTCTGTGCTTATGCTTTAGCTGTAGGCTTGGCCTTGTTCACTTCGAGACGGCCCATGGCCCGTCTGATATCGCGTTGCCTACGGCGTCGCATAGGAGGTGTCGTAGCAGTGCCCTCCCCTTGAAGCGCTGCTTGTCCCCAAGCAGGTGCCAGAGGGAAACGTTGGCCAAGTGCAGCTTCAGATTCCCAGCTTGTCAGTGATGGAGGAAGATGAGTCCATGTCACTTGCACTTGAGAGATGTAGCCATGTCCCTTCTTGATGTCCCTGGTAGAAGTGATGCCCAACGGCTGAATCACCAAGCAACTGTCACTAAGAAATTGACAAGCAGAAATGGAATCGATAACCTGATCAGATGGAACATATTTCTTGAGTTGCGATACGTGCTGCACCGGATGGATTTGACTCCCAGGTGGCAGCTTCAACTTGTAAGCCACCTTCCCAACTCGAGCAAGGATCTCATAAGGGCCAAAGTATTTGAATGACAACTTGTGATTGCTTCTTCGAGCCACGGACTGCTGTGCATAAGGTTGCAGTTTCATGTACACTTGATCACCAACCTGAAACTCTCTTTCCGAGCGATGTTTATCCTCTTGAGACTTCATACGTTGTTGAGCTCTGAGAAGATGTTGCCGTATTAGCAGCATCATTTGTTCCCTTTCCTGGAGCCAACCGGCAAGATCAGGTGAAACTGTGGACTGCAGGTTGCTAACACCCAATTGTCTTGGTGTGTACCCGTACAGCACTTGGAATGGTGTTTTCCCAAGAGCAGAGTGATGGTTGGTGTTGTACCAATACTCAGCAAGAGGAAGCCACTGCGCCCACTTCTTTGGTGATGCATGGGCCGCACACCAGAGATAAGTCTCTAAGCATTGGTTTAGTTTTTCTGTCTGGCCGTCAGTTTGAGAATGATGTGCCGAGCTCATATCCATCTTAGTGTCTGTGAGACGAAATAGTTCTTGCCAAAATTTTCTTGTGAATACTGGGTCACGATCAGAAATGATGACAGTAGGTAATCCATGCAGCTTATAGACAATATCCAAGAACTGCTGAGCAACTGTCAAAGCCGTGTATGGATGAGACAGAGGGATGAAGTGACCATATTTGGTGAGTTTGTCAATTATCACCAAAATGCAGTCGAATTTGCCAGAGCGAGGCAACCCTTCTACAAAGTCCATACTGATAGTGCTCCAGGCCTCAGTTGGGACAGGTAATGGGTTTAGCAAACCAGGTAGTCGAACATGCTCACTTTTAGCTTGCTGACAGATTGTGCATTGCGCCACATATTTGCGAATGTCGTCCTTCATATGAGGCCAGGCGAACAAAGCTTTGATTCTCTGGTAAGTGCCAAGAAATCCAGAGTGCCCTCCAATTCCGCTGGAGTGAAGAGAGTAGAATAGCCTGGTGTGCTTCTTTGTTTGTTCCCAACCAGATGCGATCATGATATCTGATGATTCCTTTGTGTAGTACGCATCGCTTTTCATTCAGTGACTGGATACTGAGCTCTTGAAGCAGAGCTTTGGCTTTCACATCCTTGTTATAGCCTTCTTCAATAATTTCCAACCATTTCGGGCGACAGAGAGAAATGCTGTGCAGGCTATCAGGAGAATGTTCCCTGCGAGACAGTGCATCAGCTGCAGTGTTATCAATGCCTTTCTGTACACAATCTTGTATTGCATGCCCATAAGCTTGACAAAAGCTTTCTGTTGTATGTCTGTGACTAATTTCTGATCAGTGAGATGCACAAGACTGCGGTGATCAGTCAGAATGTTAAATGGTGCCCGTTGCAAGTAAGGGCGCCATTTTTCTACTGCCAACAGAATAGCAAGGCACTCTTTCTCGTAAGTGGACAGTGTCTGGGCAGTTATTCCTAATGCTTTGCACAGATAGGCAATAGGGTGGCCTTTTTGAGTTAATACTGCCCCCCACTCCACGCTTAGAAGCATCTGTTTCGACTGTAAAGGGCAGAGAAAAATCTGGGAGTGCTAGCACTGGAGCTGTTAATAGCATGTGCTTCAGTGACTCAATCGCTTGCTAGTGTGTGTGAGTCCAATGGAACGGAGTGTCTTTCTTCAGTAAATCAGACAGTATCCTACTGATGAGACTGTAATTTTTGATGAATTTCCGATAGTAACCTGTCATGTCAAGGACTTCTCTGACTTGTTTGACATTGGTTGGTGTCGGCCAGCTCTGCACCGCTGCCACTTTACTAGGGTCTATTGCTACACCCTGTGCACTGATAACATGTCCAAGATATTCCAGCTTGGGTTGAGCAAATGAACACTTAGTTTTCTTGATTGCAAGCTGATGCTGCTGCAATAGCTTGCACACTTGGGTGAGATGTTGTTTATGAGCTTCCAACGTGGGACTCTAGATGAGTATATCATCCATAAATACTAGGACAGACTTTCTTATCATTGAGGAGAAAATTGAGTTCATAGCCGACTGGAATGTGGCTGTAGCGTTTGTGAGCCCGAAAGGCATCACTCTGAACTCATACAGACCTTGGTGAGTTTTGAATGCAGTTTTGTGCTCATCTTCTGGTACCAATCTGATTTGATGGTATCCAGCACGCAGATCGAGTTTGGTGAACCACCTTGCTCAAGACAGTTCATCCAGAAGCTCATCAACAATCGGCATAGGGTACTTGTTCATGATGGTTATGCAGTTCAGAGCTCGGTAATCTACACCGAAGCGCCAAGTGCCATCTTTCTTGCGAACCAAGATTACTGGTGAAGCAAATGGACTAGTGCTTTCTTTTATTATCCCTCTCTGTAGCATATCTCTGATTTGCTTTTCTATCTCCGTTTTCTGATGTGGGGCATATCTATAAGGTTTTACATTAACTGGAACTGTGCCTGGCACTAATGGAATGTGATGATGATATGATCTGTGTGGTGGTAAAGTTGTAGGTTCTTCAAACAACTTGTCAAATTGCTGCAACAGTTGCTGTATTTCCTCCGGAACAGGACTGCCAGTTTGTGTAGTGTTACTGTCAGTTGGTTCAGTCTCAGAACTTAACTGACAGAGTTCCAAGATGTGGCAAACTTCGCCTTTATTGATGAGTGCTTGCAGCTGCTCAGTAGATACAGGTGTGCAAGAATCGATAGTGTCTTGCAACCCACGGAGAGTGATTCGAGTATCTTCATGTTTGAACCTCATGTTTTTCTTCTTCCAGTTGACCCACATCTTGCCATCATTCTGATTCTCGAGCCAGTCCATCCCCAATATGATGTCGTTGGAGATCAATGGTGGTACCTTCAGATCAGTGATGCATTTGTGACCTTGGGTATGCCAAGTGACTTGAGGGAGATATTTGTTGCAGTCGATTGAGCCAGCTCCTCTAGCTACACTGACCTTGGCTAAGGGCATTGTACTTTCTTTGTATTGCAACTTGTGTGCTAGCTTTTTACTGATGAAATTACTTGTACTGCCAGAGTCAATCAGGATGATGACAGAGTGTTTGCCTACGACTCCCTGCAATCGGATACTTCTGCGACTAGTAGTCCCAGACATTGCGTGGACAGAAAGCTTCATCATATGCTCCGTGTCTGCATCAAATTCATCTGAGGAGTCAGTATCAGGACTGGAAACCGGGGTTGGTTCATCCACCTGCAATGCATCCAGCATTTCTTCCACCACATGTAACTGTATTTGCTGAGGACATTTATGAGTAGGACTGTATTTCTCTCCACATCTGAAGCATTCACCTCTAGCTCGCCGTTGAGCTCTCAGAGATTCAAACTTGCTTGGTTGAACACTTTTGTCAGCCACTGTTTTATCATCAGGCTTGGTACCCAGAAATCCAGCCATCTGACCATGCTGCTTATACTTCTGCCTCATAGCTTCACGCTGATAATACTTGTTGCTGTTCATAGCTGTATCTTCCACCCGAAGAGCTTCCTGCGTTTGAGCCATGGAATAAGCCAAATCAACTGTTCCAGGGTAATGCAGCTTAATAGCTGAACGAATTGCAGGTTTCAGTCCAGCAATGAAACGTCTGACAAAGAACGTTTCATCGTAGGAATGATTGTACAGTAAGACCTTATGCATCAGCTCTTCAAATTTGTGAGCATAATCATCTACTGACCCAGTTTGGTGGTGTGCAAAAAGTGTGTCAACAGTTTTAGCATATTTATCTCTATTGAATTTGCTAAAAACACTTACACACAACTCTGCCCAATTGGCAACGCTATGCAGTGCTTCATATGTCTGAAGCCAAAGAGCAGCATTGCCTTTGAATTGCATAGTGGCAAAATCTACCCACAAATGATTCTGAATTTGGTACAACTGAAAGTATTTTTCGCAGTTCTTCTTCCACCATTTTGGGTTATCACCATTGAAATGTGGGAAATCAGATTTAGGAAGTCTAGGTCCTGAATTATGCCTATGCCTAGTGCGAGTGTGTTCGGTGTTTCCAGGGTCATCATCATCGTCAGACAGCACAAATTCATGGGCATGGGTGCCGGAATGCTCACCCCTGACCAGGGTGCGTCCAGAGGTTTGATCCTCTCTGAAAGCAACACCCTGGTGTGTTGATTGCCGACGGTGCCCTTGAGGCCGAAGCTAACCCGTGCACAGATCGGCGTGCCCCGGGGTCGAGGACGGAGAGACGCCCTTCTCGATGGAGGAGATGCGGGTCGCCACGTTGTCCATCGACTGCTTCAATTCTTCAACCGATTTGTCTAGGGCCGTGTTGGCTTGGATCACACGATCGAGTGTTGTCTCGACACGCCTGGAGGCGGCGGTGAGCTTGCTCTGAGAGAGCGTGAGCTTGTCCAGCGCGGTGTTGAGGTCGGTGATGCGGGTCCGCCTCCGCTGTGGCCTTGTTGGCCTCGGCCGTCGCGTGCAGCAGCCGCTGCAGATCCGCCATGGTGATCTCTGCCATGGCGACGCGCTGCGTCAGCGTTTGTTGGCCGGATCTCGTCGTCGGCACTTACGCGACTCCGATCGCACCGATCTAGGGTACACCTAGGTGTTTTGCACGAATTCGGTGAAGAACTCGCACCCTTCGTCCACTGCCCTCGCGTCACGCACAGGTACCTGGATCAGACGATCAAGGATACAACCTCACAGGAGAGCCATGGGCAAGGGGAAAGGAGGAGGGAGTAGCTAAGCTGTTCTATTACAATGATCATCGATTACAACCACCACCCTGATGCCGTGGGAAGGAAGAAGATGGGGAAAGCTACAGTACCGGATCGATCCACTCTCAAAATATTCTGTGCTTATGCTTTAGCTGTGGGCTTGGCCTTGTTCACTTTCAGATGGCCCATGGCCCGTCTGATATCGCGTTGCCTACGGTGTTGCATAGGAGGTGTCGTAGCACGGCTGCACACAAAGACAGTGAGACGATCTACGCAAACACTCGATCATCCGTGTGTGGCAGATTTGTCTTTTGTAGTCACTCGCGAGTCGCAATGCTGGAATTAACCGCATAGCTGGTGCTTGACAAACATTGGTTCGAGGCACGGGCAGCAATGCAATGCAAATGCAGCTATGGAGAGACGCGGACCGACGCACTAGTGTAGTGTCGCCCTATTTTCTGCCCTGCTGATGCTGTGCTGCTATACTGATGATGCTTTCTGGGTCTAGGCGGTGCGCTACTCAGCTGGCAGCTCTTCTTTCCCAGTTCTGGATCGACGGGTCTGCGTAAATGGCCATGTGCACATGGTACTTGGCCGTCTCTTCCGTTCGGCGGACTAGGAACAACATTTTGCTTTTAAATATTTTACAAATGTCAAATATTTCAAAAAATATCTTGACGAAATAATTCATTTTGTAGCATTGGAATTTGTCTTTTTTACACATACCCAAAAAATGTCATTTTTTCAACATAATTTTGCATGCGAACATAGAATATTTGGGTTTACATCCGAATATTTTTTTATTTTGAAATTGCATTTTTGGTTAGTGGTTGCATGACATCTACACCCTATGATTCAATAATGATTTCCCATTTTTGCTCTTGTTTTTCTTTATATCTTGCACCCAGAATGCATGGCTAGAGTTGCAACGATGCAACAGGGAAACGATAGAGAGAATACTATTGATTTAAGCTTTTCAATATGGAACATAAAATCACTTTGACTCCCGAGCTCATATGCTCCTGTTATATTAAACGAAATTTCAAAAATAGTAAAACATTTTAAAAATTCTGAAAAAAATTGGAGGCGAACACATACCAATGTTCAACATACGTGCAAAGTTTCGTGGTGAAATGATATTTGGTATGCCCTGTGCAAAAAGACAAATCCATGGTCGAAATGCAATTTCAAAAACATACTTTTCAGAGCACTGATTTTGTTATTTTTGCACAGAGCAGAATACTTGACATTTCATCACGAAACTTGGCACGTATTTAGAAAACATGTATATGTTCATCACTAAAAAATTCAGATTTTTTGGATATGTTTTACTATTTCTTTAATTTGGTCTAATATACCAGGAGCATATGAGCTCGGGAGTCAAAACGCCTCTCCCAATATGGAAGCACTATCGTAGAAGCACGAGACTCTTCTGAAGGAGGCACCGTCAGAATATATTTCTTTCTTCTTACACGCCGCTTGCTTACAGGTACATGAAACCGTAACAGGGATTCAAAAGATGGCTTATACTATCAACAAAATCAGTGATAAATTATTAGGGCAACTCCAACGGGCCGACCCAAACGGACATGTTTTATGTCTTTTTTATCCGTTTGCGTCGCCAAACGGATATCGTCCGACCCATGTCCGGTCTTTTCTGGTCAGTGCATCCAACAGGGCGACCCATTTGGTCCGCTCCGACCTTTTTTTTCCGATACAACCAAATTTTACACATTTTAGCAAATAAGTGATATCATGCAAGTATTGTACCAAACTTGCCATGCCGGCATACAAATATTGTAGCAATAATTTCATGCCATGCCATGCCGGCATTCAAATACTGTACCCAAAAAATTACACGAGGCCACTCCCATGCACCCGGCCATAGTTCCATGCATCAACCACAAATGAGATGATTAATCATTTCGCTGCATGAACCACTTTTGCTTCTGTTGGAGATATGCCCTAGAGGCAATTAATAAAGATATTTTATTTGACATATCTCAATTGTTCATAATACGTTTTGTATCATGCTATAACTGTATTAAGCGGAAACATTAATACGCGTGTGATACGTAAACAACCAGGTCCCTAGTAGACTCTATTTAACTAGTCCATTGTGCAATCGATGATCGAGGTTTTCCGATCATGTGACATTTATGTCAATTGACAATGGAGTCAATCATTAGGTGAATGATGTGATGGACACACCCAATATTTGTAGGACGTAGTACTTACGCTTTCGACCGTGAGATCAACTCTAATTGCTATTTTTGAAAGATACTTTGATTGCATCAAACGTCATGCCTTATATAGGATGACAATAAAGGTGTCCCTCTCGGGTATCGGAAGGAAGTATGTTGAGGCGAGGGATCAAGAGCGGATTTGCCAATCCGCATAGTAGGATAGATACTCTGGGCCCACTCGGTGAGATTACATCAATGAGCTTGCAAGCATGTGACTAAGTCACGAGGATGTAATATCACAGACGAGTAAAGAATAGTATTGTCGGTAACGAGATCGAGCTAGGTATCACGAAGCCTGAGATCGAGTCTCGGACAAACTAAGTATTGCCTGGCAAAAGGCCTGAGACTTGACGTCTAAGGTTCGAACGAGAAAGTTATTCGTGAACGCACAAGGGCTATCATAGCCATCCAGGTCTCCCTGATAGTCATTGATCGGAGAAGGGTTTTCAGAGAAGTGTTCTCGATCATGTCTGTGTGTTCCCGAACCGCTTGGGTGACACACTTAAGGGGAGGTGACGTTTATTTAGATTGGACGTAGAGAAGAAAATAGAGAGAAGAACACCGGAAGTGTTCCGGGCACTCCGGAAGTGTTCCGCGTGATATCCGACGGTGTTCGGGGGGCCGGAGAAATGTTTTTTGGAGTCGAAATAAATTAGATAATATGTGTTTAACATTAATTAGTATAATTAATTGTTAAATACATTTTTATTTATTTATTTTCGGATTTTTAGGCAGTCCCAATTCTAAATGGGCCTAACTTGTGAAAGAAAGGCCCAAAGGGGGGGAAACCTCCCCCCAAGTGGGGCGCACCAAGGGAGGTGGCCGGATAGGCCACATGGGGCCCATATAGGCCGGCGCACCATGCTGGTGCGGCTGGTGTGGGATTTATTCCCACACCGCCCATCCAGCAAGGTTGGCAGCCTCCCTCCACCTATATAAGGAGGTGCCCATGCCTTGGAAAAATACACCAGAAATTCTCTCTCTCATCCGTTTTAGACGTGACTCCGCAAATGGGGTTGCGCACGGGTTGAGGTTTTCTCCACCATATGCACACCGCCGTGCTATCGGTTCTTCGGTCCAAGTCTTCTGCTTCCGCTGCTCGGCTGGATCGGAGCCCGGAGGTCTTCATCTTCACCGTACGTGTGTGAAGCCCTGCGAGGTGCCACACTCGAGGCACTTGGAGAGGTTAGTCCTCACCACCTTGAGGTCAGCGCCATCGTCGTCATCATCGCGTCGTCTTCATCTTCGTCGCACCAAGTTCTTCGTGACCTCGAGGTCGGCTACGTCGTCTACTTCGACAATGCTTGTTGCGGGAGCGTAATCCCCGCTATCGGTCTACGAGGGTATGTACTCCGTTCTCCTCCGAATAGTATATCTGCATAGTTATAGATCTTGGCTAGTTTCTGGTTATCGTCGGTAGGAAATTTTTTGTTTTCTGTCTACGATTCCCTTCAGTGGTATCAGAGCCGGTCTATGCGTAGATATAGATGTATGGTTAGAACACATGTTGAATGTGGGCATCGATTCTACATTTGTTACCCTCTCGCGTGTACTTATTCATATCGCGGCATTGTTCGATGAAGCGGCCCGGACCGACTTTACGCGTACTCTTACGCGAGACTGGTTCCACACTTGACATGCGGCTTGTACCGTATATGTGGCTGGCGGTGTCTGTATCTCCTACAATAGTTGATATAGCATTTACAATGGAGGGTCCCGAAAGGGGTGTAATAGAGACAATTGTCTTATCGCTGTTGTGGTTGTATTCGTAGGTAAGAAACTGTTCTTGTGCGAAAGCCCTAGCAGCCACGTAAAACATGCAAAAGATAAAGTAGGAAGCGTCTAACTTTATTTTGCTGGGGCAATGTGATATGGTCAAGATAGGTTTGTTAAATTGTTTATAAACTGTGGATGCGAAGGAGACCATCGGCGCAAGACCATATCATGTCGCATTACATTTCATTTTAGATGTTATGTAGATTGAGTGCATCTTATATTGTGTATATATATATGTCTATATATTAGTTACACGGCGGTAGTAATATAAGATGATCCCTCCTAAAATACCATATAGTGTTCTCCCTATAGCGTGCACCACCGAAAGTTCTCCGTTACGAGGCAGGCCGTGACGATCGGGTGTCAGACGTATCTGCGTTCGCATAACGTGGGTGTAAGCCACGTTGCACAAGCAATACGCTATAGGTTATTTTGGTGAGCCTAGCATGTACAGACATGGCCTCGGAACACAGTGACCGAAAGGTTAAGCACGAGTCACATAGTTGTTGTGATTGACATAAACGATGTCTACCTTTGAAGCTATGCTATCGGCCGTGACGATCGGGGATAGTATATCGGATGAGGATCGTGTAATCACTAAAACGAAGAGAGGGATATTCGTTTTGAGTGGGAGTTCTGGTAGTTTTATTTTATTAAAACTTGAACCCATATTTTATTTGAACAAAGTCTTTATGTTTTGCAAAACCTTTGTAGATAATAACCTGTTTGATAGACCTTTTAAACTTAGGTGCATTCCTGCGATTGAGAAACTTAAAAGGTTGGGTCCAAACTTCATAGTTTTATACCATAGCTTGAGGATACTCCTTGTTTCAAACCTTTTAGCTCTACATGATACAAAACCCGCTAGGAGATAAAACCGGAGATTCCGCTAACAAAAGAATAATTTGGATTATCAAGTTTTGTGCGGATAATTTCATCATAGTCCAGTGTATGCTATGATCTCTCCCATAGAGAATGAACTGTGGGTGCGTGTTGACAGATCGCGAACATTTGGAATGGTCGCTGAGATTGATGATCTGTATCCACCGTAAATCAGGTTTTCTTCTCAACCAAGATGGAAGAGAACACTCGCATTAAAGGAGCACGTGGCAGTCATACTTGATGACGTTGGTCATACTTGATGACATTAGTCATATTGATGACATTGGTCATACTTGATGACATTGAGACGCCTCGCTCAGCTCGATCACTGGATGACAGACAACGTTGCCAGATGCAAATGTTTTGTCATAGACTATGTCATGCAAGGGGAATCGTTCACCTTCATGAATTCTTGGTTGTGTTGGAAAAACCATGGAGATGAAATGAATCACCGGGAAGTCATCAATGATGATAGTGTATATATGATATATGAGTTATGAATGTTTTTGCCTAAACAAGTACTTGCAGCAGTGACTAAGTTTTGATACTAGTCATGTTTTATGAAAACGAGATTTTCTGCTTGAGTAGCTTGGAAGGATGAGGAGACAATGTGTGTTGATGATGGCAGGCAATATGTTGAATGGCCATATACACTCTCTCTGCATCTACCATTTTGGATTAATTTGGATCTGAACAAATTCAGTTTGATCGCTTGTTAGCATGATCATTATAAGTGTGTCTTGCCTCTAGCGAGACAATTATTCATATTTGTCAGTGACAAAATTGTTGTCCTACATTTATGAGTGATATCTTTAATGATCATACACCGATTATGAATGAAGTGTTCTTATATGAATCCAGATGGTAGTAGCTCCCACATTTATAACATTAATGCCAAAGGATACAAACTTAATAATGACACCACATTATTGTGGCACTAACGTTTTAAGTCATGTCAATGTTATATGCATTAAGAAGCTCCATTCAGATGGACCTCCAAGTCCTTAGATTTTGATCTTTTGACACTTGCAAAATAACTAAGACACCGTTTTCTGGAAACAGGCATTTAACTTATTGATAATCATACATAATGATGTATGTGGATCAATGAAGTACGTTAACGTGTAGTGGAAATCATTATTTCGTAAACTTCACCAATGATTTGAGTAGATATATGGATATCCACTTAATGAAATGCTGGTCTGAAAAGTTTGATAGATCAAACAAGTTCAGAGTGAAGAAAGAAATATAAACTTAACAAGAAAATCAAATTCCTGCGATACAGATCGAGGAAACAAGGATTTGAGTTATGAGTTTGGCATATCATTGGAAGACTTGTGAAAAGAGTTCCACAAATTACGCCGCATGGAACACCACAATGTTATGGTGTGTTAAGACGTCGTAATCACACTCTATTGATAGTGTGTGGTGAATAAAATCTCTTATCGAATTATTGTGATCATTGAAGTCATATGGTAGAAAAAAACATTCACGTTAGATAATAGGGAAACCATCTAAATCCGTGGAGGCAATACCATATGAGTGATGGCATGGCTTTTAGCCTAGATTGTCGTTTTGATATTTTAGTGTTTTGATATGATCAAACCTAAAACGGTTAAATTTATCTTGTAGTGTATCTAAGAAATCAGTTGGATACATTTCTCATGACAAAGGCAAACTAGTTGCTGGAATATACCTTACTCAAGAAATAGTTTCTTGTCCAAGGGTATAAGTGGGAAAGAAAGTAGAGCAAGATGAAGTTAATGAACTTTTCTCCAGACATCAGAGTGGCACAACGGAAACCGTTCCGGTACCGTCCTCCACAACTGGAAGGAAGCTGATGATAATGATCATGATGCTCTGAGCTCATACTAAGGTCGTAGGCGTATGAGAATGTGTTCGCACTGCGTGGTACGACAATCTTGTTATGAACATCATGTTAATGGAACATGACAAACCTATGAACTACGAAGAAGTGATGGTGAACCTAAGTCCGAGAAATGGCTATGAGCCATATATAATCCGAGATAAAATCCATGTACGATTACCAAGTAAAGACTTGGGTAAATCTTCTTGATGGGCTCCAGGCCGTTGAGAGCAAATGGAATTTTATGACAAAATAGACACTGACGGAAAGGCAACCGTCTATAAGGATCGATTTGTCATAAAACAGTTTCGACAAATTCAAAAGTTGACCACAACGGATTTTGTCTCAAGTGGCGATGCCTAAGTCTGTTTAGGATTGTTCTAGCAATTATTTTCAATTAAGAAATTGATGGATGGATAAAGAAACCGTGTTCCCTAATGGCAACATTAAGGAAGAGTTGTAATTGGTACAACAAGTAGGTTTTGTTGATCCTAAGGATGCTAGACATGTATGCAAACTTCAGCTTTCCATTCATGGGCTGAAGCAAGCATATCGGAGCTGGAATCTTCACTTTGATAATGTAATCAAAGGATTTTGGAGTCGTCCAAAATAGTTGAAGAAACCTGCATTTACAAAGAAGTGAGTGGGAGCTAAGTAGCTTTTCTTGATCTTATATGTGAATGGCATATTTGAGTGGGAGCTAAAAGAAATTCCCTGGTCTTATATACGGATGGCGTATTTAAGTGGGAGCTAGGTGTCATTCCTGATTTTATATGTAATGACATATTGAGAATGATACAGATCCTCTAGTAAAGTAAAATGATTATTTAAATAATTAAATTTTCTATGAATGAAGTTAAGAGTATTAGGCGTCAGGTCTATAAATTGTATAGATCAAAAGGGGCTTAATAACATTAGGTCGGAATATTTTCCTAGGTTAAGATTCTGAAATTTTTCAGAATAGAACAAGCGAAGAAAAGGTTCTTACTTGTATGACTAGGTAAAATATTAAGTTTATCTTGGCGTTTCAGCGATAGTTATTGAAAAAAACGGATGTCCGACATCCTCTATGCCTTAGCCATAGATTATATCATACTAAACTCGACTTGGTGTGACCCAAGTTCTTGGTTGAAGAACGGGTTCTAAAGTGATCCCTGGATGGATCAATGAACAAGCGTTAAGTATATCCTTCAGTGTCTAATGAGAACTGAAGATATGTTTCTTGTATGGGTGAAAGTGAACTTGCCGTAAAAGGGTTACGATGATGCAAGTTATGACACTGACCCATACGACTAGAAATCTCATACAGGAGAAGTCCTTTGTTTTGATGAAAGACATGGTTAGCTTGCGGAGTTGCATATGAATGCACTGTCGCATAATCTACATAGGTATAGGAATATATGGCTACTTCAAAGTAGCAAGTGTGATTGGACTAAGCGGTTTTCCCGAGCATGTGTGGTTTCCCTTAATAGGTCTCTTAGACTTTTAAGTCTCATGCTACGTGAAATTTCGAGTCTCACTCCATCGACAAACATATATTTCACCATTATCATAAGATACGGGATGATATCAAACTAGGTGATATAGAAGTGTTGCAAAGTATATACAGATCTCAATATGGGAGATCTGTTGACTGAATACCTATTCCACGAGACAAGCATGCACCATATTGCTATAGGTGTCAAGTTTTTACCAAGTTGTAAACTAGATTAAATTGTACTCTAGTGCAAGTGGGAGACTGTTGGAGATATGCCCTAGAGGCAATTAATAAAGATATTTTATTTGACATATCTCAATTGTTCATAATACGTTTTGTATCATGCTATAACTGTATTAAGCGGAAACATTAATACACGTGTGATACGTAAACAATCAGGTCCCTAGTAGCCTCTATTTAACTAGTCCGTTGTGCAATCGATGATCGAGGTGTCCCGATCATGTGACATTTATGTCAATTGACAATGGAGTCAATCATCAGGTGAATGATGTGATGGACACACCCAATATTTGTAGGACGTAGTACTTACGCCTTCGACCGTGAGATCAACTCTAATTGCTATTTCTGAAAGATAATTTGATTGCATCAAACGTCATGTCTTATATAGGATGACAATAAAGGTGTCCCTCTCGGGTATCGGAAGGAAGTATGTTGAGGCGAGGGATCAAGAGCGGGATTTGCCAATCCGCATAGCAGGATAGATACTCTGAGCCCACTCGGTGAGATTACAGCAATGAGCTTGCAAGCATGTGACTAGGTCACGAGTATGTAATATCACAGACGAGTAAAGAATAGTATTGTCGGTAACGAGATTGAGCTAGGTATCGCGATTCCTGAGATCGAGTCTCGGACAAACTAAGTATCGCCTGGTGATACGTCCCAAACGTATCTATAATTTTTGATGTTCCATGCATGTTTTATGTCAATTGGCACATGTTTTATATACACTTTATATCATATTATGAAATTTATTGGATTAACCTACTAATAGTTGCCAGAGTGCAAAATCTTCTTATTTTCCTATTTGTTGTGTAGGAATTATCAAAAATACAAAATGAAACCATATTGGAGTCGAATTGGGACTTTCCTGAAATCTGTCTGGAAACGTTTTTCGACGATGGTCACGTTTGGGCCCGAAGACGACATCAAACGGAAACCTGACAGAAGACAAAGTTGCAGAGAATTTTCCGAGAATCAATCTGGACTTAAAATTCGCCCAATTCCGAGTCCGGACGGCCGAGATATTCCCGATTTACTGCAGCCCTAGATGGGATAATGGAAATCCGAGAGTCCATATAAGGGAGGAAACCCTAGGTCGTTGGAGGACCCCCACACCACGAATTTTCCTCCTCCCAGGCAGCCGTCTAGGGGTGGAGAACCTTCTCCATACCACCACCATCTCCAAGGAAGAAGAGGGGCCAAGGGCCGCTGCCCGCAAGGTCCGCCGCCGCTCCTCGCAGCCGCCGACGCCGAGGGACGCCGCCTCCACGGGCTGCCGCCGCCGCCGTGCCGTGGCTGCTGCGGGCTGCCGCCTCCACTCCGGGCTGCACCTCTTCATCAATCTCTCCATCAAGCTCCTCATCACCATGACCATGTGTGAGTAGTTTCCCTCGGGGATGAGGGCTCGTACGGTTCATCTCTCTCTCCCATGATGTGATCTATATGTGATCATGAGATTTGTAATCTAGCTGAATTCATAGATGTTACTCTTCATTATATTATGAATATACTACTCAAGTGGTTTTATTAATGTAATCTCCGGAGTCACCTTTGTCCCATGGTGCGAAGTTGACAGTGCGCGTGCCGTGTGTGACTCTTTGGATTAAAGATTATGAGAATAGTTGCCATGAATTGTTCTTTGTGTTGGATGTCTCTATGATATTGTGGTGTTTGTTTAGTACTACTTGGGGTGCTCATGTTGACAGTGTGGGGTGCCCTCGGTTTGGAACACGGACTTTAGGGTGTGCTTTTATAGCCCTACGCAATGGATTGGTGTTCGTTATCCAACCGGAGGATAGTTCGGGGTAGCATAGTGAAGAGGAAATATCTATGTATTCAATTATATTATTATTATTGAGAGTGTCCACTAGTGAAAGTATGATCCCTAGGCCTTATTTCCAAGCATTGAAACACCGTTTACTCTCAGTTCTACTACATGTTTGCTTGCTGCCATTTTTATTTCAGATTGCAATTACCACTTATAATCATCCATATTACTTGTATTTCACTATCTCTTCGCCGAACTAGTGCACCTATACACCCGACAAGTGTATTGGGTGTGTTGGGGACACAAGAGACTTCTTGTATCTTAATTGCAGGGTTGCTTGAGAGGGATATCTTTGACCTCTACCTCCCTGAGTTCGATAAACCTTGGGTGATTCACTTAAGGGAAACTTGCTGCTGTTCGACAAACCTCTGCACTTGGAGGACCAACACTGTCTACAAGAATAGAAGCGTGCGTAGACATCAAGCTATTTTCTGGCGCCGTTGCCGGGGAGGTAAGTGCTGGAAGGTATCTCCTTTAGATCCTGCAGTTATATCTTTTTGTTTCTTGTTTTTATTTTACTAGTTAGGCTTAATGGAAAATAACAAAAAAATTAGAGATCTTTATGAACTTTATATTGAATTAGGACATGATGCTTTTGAAGAGAAAATTAAAAATCTATGGAAGTGTGCTTGCATGATAGTAGCAATGTTATTACTATAAATTCTTTGTACACCATTATTGCTAATGCTATGGAAAAGTCTAAGCTTGGGGAAGCTGGTTTTGATGAATATGGTATTTTTAGTCCCCCAAGTTTTGAGGAGAAAAATTTCTTTGATGATACTTTGCCTCCAATTTATGATGATAATCATTGTGATGTTTTCAGTCCACCTACTATTGAGGATATAGTTTATGTTGATTATGATATGCCTCCTATTTATGATGATTACAATGATGGATGTGATAGTTTTACTCCCACTATTACTAATGAAACTGTTTTTACTTATGTGGAGAGTATTGATACTTTTATGCATATGGATCATGGTAAGAATGTTTCATGTGATGGTTTATTGTGGATTTTATCAATGATGCTACTGAAAGTTTTTATGAGAGAGGGAGACATGACTTCATATACCACAATAATATTAAGTCTCCTCTCTTTTTGTTGAAAATTTTGAAGTTGCACTTGCTTTGCCTTCCTATGCTAGTCACTTTGTGCTTTATTGATTTATTTTCTTACAAGATCCCAATGCATAGGAAGTGGGTTAGACTTAAAAGTGTTTCACATTTTTCTCTTGATGCTCTCTTTTGCATTTCAATTCTTGATCCTATGTGAGCATCATTAAAACTATCATGGCTGTCCAGAAAACAGATTCCTAAGCTTCACTGCGAAAAATGTTAAAAATCACAGAAAAGGAATTTTGACCTGAAATTTTACGACAGCAATCTTCAGTTATTAATACACATTTCATTAGTTCAAAATTTTCTGATTTGAGCAACGTAAGTGCCTCTGAAAATTCACTCTTTACGGGCTGTCCAGTTTTTGACAGATTCTGTCTTTATTTTGCATTACTCTCATTACTTGTGTTTTGTGTAGTTCTATTGATCAAAGGGCAATGCACAACCATAGTAACAGTAGCTAATGTTTAGAATCAACTCATGATATGTCTTTGCTGTACCTATGAGGATTTAATTTATGGAGACACTAACCCTCTAATCAAGTTTTATGTAAAGAGAATTTTTCAAGTGGAAGAGTTGAGGGTGATGAACAAAGATCAAGAGGGACAACCACTCAAGCTTGGGGATGTTACCCCTAGACTCACCCAACATATATCAAATAAGTACAAGAATTCAAGCTTGGGGATGCCAAGCCACCTCACTCCAACCATCTTGATAACATGTAAGTAAGCCTAGCTATATGGCTATAAAGAAAGCGCTTTACGGGAGGCAACCCGGTTGTTTTTATTTTTGATTTTCTTTGTGTCCTCTTGCTGTAACAAGAGACTTAGTTTTTAGTTTAGTTTCTGAATTTTTAATAAAGTGCCAAGTTTTACCCATTTTGGTTTGAAAAAGTTGCTATAGCGTTCGGAGATTTTATTCCTGCACGAATCTGTGCACGGTATGATTTTTAATTCTTATTCTGTAACTCCGAATGAGCTCATATTTGAACTGTAGTTGCAACTTTTCATCCTATGTATGCATGAATTTTTCGGAATTTTTGACAAAGTTAAGTAGGGTAGAAAAATACGTTTTGCTGCTGCTGTTTTTCTGGACAGATTCTGTCCCATTTTGTTTGATGCATGCTTAGAACTTTTAACTTGAATCTTTTTTATCCAATTGAGTTTATGAGTAGGCATACAACATTATACACTTTCTGGACATCCATATGAATTTTTTTTCAAGGATTATATGCAGCAAGAAATCTATTTGTTTATCACTACTAATGCACCCCACAGAAAAGAAATGGGAGAAACGGTGTTTTGAAGTTTTTTCACAGGGATTAGAGGAGATGCACCAAGAGCTATCCAAGGATGGTGAAGACCATAAGCTTGGGGATGTGAAGACAACCCCACTGGACCTACACACTCTCGGTTTGCACACGTCTAACTTCTGTTTTTCGATCGAAACACTTTATCGCATAAACTTGGAGCGTCTTTTTGTTTGTTTTGGTTTGATTTTTATTTTGTGAGACCACCACACTATCATTTATATATGAGAGAGCTACTGGAAATTTGGGTTGAATTATGTTGGATGCTATTATAAGATTGGGAAAGGGATGTTTGAGTTGATTTTAAAAGATACATATAGTTGCATGATTCATGAGCTTGTTAATGAGTAATAATTTGCAAGTATTTTATCAAGAGCTATCTTTTATTCATGTTTTGATGCTGAATGTTACTTTACTTTGTTTAACATGGATTGGTTAGTTCTATGGACACTCATGCATGCATTTAGATGGTCAACTTTCTCCCTCTTGCTAGCCCAAAAATTCCAACAAGCAAAAACTTGTTTCCAACACCTTCAACCAAAGTTTTTCCAGTGAGTCCACCATATCTACCTATTAGCTTTATGCTATTCCGAGTATGTTTATCATGATATTTGTGTTATCTATACCTCTGAATGAAAATGCTTATGTTGTTGATTGTTATGGGAAAAGTTGGTTATAGAGCTCTCTCGAACTTGATGCACACTTTACTTTCATTGCATAGATAAAACATGACCCATTGTGATTAAAATTATGATGTTGTGGGCTTGACAAATGTCTTTGGTTGAGAGTTAGCTCATATGTGCTGTCACATGGCAAGCTTTCAACATGCACTTCATTTCATTTAGTTGATATCATGTACTTTTGTTTATGGATGCTTACCATGGGTGAAATAAATGTGGAAATGAAGTAGTTTAAATGAGTTTGTATAAATGGTTAGAGAGACGCCTGGGCCGCTAATCTAAGCCATGCATCATTCATGGTGGAAATTTACTTACATGCTATGGTGAACCTTCTGTGATACACCTTACAATAAAAAGCTATCTAATGGTAAATAAAAAGGGTGTTGAGATTGTTCATTGTGTTTGTTTGTCTTGTCATTTTGATATGGGCTTGTTCCATATCCTGGGACAAGAGGTACCCCAGTTGACGCTCTTAATGATACTATTATTACTTACAATGATATTTAACTTGAACTTGCTTTGTTTCCCAAGATGAGTAACACATGGAGTAGGTACTTGTATTCAAGGGGCATGAGACTTTCAACCTGTACTTTGTCAAGCACACTACTCATATTTGCTTTCACTTTAAACTTAATCATTCAAGATGCTATAATAGGGGAATGAGAGCTTGACACCAAGGATTACCACATTACAATCATTAACTTAAGTAGAGAAGTTCAGAAGTTAGATGAAACTTATTCATGCTTTACCTCTACTCATATATATCTTTCCAAAGTGTCCACCTTTTATATTCAGATTTTCATCAATACTCTATGGCCATTATAGGATGTTCTTTCTTTTCATTATGCATACATTTGGTCCATAGTACTTTCTTCTATGTTACACTTTGTGAATTATCATTGAACATCCTTGCAGTAATATTTTGATATCACTTTATAATCTATCTTGTATATTGCTACTCCTTTGAAGAATGAATCATTTGACTCTATGTAGCAACAAATTCATCACTTCATTCATAACATGTGCCTTACAATATTAGATCAAGTTTATGATGGTAGCATGTCACTTCAAAAATTATTTTGTTTTATCGTTTACCTACTCGAGGACGAGTAGGAACTAAGCTTGGGGATGCTTGATACGTCCCAAACGTATCTATAATTTTTGATGTTCCATGCATGTTTTATGTCAATTGGCACATGTTTTATATACACTTTATATCATATTATGACATTTATTGGATTAACCTACTAATAGTTGCGAAAGTGCAAAATCTTCTTGTTTTCCTATTTGTTGTGTAGGAATTATCAAAAATACAAAAGGAAACCATATTGGAGTCGAATTGGGACTTTCCTGAAATCTGTCTGGAAACGTTTTTCGAAGATGATCACGTTTGGGCCCGAAGACGACGTCAAACGGAAACCTGACAGAAGACAAAGTTGCAGAGAATTTTCCGCGAATCAATCTGGACTTAAAATTCGCCCAATTTCGAGTCCGGACGGCCGAGATATTCCCGATTTACTGCAGCCCTAGATGGGATGACGGAAATCCGAGAGTCCATATAAGGGAGGAAACCCTAGGTTGTGGGAGGACCCCCACACCACGAATTTTCCTCCTCCCAGGCAGCCGTCTGGGGGTGGAGAACCTTCTCCATACCACCACCATCTCCAAGGAAGAAGAGGGGCCAAGGGCTGCTGCCCCCCAAGGGTCGCCGATGCCGAGGGACGCCGCCTCCACGGGCTGCCTCCGCCGCCGCCGTGCCGTGGCTGCTGCGGGCTGCCGCCTCCACTCCGGGCTGCACCTCTTCATCAATCTCTCCATCAAGCTCCTCATCACCATGACCATGTGTGAGTAGTTTCCCTCGGGGCTGAGGACTCGTACGGTAGCTATGTGGTTCATCTCTCTCTCCCATGATGTGATCTATATGTGATCATGAGATTTGTAATCTAGTTGAATTCATAGATGCTACTCTTCATTATATTATGAATATGCTACTCAAGTGGTTTTATTAATGTAATCTCCGGAGTCAACTTTGTCCCATGGTGCGAAGTTGACAGTGTGCGTGCCGTGTGTGACTCTTTGGATTAAAGATTATGAGAATACTTGCCATGAGTTGTTCTTTGTGTTGGATGTCTCTATGATATTGTGGTGTTTGTTTAGTACTACTTGGGGTGCTCATGTTGACAGTGTGGAGTGCCCTCGGTTTGGAACACGGACTTTAGGGTGTGCTTTTATAGCCCTACGCAATGGATTGGTGTTCGTTATCCAACCGGAGGATAGTTCGGGGTAGCATAGTGAAGAGGAAATATCTATGTATTCAATTATATTATTATTGTTGAGAGTGTCCACTAGTGAAAGTATGATCCCTAGGCCTTATTTCCAAGCATTGAAACACCGTTTACTCTCAGTTCTGCTACATGTTTGCTTGCTGCCATTTTTATTTCAGATTGCAATTACCGCTTATAATCATCCATATTACTTGTATTTCACTATCTCTTCGCCGAACTAGTGCACCTATACACCTGACAAGTGTATTGGGTGTGTTGGAGACACAAGAGACTTCTTGTATCTTAATTGCAGGGTTGCTTGAGAGGGATATCTTTTACCTCTACCTCCCTGAGTTCGATAAACCTTGGGTGATTCACTTAGGGAAACTTGCTGCTGTTCTACAAACCTCTGCACTTGGAGGCCCAACACTGTCTACAAGAATAGAAGCGTGCGTAGACATCACCTGGCAAAAGGCCTGAGATTTTACGGCTAATGTTCGAACGAGAAAGTTATTCGTGAACACACAGGGGCTATCATCGCCATCCAGGTCTCCGTGATAGTCATTGATCGGAGAAGGGTTTTCGGAGAAGTGTTCTCGATCATGTCTGTGTGTTCCTGAACCACTTGGGTGACACACTTAAGGGGAGGTGACGTTTATTTAGATTGGACGTAGAGAAGAAAATAGAGAGAAGAACATCGGAAGTGTTCCGGGCACTCCGGAAGTGTTCCGGGTAATATCCGACGGAGTTCGGGGGCCATAAAAATGTTTTTTGGAGTCGGAATAAATTAGATAATATGTGTTTAATATTAATTAGTGTAATTAATAGTTAAATACATTTTTATTTATTTATTTTCGGATTTTTAGGCAGCCCCAATTCTAAATGGGCATAACTTGTGGAAGAAAGACCCAAAGGGGGGGAAACTTCCCCCCCCCCCAAGTGGGGCGCACATAGGGAGGTGGCCGGATGGGCCACATGGGGCCCATCTGGGCCGGCGCACCATGCTGGTGCGGCTGGTGTGGGATTTAGTCCCACACCGCCCATCCAGCAAGGTTGGCAGCCTGCCTCCACCTATATAAGGAGGTGCCCATGCCTTGGAAAAATACACCAGAAATTCTCTCTCTCTCTCATCCGTTTTAGACGTGACTCCGCAAATGGGGTTGCGCACGGTGTCGTGGGTTTGTCACGTCATATGTCATGGATGACTTCGTAGGTGTGGGATTGCGCGAGTCAATCGTCTCCGAGCTTGGGATCGCAGGAACAAAGATCAACACAGATTTACCCAGGTTCGGCCCCTCAATGTGAGGTAAAGACCTACTTCCTGCCTACCCTAGATTGGTATTGATATGATATATGAAGTGTTACAATGAAGGCGATCCGATCTCGGTACTCGCCGTATGAACTAGGGTTTTAGGGCTTGAGAGCTTGATAGCCTTTTTGCTTAGGGTTCTAGGTCCTTGGAGTCCACCTTATAAAGACGATGGCTCGCAAGGTTACAAGGAAACTTCTCTCACAAGGAAAGTATGAGCCGGAGTCCTACTTGGAGACTAATCTTTGTGTCCCCCAAGTTATATCTTCTTCGGTCTTCTAGATCCTTCCTCATGATCTTGAGTCGGGCCATATTTGTGTAAGCCCATGAACAGTGAGGCCATGAACTTCAGATAAGTCGCATTGGTCTTGTGGGCCGCGGGTTAACCTATTAGGTATTCCCCCGACACACGGGTTGAGGTTTTCTCCACCATATGCACACTGTCGTGCTATCGGTTCTTCGGTCCAAGTCTTCTGCTTCCGCTGCTCAGCTGGATCGGAGCCCGGAGGTCGTCATCTTCACCGTACGTGTGTGAAGCCCTGCGGGGTGACACACTCGAGGCACTTGGAGAGGTTCGTCCTCACCACCTTGACGTCGGCGCCATCTTCGTCATCATCGCGCCGTCTTCATCTTCGTCGCGCCAAGTTCTTCGCGACCTCGAGGTCGGCTACGTCGTCTACTTCGACAACGCTTGTTGCGGGAGCGTAATCCCCGCTATCGGTCTACGAGGGTACGTATATCGATCTTCACCGTTACTCTATATCTGCATAGTAATAGATCCTGGCTAGTTTATGGTTATCGTTGTTAGGAAATTTTTTGTTTTCTTCCCACGATTCCCTTCAGCTTCTTCTCGAACCCAGCCCTTTTCTTCGGTGTCAAAGTGGCAAGGTCGGTCATCATGATCTGGGTCTCCTCGGTGAGTAGAGCTGCTCTCCTTAGCCTTTAACTGAACTTCAATGGCTCTATCCTTTACTTCAATGGCTCTAGAGCGGGCATTCTCCTCCTCGATCTTGAGCTTCCTCTTTTGTATTTCAAAGAAGTTCCTCGAGTTCTCCTCTCTCTCCCGGCGCTTCCTCTCTTCCCTCTTCTCCTTCTTCTCAATTGCCTTGTCCTTTTGGGATATGAATCCCTTCAATGTCTCTTGCAAAGCAATTGTTTGCACATCGCGCTTGGCCTCTATCTTGGTGTTGGTCCTCCCCGTTGGCCTCTTGTCATTTGGCTCCTCCTTGTCCACGGCCGATGCACCCACCTCTTTTCATGGACGCCATTAGCTCCTTCCACTTTTGGCAATCCTTGATCTCGCGCCAACAATGGATCAAGGTAAATGCCTTGCCCAAATTTTGTGACTTGAAGGTCTCGAAAGCTTGAAAGGCCTATATGAGATATGGAACAAAGAGAATGGCCACACATTCATACAAAAGAGGGGGGACAAACAAAAGACAAGCCGGGAATGGAAAATCATACCAAGTCCTTCACCACAATTCCACTCACGGGCCAATGAATTTGCGACACTCCGATTGGATGAACCCCCATCTCTTTTGGAGTGAGGTCTCATTGCGGTCACTATCAAATTTATGGGGCTCATAGCACATTTGCTCACAGAAGTAATCAAAGCACCGCTTCCAAAAGGCCGTCCCCTTTTGCTCGCCCCAAAGGTTGCACTTTGCCCCATTTCCATCCATGCTTGGCAAAGCATCTTGTCGTCGTCCATGGAGTATGCTTGTGTCCTCACTCTTAGCCGCCTTCTTTGAGTGTCGGCAAGCTGAGTCAGCTCCTCCTCGAACAATGCCTCCTCGTCGATGTGGATGCCTTGGGTCGGCTCTTGGTTCTCTTGGCCTCCGGTGAGATCTTGGGTCTCTTGATCTTCAATCGGTATGCCACCCTCGTTGATCATGCCCGCCAAGAACGTGTCCCCATTGTCCTCCTCGTAGTACCTCGGGTCGTCCGGCAAGTGCGCCGCCATTTCATCGAGAAGGTTGTGCGCGTCGGGGAGGTTGGTAGCAGGAATGACCCGTGGAACCTTCCTTGCCGGCACCGGGGTGTCACCGACAAGAGGTGGATCATTGAGGTCGAGCGGCGCCACCTCCGGGGCCATCGGTCTAGACTTGCCCATTTCCGGCGACGCGGAAAGGCATGACTTGCCTGTCGGGGCAATGCCGGGCGCAGTACCGGGCAGGAAGCCGTACGTGGGCGAGGGCGTTGTGGACATGGCCAACGAAGGACTCCTGGGCGGTTTGTCCGACGAAACCGAGCTTGCTGCTGTGGCCGAGGCGACGGTCGACTGGGCGCGGGCAGCCCCCAACCCAAGCATGAGGAGGGCGGCCGTGGTGGCTTTGGCGGCAATGGCTTCATGGTCGGCAGCGGCCGCCGCGGCGGCTTTGTCGGCGGCCTCCGTGGCTAGGGCCTTGCTCTTCACCTTCTTCCTTCGATTGTTCCGCTTCAGTGTCTCCGCCACCCTCTGATCTGAAGTCAGCTCCTTCTTCGGCTTCAACAAGGCGACGCCGGCCCTGCCTTTTCTGGTTGCGGCGGTGGAAGCGGCGGCTGGTTCGTTGGCCATAGGGTTTTCGCGGGTGAGAGCTGGGATGGAGGCGGGAGACGAAATGGCAGGAGTGGTGGCTTTTGTCACTGGTTGGCGGGCCAGGGGAGGACAAGGTGAGGACGCCACGGTCGTCCGCGCGTGTCCGCGCCGACGAAAAGCCGGCTCAAATTTGGGCCAGAAATGGGTCCGAACGGACAGAAAAACAGACTAAATTGCAAATGCGTCGGCGCGTTGGGCCTTGGCTTTTCTCCGAACGGACAGTTTCGGACAGAAACAGACCAAATGGTTCGGCCCGTTGGAGTTGCCCTTAGGCCCGTTCGACTCAGCATGCGGGTCGGTTCCTTTCTGAACGGGCTTTCCCTCCCTGCGTGCATGGCATATTGGCATGGCTGCTTTGAGTACGTACTCGTTACGTACGTGCCGGACGGGCGTCAGGGCGGTCTCGCCAATTCGAGGGGAAGCCTCCTGCCCAACCCAATTGGCTCGGCCCCTACATAGAAACTAGAAAGTGGTTGTCGCAGGGCAGCTGTGTCGCTGGCTGTCCGACTGGCTCGCTTTGGCACACACAAACGCTGCTCCGATGCTCCTGCCTGCCAAAGCACACTTGTACCGCGCGCCTACGCTAGCTACGCTTGTGCTTAATTCTGCTATCGCTGCAATCAAACACACTTGTACACTGCAGGCTAGCTACGAGCTCATGCATGCATGCACACAAGGACAGTGAGACGATCTACGCAAACACTCGATCAAACACCAGCGGGTGGCAGATTTGTCTTTTTTGTCACTCACTCGCAATGCTGGACTTGCATTGCATATTTGCATAGCTGGTGCTTGACAAAAGTCAGACACATCGGTCGCCGCTTCCGAGGCACAGGGGCAGCAATGCGCCAATGCAGCTTTGGAGATACGCATCCACTTGGACCGACGCACTAGCGTAGTGTGACAGTGTCGAGCAATCTTCTGCCCTGCTGAGCTATAGTGCTGCTTTCTGGGTCTAGGCGGTGTGCTACTGAGGGAGCTCTTCTTTCCCAGTTCTGGATCGAAGGATGCATAAATGGCCATGTGCATATGCTACTCCTTCGTCTCTTCCGTTTGGCGGACTAGGTACAATATCTACTGTTGCTTCTCTTTATATCCTAGAACCAAGAATGGCTAGTGTTGCAACAACGCACTGTGATGCAACAGGGGAAAGGATGGAGAGAATACTACTATCCTTTTCAGCTTTTCAATATGGAAGCACGATCGTAGATCTTACTAGCGTAGATGGCTTATAGGAGTACTCTCGAAGAAACAAGTGGCCACGTGAATAATAAACAATCATACATTTCTTAAAAGTTGTGGTAAAAATCTTACAATAGCCCAAAGAATTATGGGGGCAGGCACACGTACCAACTGCAGCCGATGCTAGCACGCTATTTCAAAGCTATTTTACACCATGGTACACCGTTCCTAATTAAAACTGGCGGCTTCCTCCCTTGTCTTGGCAAAAGCATTGCAACCAGCTGTCCCGTTGCAGCATCACCACGCAAAACTTTTCTGATTGCAGCAGGGCCAGCACTAATGGCTTGGATATGGAGCAACTGTTGAACCATGATTCAGCCCCAACTCGTAACCGTACTTTAAAGCGGAGAGACGCCTTCGAGTTAACTGACGTATTATATTTGGTAACTGTGTCTGTGGAGGTCTCCTAATAAACAACCCGTTTTGGACAAAAAAATGGGTCAACCTGAATAAAAAGGCAGGAAAGCATCAACAAAAGCATGCACATTTGGTTGATACAGTAAGTAGTAGAAGCACAAACCTTGGATACATAGTGGTTAAAAGGAACACTATGCACAAGTGGGACATGATGCATCAATCAATTGGATGCTTGTCTGCTTGCCGGGAGGTGTACTGTGCTGAAATCAGAAGCAAGGACAAGAACGCACTCGCCACAAATATAGCATCAAACCAGCGGTGGTAGAAGTCAAACTGGATATCACCACCCAAGACATCTGTGATGATCACCCTGGGCAAACATGAACAAACATGAAGTTTCTCAAATGGAATATGATCACCATGTAAATTTTAAACCTTGCAAACTTAAAATACACAAGTTGAAAGAACCATAACTCGATATCCAATCTGTATTGTTAATTGAAATGTCCCAACACGTGAGGGGTCAACTGCAAAGTTTTGGAACGGCTATACTACATGTGCTCACGTGCTTGTAACCTATGCCATTTTGTTCACTTTTCTCACTATACAGTAATCATCTTACAAGTAGGAGTGGTGGAGTGGAAAAAATACGAGACTGGAAAGACTTAACTTGTCTTAAACTGAAGTCATATGTATAACGGCGCATAGCAACCCTGTTAACTATTCAGTTGAACAAATATCTCAAAACTCTTCGTACATACTACCGCATTTCAATACAGGTAATATTAAATATCTCAAATACCCTGCTTGCCGGGAGGTGTATTGTCACAGATAGCAGGGTCATTTGGCCACACAATGTTGTCTATGTCTATATGATTGTATAGATAAAGTATAAAACCCAGTTGCAAACTTAAAATCAAAGCAGCAAGTTTGGTACAGAACAATAAAACAGATACAAGGCCAGGTCAGTATACATGAAGGGTAGTCTCAAGCAATAGCGGAATACCTGTACTCATTTGCCAGGCTTTTCCTTATCAGAAGAATAGATGATATGAAGTACATGCCCATGATCTCAGATAAGAAAAGGACGACATTGGTTGTTGATCCAGTCCCAACTCTAGAAACAGCAAAGAAGAACTGCACAGGAATGAGACACGATACCGTTATGTTCGGCTTCATAACAAGGGAAACTATGGCAACAGCTGGAATTCTATTTAACTAAATTGAAAATACAGATGGGCAAAGAAGGCTTCTGCATTACAAGCAGTTGCAAACGTGAAATGTATTAGTAGTAATTTCGCCAGCATTTTTTAACCACTCATGGTGGATCAGAGACTATGGTACAGAGGATACAGACAATAAGTCCAAAACTCATATGTACAAAATAAAAAGTAGCAACCAATCAAAATGCTCACCTTCATAACATTTGCCAAGAAACCTCGAATAGATATGCCCACCAACATCCCGATGAACATCAAAGATATGTACTGCAAGCACACGGCAAAAGCAGGACATATGTAACTAAGAATGTGATCAAGTAGCATGGAGAACATACATCAACACAATAATCTATATTCTACCACATGTGAGTAAGAATGTGATCAAGGCCATTTCATTGTCAAGGTGTCACTTTGACCATCAATATCTATGAGAATGTCCTTCAAAATAAAACTAAGTCGTCTATATCATTGAAGTATAGATTAAATAACATCAATGCAGTCATGTAGATGTTCACATTTTGCTGTATACTGATGGTAAACCAAAATATGTTTGACTAGCACAGGTTCTTAAAGAACCTACAGTGTGACTCAGGGAGTATCTAGATATAGTAAAATAACTAGAGTTTCAGAAATAGGTCAATTGACATACAAAACGAGTCATTTAGGTGTTGTTCTGAGGTAATACTAAATTCACTACGGGATTATTTTAGCTTCAGCATACCTACCTGTGATAATAGTGCGACATCGATACCAATATCAAAATGCCTCAAGAAAATGGTAATTGTCATGGTCACTGGATCAATAGAGCCATCCTGGGAGAAAATACAGAATGTAGGTGAATAATGAAATTTCAAGAAGTGGAAATAGCGAGCAAATTGGTTTCAGGTCCATGAATACATGGAGAGGTCTGTACCGCTTTGAAGACTACACTCTGCAAGCCCTGCACAAAATATCACAAAAACAAAAGGTTAGATTGCTTAAAACTTTACTAGTCCATGTGAAAACACAATCTCACAAATAAAGTTGCAGCAGCTGGAGAACTGCAAAATGGAGAAATCATGTATTCTTTTTGTGAAATGGATTTTTTTAACAAAACACTTCCGTTCCTCCAGTTCTGTTAGATATTCATTGTAACATGAAACAGGGAGATGCATTGAGTAAAACAACAGAATGTATTCTGGAGTAGTACCTTGAGCATCTTATAAACACAATATACTGATAAGGCATATCCTAGAAGATTCTGAAAATGTCCTCTCCAGGTTCGAGAATACGCAGCAGCTATCTGGAAAATAAATGAAGAATTGTGCAGAAACGTTAAGGTCGGGTATTCTAAGAAATTATCGACGACTAGCATAACTGCTGTAAAATGAAATAAGAGATACAATTATACAAACATGTGACTCCACAAAGGCAATAGAACAAAATAATGAATGCAAGCAAACAGCATGGTATCCTTCTCAAGTATCCCTCCCTGAAACTAACAGAATGGATTTGAACATATCGCTATGATTTAAAGGAAAGAAGATACGTCAGATGCAAGCCGTTATATAGTTGTAACATACTCCCTCCGTTCAGATATTGAAGGCCAGAGAGCCAAATCACTTGGAACAATGAGGTTAATTACTCCCCTCATTAATTACTCCATACAACAATAGTTGGAAGACGAAACAACATGCATTGGAGGATTGAGAGGAAAGAAGGGGCACACTGGGAGTGGAAGTCGCATGCATTGGTGGAGAGAGAAATTAAAGGAAAGAGAAAAGTGGAGCTAGATTTTAGGGCATTTAATCACTTGGCCTTAAGTTACCGAATAATCTGAAAAGGAAGAGTGAACTTCCAAACCCGAAGGAGGGAGTACACACCACAAGAAAGACACTCTTTTAGAAGGGAGAACACAAAAAAACACTCATCTACAAGCTAAGAAGTTAAGGGAATTGAGTAAATTTTATAACATTTATGATGCTTCCCTAATATCTTTTGTGTCTCATATTTGTCCCACTAAATCCTTGATGATCAAAGTGATGGTCACAACTCCCAGATATTCATAGGATTAAACAACACAATGTTTAGTAACTGAAGAGGGTACATCCCACTAATTGGTTGATTCTTAACACTGCGACCAAAGCTGCAAAAATTACCTTAGCATGACGGAGTTCATAAACCTCAAGGAATAGCTGTTTGGAAAGCTCTTCTAATCCCTGGACCTCGGCTTCTAAGTTTTTAATATCTGCAAGATAGAAAAGGGGAATTCTTATTATCACTGGAGCAAACTGAAGAGTCAACAATAAAGCAAGCAAACAATACAACATACCCTGCTCAGTTTGATCTTCTTGCACAGATCGAACAACTGTTCCAACTATACGCTTGAGAAATGATCCGGCTTTAAGCTTCTGCAGGTATTAATGTGTGTATGCAGTCATGTCATACAGAGTAAACATAAAAATAACAGAAGGGTGCACTAATCGTAACCTGCAACCTTATTGTGTGTTACACTGTGAAGTTGCAATATTTCTCATTCCTTACTATTGCGCAGTTATGATGTGTGAGTGAAAGCAATAAAAAAAGCAATTTTACATGGCTAAATCACAATTTGGAACATTTTTTTATAGGTAATGGACAACTATCCATGCATGTGCCCAACAAAATTGATGTGGAATCTGCACCAAGAGTAAAGTTGTACCTATGCAATCCAATAACTATGACCACGGGATGATGGTTTTTATAATAAAAGACAATAGCTAGTAGTAAACCTCCTCTGATCCTTGCATCCTCTCCATCTCCATTTTGGACAGAATGATTTTCTTTTTCTTAGCAATACATGACTCCATGGACTGCGTCAGCTGACGTTCCAAAGCTTTGATGTCTGTTTCGTCAATTTCCCTGAAGGGCAGGATATGTGCCAAGGTCAACATGATGTGTGCAACGCGGCGTAAACGAACTGAAGGTAATTGTGTAGAATTAAACCTGATAAAGAGCGACAGGTAGCTGTAGGGCAGATTAACCGCACCAAAACCAGAAAGGACAGCCATGACAGTCACTCCAATCACGCCAATCCGACTAACCAGCTGAGGCATTGTAAAGAACCCTACAGAGTAATAAGTATGAGTATCAATGATACAGTAGGCATGAACTGAGCACATGGAACAGGCATGTAAATTTTCTAAAAACAACAGTGTATGTATCAGACATTTAGAGCCTATGTCGTCCTAGTACTAGCAAGAAGTTAGTAGGTGAGTGACTATGAACCATCATGATTGTAAGATCAAACCTTTCTCTGGAGAAGGCATGGGGAAGTGAATCCCCATGCGCCAGAATCCGTAGAGGAAGATCATGAGGAAGAGCGCGGCGGCGAGACACGCCCTCTGCCTCCTTACCCCTGCAACCACCAACCGATCAGCCGATCAGAACAGCCACAGACACACACATACACACACTAACCAAGAGTGGGATTTGACCTGAGTTTCGTAGCAGGAGGTAGCAGTGGTAGTACGGCAACACGAAGACAAGGAGGAGGATGAGGCAGAAGAGGTCGAGGTGCCAGTTGAGGAATCGCGCGTGCTTGGAGAGGACCGGGAGGATCTCGAAGAGGACGAGCTGGAAGAGGTTGCAGGAGAAGGCGAAGACGAGGCCGAAGAGGATCTGCACCAGCGCCCGCCGCTCCTCGTACTCCTTGTACAGCCGCCGGTTGAGGAACCACAGCCCCGCCCACCCGAGCCCCACCAGCGACGACCCCACCACCGCGCTCTCGTACACCACCACGCCCCACCCCATTTGGAGGTTCACGTCTCGCGGGCTGGGGACGGCGGCGGGGTTCCGGCGGGGGCTCGGAGTAGTCGGCAGTGGGATCTAACCGAACGGGGAGAGGAGGGAGGAGGAGGTGGCCTGTGAATCTGCCGTGCCGTCCGGCCGTCCCCCACGCACCGCCGTCTCCTCCTCCCGCCGTGATGTGTTGCCTGTGGGCCGGGCCGTGGTTATCAGAACCCACCCGGCCCATGCATGCTTTACTACAGAAGGAGTAGTAGTATACATAGGCCGGCCCAGGTTTTCTCAAAAAAAAACATAGGCCGACCCAGGTATGCTTTCTTTCATCCCCCTATAAATAAAAAGGTATGCTTTCTCTCACTGGTTTTTCTTTCTTTTCCTATTCCTCATATTCTGTTCGTTTTTCTGTTGGTTTTTTCTTTTTCACCTTTTTCTAAATATGAATATTTTTGAAATTTTGAACGTTTTCTAATTCTCAAATCTGAACATTTTTGTGAAAGTGAGCAATTTCAAATTTCAAATCTGATTTTTTCGAATGTGAACAATTTTTAAATTTGAACATATTTTCGAATTTGAACAATTTTCAAATTTTCAAATCTGAACATTTTTTCGAATGCCAAGTTTCAAATTCGAACTATTTTGAAATTTGAATAAATTCAAATCTAAACAATTTTCAAATCTAATCAAGTTTTAAACGTTAACAATTTTTGAATTTGAACATTTTCAAAAATCTGAACAATTTTCAAATTTAAACAATTTTTAATTAGCAGGAAACCGGATATATTTGAACAAATTTCAGTTTGAATGCTATCAGCCGAAGGAAAACACACAGAGTAGGGGCGGACCTAGGTTATGCTACCAGGTGTCACGGGACACCGGGTAAAATTCTTCTTTTTTTTTTTTGCTATATTTAGTAGATTTGTAGTTTATGACGCCTTAAATCAAGATGAAAAATCTGCATGTCTCATACAATGACACCGGGTTGATTTTGCTCTGGGTCTGTACCTGACATAGAGGAAGCGAACATGTGTGCGAAACCTTACTGGGCCGGCCTAGGAGGGAACTCTTCAGGCGTTGCGTCCGTAATGGACGCAACATGCGCTGAATAGGAGCTCCAGGCACCCAGTATTAGTTCGGTGGTGAAATAGTTCTAACAAAATGTTCGGTGGTGAAATTCCCCTAAAAAACATTCGGTCGTGAAATGAACATGATTCACAGGCCCAACAGCACGCATTACAGCGATAGGCTCTCTGTTGTATGATTGAAAACGGTGCAGATTATTTCCAACGGATTGACCAGAGCGGCTCAGGGAAAGTAAATACGGATTTGGTCGTATAGTTACCAGATACGGTCATAGATATGGATAATAGTTCACGGATACGGAAAAATAAATGGTTCTACTAACATACGTCTGTTTTCGAAGATATACCGTATTTCACAATTATATCTAGCAAGTATCCGGTGCAATTTCCGGCAACTAATATCTCGAACCTAGCATTGTGCAAGATGAAGCTTATGCACTTACACAACTCTAGCAGAATCAATACAATGTCTGTGAATCACAATCCTTGGAGACACTTTTAGGTCATTCAAGTGAAAATTAACTAGCCACTTGAAATGGAAGTCTGAGTTATTAAAATATTCTCTGTTGTAGAATATCACAGTACCTAAAGTTAATTCCGTGTAAGTGTGTTCATAATATGTGCTACATGCCATTGCCATTTTCAAAGCGACATCTGAAAAAAGGTTTATCCGCAATCAAACCGTATTCGATCCATATTCGTTACGGGCAGGACCAGACTCCGTATTCAGAAAAAATATGGTTACGGACATGGTTTCACTACTATTCTACTGTATCCGCTCTGTTTTCACCCCTACTCGTGTGTTGTTGTCGTAGTGCTGCCTGAATGTTTCTAAAAAAAAAGTTTACCTGACTGACTAGGAAGAAGCCAGCCCTTCACGTGCACGGGTCGTTGTGGTTAATAGTGAGGACCAGCACTGCTCCCTATCGGTCGGCCCCCGTGTCAACACCCATTGAAGCCGACGAAACGACCTTTTATTGTGCCTCGTTTGCCTCCACCAGATGGATATCCAGCGTCCCGGCAGGCAGCAGACGACACACACACGCACCAGCTCGATCGATAGCATATTCGTTCATGGATGATAGCACGCTCCAATCCCTTGGGTTCGGCGCACATGCCCGTTGGTTCTGCCGGGAGATGCGAAACCGCCGCACGTAGACGTACGTACGACCCAATGCCGTGCCCACCACCGAGTGTTTAGCGTAAAACTACCACTTTACAAACTAAATCACAAAAACATACCACTTTTGCCCCGAATCACAAAAACATACCACATTTGCCCCGAATCACAAAAACATACCACATTTGCGCAAATCACGTTTCAGAGCGAATTTAGACAGCAACAATGCAGCAAATTAGTTTGCAAATTAGCAACATTCCCTTGATCTCTGCCATTCTCCCTTGCCACGTAAGCTCTTACAGGTGGGTCCGCGATGTCAGGTTTCGTGTCAATTCGCTCTGAAACGTGATTTTGCGCAAATGTGGTATGTTTTTGTGATTCAGGGCAAATGTGGTATGTTTTTGTGATTCGGGGCAAAAGTGGTATGTTTTTGTGATTTAGTTTGTAAAGTGGTAGTTTTACGCTAAACACTCCCCACCACCGGGTCTAGACACTTGCGCGACCCGGTACCACGCACGTACCCTACCGCCATGCATCCACGGTTCAGATGCCGACGATATGCATCCCCCCGTTTGCCACTGACCATGGATAAGCCCCAAAGCAAGCTATCCGATGCGATGCGATGCTAGTTGTACCATGCAAGCCTTCGCTTTCCGTCGCATAATCAATCGCCCGTCGTCCTACAGTACCAGAAAGAAAGAGAGAGCAGGCACCTCCAGGCTCCAGCTCCATCCACGGCTTGTCCATGCCTTCGTTGCCTGCCATCTGCCAAACCTCAGCTCACACACAAACACAGATACTCTTCTAGTACTGCACCGGCTTCACTGTACCGGGGATCTCACCGTACCGGGTACCGCCGCGTCGTCTGCTTCCGAGACCAGCAACACAGGTCCCACGCGCAAGGGTTTTACAGCCTGTTCCACCACCAACAACCCAGGAAGCTTTGCGTAGATCCAGAGCATTATTGCACTTTCTCCCCCTCCTCCGTAAACCTCATCCATCAACAGAACCGTATCTGTCCCCTTGCGTCTCAACACGCCAAAGCAAATCTTAAAGAGGAATGGAGATGGACGCCCATAACTAACTTGCCGATCCATCAAATGGATTCATTTGACCAAAATACGTGCGCCGTGCATGTTCCCTCAGAGGAGGATTCAGCAGGAAGCAAGGCCCGATATGCGATGCTTGCTACTCTACCCAGGCCCAGCCATGTGATCCCAGGACGAAACAGGAAGGAGCATCGCATCCTAGTTCACAGATTTACGCAAGGAATGGAAGATAACTTTCCAAGTTTATTTCATTGCTCAGTAGAAGCGTATCAGAAGCAGTTAACGATGTCCCGCATCACAACCATCGAGACTTGAAAACCTTCGTGCAGTTCAGATACATAACGAAAACAGGGAAGCATAATGCTGGAAAACTACAGGACGAAAATTTAATGGAGTATTTGTTTCGTGGACAGAGGCAAAATGAGCAAGCAAGTAAGCGGCAGTCAGCTCACAGACACTCATGGTCCAGTTCACTCATCTGTGATGATTTGAGGACGTCGTGGAATGGATGATCAGAAGCTTCGGCAAATCAGCAGAGATCAGATCGGCGAGCACCGCGCGCCGTTGTTCACCGGGAGTATATACCGTGGGGCGAATGGGAGCTGGTGGTGGTGGAGAAGTCGGAGCCCGTCATCGGGATGGAGATGGACAGCTTGGTGGCCGAGAATGAGTTGTTGGTGTCGTCCTGCAGCTCCGGCCATGAGTCCCTCGCCTTGGGCCACTCGTCGAAGAAGGGCCGCAGCGTCTGGTTCTCCTGCTTCACCGGGTCCACCGCCGTCGTCACGAAGTCGCTCCCGCCGAAGAAAGACATCGGCTCCCGCTCCGTCTTGGGCAGAGAGCAGATCGTGGTCTGGTCCAGGTCACTCAGCGTTCCGAGCATGGGGTAGCTCGAGAGTGAGAATGCAGAGGCCTGGGATGGCAGCAGGCGCCACGAGTAGTTGTCGATGTAGCTGGTGTCCATGGCTCCAGTCATGAACTGGCTGTGCTCGTCCAGTGCCGAGGACCTCACTCCATAGGTAGAATACCTGAATTGCAAGTCACATTCAAGGGTCGACGATGAGTATATCAGCAGTTCAGTGACCAATACATGAGTTAAGAGATGCAAACATTTACAAGGGACACTATAGTGTGACCATGTACAAAGTTAAAATTGCATTTAGCATTTGAAACTCGTATAGAACCTGTAGAAGCAAGCATTTCAAACAAGTGCCACATATTTCGAGGCCCAGGAAGGAAACTTATATAGCATTTGGCCATTTACACATAGTGGAGTTCCTCAATGTACTGAAAGTTCGGTGACAGAAACGGATAATGGTGATCTGAGAATGATACAGTAGGCTTCAAGATTTGTCTAAAACTAAAAAGCTTTTCTAGCACTAGACAAAACAAAAGGGAGAAAAGGTTCTATATGAGTTTTATCCTAAAACAAAAGGGACAAAATAATTGCTGCTGCACACCATAAAGCAGCAGTTCATAGCAGGAGAAAAACCAAACAAAACAGAAATAGGAAGCCAGACATCTAAGCGAACATGATTGGCAGCAATGCAGCATCATGTGATGACTGCCCCTCAGGTAACCCTACAATGACAGAGCTTCGGTAAAGGGCAATTTGCTAACTCACAAAGTTCTGGTGACAGAAACTTAAATAAAAGCTTCAGAACGGATGGGCAAAAGGGGATGGGCATCCAGTATCATGCTAGCCTTTTCAGATGGTTACAGGCATAGGATGAGAACAGAAAGGCAGAAACAGATAAGTTTTAGGGCAGAACTGACGTTATTTCTAGTCCAGCCCCAAACAAGAAAAATAAGCATGGGTCAGCAGAAGCATAAAGAAGCAAAATAAATGCCAGGTCCAAGATTTCTAGAGCAGGAGCAGAGGAGCAGCAGGCACTAGCTCTGAGCATAAAACCCAGATATCTTTTACGGGCAGTATGCGTGTCAATCTAGTTTAGAACGCCCTGCTCTGAACTTCCATCAGAGCAGAGCACCACTCTGTTTCACAATCTTCTAATGCTAAAATCTGGCCCCAGAACGCATGGCCAGATTCTGCATCGCAATAGCCTAAGCAAGCAGAGATCAGAACGTGTTGTCAGAAGTGCACTACTAGTCTGATCAACACAGATCATACTGTCCTTACTGATGCAATCAAACACAACAATGAAAACATCACATGTGAGCAGGCATTTTGACAGCAAACAGGTAGGTAAACAAACAGCTGGGGAGTTTGCAGAGAAGAATCATAGAAGTCACCTGAAATCTTTGTTCCCACCAGCACCAGCGGTGGCGTAAGGCGCAGCATTGCCCATGTGCAGCTGAGTAGACCCCAAGGCGAAGGAGCCGCCGCCGCCACCGCCATTGGCGATCGCCGGATACAGCGAGTGGTTCTGGAAGGCGGTGGCGGCGACGGCAGCGGCGGGGGTCTGCTGCCGCGAGTGGGGTGATGCGACGAGCTGCGTTTCCACAGGCTTTCTTGAACGGTTGCGGCCGCGGTGCATGTGGCGCTCGCAGTACTTGGAGTCCTGGGCGGCCTCCTTGGCGCACCGCCACTTCTTGCCGTCCGTACGCCGGCACCGCCCGGGCTCCGGATCCAGCTTCTTGCCGAAGTATGACCCGTACGCAACTGCAAAAACCACACAGAAAAACCCGAGTCAACAACGATCGTGATGGCTCATACCACATCTGTAGCGTACGAACGTCTGTGTCGGTGCTCATCCGGAGGGACCAGATAGATAGTCGAATCAGGACGAGACGCAAGCAAGATCGAATCACGGTCAAGAACGAACGCGTGTCTTGTCTGAACCCGTAGCAATCAATCATGCATGGGCATGGCGCTAGCCGGCCGGACGGAGACGAGAGCCGTCGCGGTCAGGCTCAGCAGTACTGGATCTATCTACCCAATCATTCACCCCACAAGGAGGACGTATGCGAAATAATTTTCCGGGGAAAGGAGTATTTGATCTTTGTTTCTTGGGGGTCCATGTGATGCGATGCAGGATGGCTCGAAATCGCAGGACCAGCAGCTGTGAGAGTGAATGCGTGGGTGAGGCTCCCAACAACCAGACAGGAATAATCCCCATGACATGAGAAGCACCAATGATAAACTAACCATCACTTTTTTTTTTAGTTTTATAAAGGCTGGGCCAAGAGTTTGAGAGAGCCATGTGTATTTGTGTGCATCTAATCAAATCAAACAAGAACAAACCACTTGAGGCTTGAATCCAAATATTAAAAAACCACCAGGAGAGGCTAGCTAGGTACGGAGTAGGAGCAAATCTTGAGGCGAGCACGGGGTTTGGATTAGAATAATAGCATGATCTCTCTTTCCGCGACCAAATCCGGACCGGGATTAAGAAATGACCGGGAGGAGCAATTAACAATGAGACGTACGGGCACCTGAATCTCTCGATCCGATGGAATAAACAAAGAGACGGAGCACCTGAATCGTAGCAAATGCAAGAAGAGGGCACGTACGGGCGGGGTGGTGGTAGAAGCGCGCGGCGAGGGAGTCGAAGCCGCGGCGGATGGGGAGGAGGAGATCCGGCGGGACGGGGACGCCGGCGACGAGGTACTTGTATATGAGCGCCTGGTGCTCCAGCTCCTCGTACTGCGCCGCCGTGAAGGGCGCCGGCCTGGCCGCCCACCGCGCGCCGCTCATCGCGTGCTGGTGGTGCTGCGGCGACGCCTGCTCCTCCCCGACGACCCTGCACACGGACGAACAGCATTGATTAGCACCTATTCAACGGGCTAGAGCGCGGGAAAGAGAGAATGAAGGAAGGAAGGAGTCAGATAGCAGTGGCTTACGGCGGCGGGGAGTAGAGAGGGGAGGAGCGGCAGAAGGGGAAGAAGGAGGAGGAGGGGCGGTGGTGGTCGGCTGCCGGCGACAGGGAGGCAAAGGGCATCGCCATGTTGTGCTAGCCGCTGTATCTAGCTAGTCTCTCTCTCTCTCTCCTCTGCTGCCGTGCTGCGGTGGCTGTGGTATGTGCCTCCGGCCTGGCCTGGCCTCTCTTTTAATGTGCCGTGCTTTTGCCTTTTACTCCTACCCGGTGGCTCTGTCTCTTTCCGTCGCTGCTGCGGTGCGGTGGGCTGTTTGTTGCTTGTGTGCGTGTGAAGGCGCCTGGTGAGTGAGATGAGGGAGGTCAGGGGAGCAATGGGATATATAGCCCTGCCTGTCGCAGGCAACCCCTTGTTGAGGGTGAGGCCGACACGGGAGGGTTCCAGCTAACGCGCAAGCACCTGCGCTGCACCACCTGCTACGATTCCGGATGGCACCCGTCGGGTTCGGGGGCGGGTTTGGCACCCCCATACCCGCACCCGCCCCTTCTCCCCGCCCCCGCCACCCGCCCCCATACCCGTTGCCGGGTATAGAGTTTCACCATACCCGCCACCCGCCGGGTTTGCGGGACCCGACGGGTAGCCGCCAAGATGCACAACGGCAACAATTTAGTGAGCTGGATGCCGTTGCAGCCGGGGTCGGATCGGGCGCGGGCGCCGCCACCGCTGGTGGCCGCCACAGCCGCCGGTGGCCGCCTGGGCGTAGGCGTCTGCGCCGCCGCGAGCCCCGCGAGCAGGATGGCCGCGAGGACCAGGGCCTGGGCAAGTATCGAGAGCCATGGCCGGATCGACCGTGAGAATGGCTAGATCGAGCGAGGTGAGGGGCTGCAGTAGATGAAAAAGAGGCTCAATCTGTTCTGATCGATCTGTGGGGATGGATCGAGCGAGGTGAGCGAAGAGAAACGTGGGGCAGGTTTGCTGCCTGGGGTGGAGATGGATCGATCTGTTCTGGCTCGCGTGGGATAAGGGTGGCAGCGTGGGGCTGGGATGTAAAAGAAACCTGGGGCGGTGTGGCTGGGAGGAAAAGAAGTTATTGTTTTTTCTCTACTCATTGACATGTGGGGTCGCCGGGTATGCGGGTTTAAGGGTTCGGGTTTGGTACCCCCATACCCGCCTCCGCTAGACCCGACGGGTGTGGATTTTCCCCGTTAAGCACACCCACGGGTTTTTTTCTACACCAAACCCTCCCCATTTAATGCGGGTACCCGCTGGGTTTGCGGGTATCGGGTACCCATTGCCATCCGGAGCTACGATGCTCTCGTTCGTGTTGTTTGGGCTTGGTTGGGTGCTGTTCGTTTATCTCTTTGTTTTTTTAACATAACAGAAGAAAACTTTTGATTACTTCAAAGTGGTAGAGGTACAAACCTCAATGAAGTACTTAAGAATGTTGAAAATCACAAACAGGTCCTTCAAACATGCAAGAAGGACCTTTACTCGATCTACAAATACAATTGTGTCCTTGAAACAACCTGTCCGCAGATATGTGTCAGACGACGCCTGGGACGAAACCACTTAGAGACACGGGAACGCCACCGCTCCGCCTCGCACCGGAGGAAGGAGAGATGGACACCAGACCGAGGATGCTCTTCCTCCCATTCAGCAACCATCCAAGGAGGAACAACAAGATCAACAAGGCTCCAATCGACTGACTTTCAGCCATATGATACATCGATAAAAACTTCAAGGCTGGCAAAAGCACAATCCTCGTCTTTGATGTTGGAGATTCGTAGACCGGTTGCAAGGAACTGGAACTCCTCTTTGATCTTCCACAACCTCCACCGCAATGGTAGCTGAAAGGAAAGAGGAAGCGGATGAGACCTCCGTTCATTTAGGAGACGATGATACTAGCTTATTGGAGAAGCAAGGGTTCACATCCCCTATGCTGACTTTCTTTAGCATGAAGATCCATCAGAAGACAAAGCTAAATGACGAACATCACCTAGACGAGGCCTCTACTCGGCATCATGGCAAATTCCATGCATGGTAACGTAGACCAAGCCCTACACATAATCCTAGACCTACTGTACAAAGTCGAGTCCTCGCTATCTCTTTGAAGCTCAGTCGTGACAATTTTGTTGCGCATAGGGGGCGCAAGAGCCGTGCCAAGATATTTCAAAGGGAGGTGGGATACAAGAGGGGTGAGGTCCTGCTCGTTTCTCATTTCGGTGTTGCTCTAAGCGAGGGGTGCTGGGGACAAAAACTTAGACGTGGTTGGTGCCGATTGTGTCGGTCACCACTTTGTTAATTATAGTATGATGTTTAACATAGTTTTATCTACTTGTGGTTTCAAGGCAACTAATTATCGTTGACTGACTAATCCAGACAAATCAACCAACTGCTACCCCTACCGCCCCGTAGTGATTCCTTCTCTATCCATCACCCCTCCTCATGTCTCTTCTTTCTACCTTCGCTATCCCTTTGTCTTTCCCCACCTCCTACACTTATGGAATTGCAATCATGTATGTATCAAAAAGCAGAGCTTCTATGCGAGCTCGGCTAACCCGATGAGACGAGGTGGACCCAGGGCGGTGAGATCGTGCATTCATTGATGATGGTGAAGGTTTGTGTTCTCTTGTATTTTTTTATGTTGCGAAGTGTCCCCTGCTGCATAGACACATGTGACGTGTTGCAATGATTCTTGGCGTCTATTAGACATGTCGTTGCATCCTGCAAATTTTTTGTGTGTTATTGTGTTCCTTGATTTTTCGTGTTGCGTATGTTAGGATAAATGTTCCTCTGATATTTTGTTGTGTTCAATGGGACATGTTGCATACGTTAATTTTTCTTTCTACATGGGCGTGTTCACAATGTTGCAGCCTTTTACATTAATGTTATGGACCAGGTGAGTTTTTTTACACATGATGTTGTACCCATGTATAAAAATACTTGTGCCGGAAAGCTCGATGTTGCATTGATTGGATGACCCATATATCACTTAAGTGAGATCCAACGACTCTAGAGGTGGATGATTGGTTGATGATTTCAGAGGAGTAACGCATGTACTAGCCAATTATTTAACAACCAACTATCAAACAAGCACAATGCAAAACATTTCACCAATCGCAAACATAACCGATATGCGTGGGTGCTTGCTACGGGACTTCTAAATTTGGTTAGGTTTAACGCGTAAAGACCAGACAAGAAGAATCTTGTTCAACGCCTTCAATGGAATAACTACTAAAAGAACTAAAACTAGATAAAATTCGCACATAATGTAGAATAAACATAATTAAAAGTAATTTCACTTATGAAATACTTGATACAAAATGTTGGGATTTAAAACTTGCGTAAAGACTTGGCAGGTTAGTCCCAAAATTATAGTGACACAATCACGAAAATCCCCTTAAACGAAATATGTCCTTTCAATCTCCCCCTTTTTGGTAGAAGATGGCAACTATATTTGAGTGCTCGTAAGAGATATTATGATATGCATTATTTTGGTTTGAAGTTGGATATGGATAATGCCACCCATATGTTTGTGCACCTATTAGAAGTATTTGCATTGGAATTTAAAATGAACATAAATATGTTACCGGAAAGCTCCCCCATGTTTGTAGAAACTATGGAGTGATACAAATATATGAAAACATTAAGTATGGTCATCTTTGCAGCACAACAAATACAAATAAGACTTAAAACACGGTCTCACTAGCAAGGTGGGTGTGTCATGGCATTGTAAATGCAGTGAATGACATGTCACGTGAGAAGATAAATGGAATTTGATGGACAATGCAAGATTTAGCTATAAGCATAAGCAAACTCAACCATCCATGAAATAATAAACAAACGACTTGTCCGCCACACACCAACATAGTACGGACAAACAAACAAAATTATAGAAGTCAATAAAAGTCAAATGAAGTTAAAGGATTGTGATCAATAAAAAGTGCCCTTTGTCAAATTTGTTCTCAGCTTTAGGAGATTTTTAAATTTTTCATACCAACATGGTCTAGCCTACGATGCCATAGCCACCCCCATCGACCTTGGCCATTAGGCATGTGTCAATTCATATGCTTTGGTTTTAGAAATCAACTACGTAAATGTTCTCCTCGACATGCTCAACAAGGACCATTTTGAGTTTGTCTCTGCAAAATAATTTCGCATAATGCAAATAGAATAAAGTGTCGCAGCTGACGAACGCAAATTATAACCAAGTAACTTGACAAGCATGACATTATGCATTGATAATATTTAGTGATTGCATGTTTGCCAAGCCCCATTACCTTTCCCTTTGAATTATCACCAAAGAATATGCATGCGATAGATGATATGTCTTATATGCCAAGCCCCATTACCTTTCGAGGATAACTATGCCTATTAAGGTTGAATTTATCCATTTTACCCTGTATGTGAATATTTTTTTACATTAACTCTGTATATGAAATTACGGAGTAAACTTAACTAGTACTCCCTCCGTTCGGATTTAATTGACACACACTTCGTTACACACGGATGTATCTAGACACCTAACAAGTATAGATACATCCATATTTAGACAAAAACAAGTCAATTAATTTGGAACGGAGGGAGTAGCACTTATGCGCAGCTGTTCACTTATTGTGATCCATGTTCACAATGAATATCGTCATATTTTTTGTGTAGGATTCAAAGTTTTCCATTTTCACATTGCTTTGTCCTGAAGGCATAACCTCTCCGTGGGCCAACTTGAAGTGACGCGACTTGGACGCGCACCTCCCTCGCCACTGTAGCAGGAAGGCGATTTCTGAAAACCAGCTCGCCTGCCCACCTCGCTCGCCGGAGATCTGCGGGTTCCTCCGCCTCCGTCGGCCGCCTCGGCGGCGGGAGGCTGGGGAACCCGTAGATCTGGGCTTGTACATAGTGTAGGGCTAGGTTGCTCCTCGACCGGCGGCGCCATGGAGGTGAAGGAGGCGTCGGTGGAGGTTTTGGGGTCGGCCTGCGTTCCCTCTCGCGGTGGTGCTCCTCGGAGCTTCGTCGCGCCGCGGCTGACTTCCTCGAGGCCGCAGATCTGCGGATCTGTTCGCCTCGTCGGGCTCCGGCCGGATCCGCGCTGGCGGCGGATCCGAAGTCTGAAGATCAAGTTGAAGACGGTGTTGCACTTCCCTCCGACGAAGATGGCGCTCCGGCGAGTAGGGTCCTCGGGCCCGGCGTTTGGCGGCTTCCCGTCTGCCACGGAGCTGGCTCCTATCCAAGGCGTGAAGCGGAGCAGCGGCAGCGGCGCGTCACCGGCGGCTCCTGTGCGTTGACTGCGTCGGGATCTAGAAGAAGAAGGGGTTCGTTGTAATTTCTTCCTTTTTCTGGGTCGTTTTGTAACTTTGGAAGTGTAATTTCGTCTGATCCTTCGCAAAAAAAAAAAAAAACCTCTCCGTGGGCCAGCTGTAGCGCTCTCAGTCCATCGAGGCACCATTTCTGTCAACTACTAGTGTAGTCGTTGATATTTAACGCTCGAGTGTGTGTGTGGTGCTGCCTGGTAGAAAAACATTTTCTTTTACTGCGGTCAAGATCGTCGCCCCATGAAATTGGACCGGTCGAGAACGCCAAAATCGGTGCGTACGGGTTTCCCGTGAGCCAGGCTCATGGGATCGTTCCTGCTTGGAGTGATGACAAGTTCACAACTTGAATCACACACAAGCTCTCGATACTATCCCAAATCCCACGGAGACGGCAGGCCCAGGCCGGGCAGGTTGCGCCTGACTGACTGACACGATCCAGCTTTCCGTTGGCTTACGGCTTATGCAACAAAGAGTCGGTTAAAGCTAGGCTTTTGATTGGACGTGGTTCCATGCTTGGCATCCCAGGAATGAACATGTGTAGGAACAGGGCCCTCTATCGCCGCACTGCACCGCCTCACGTTGGAGCCATGTCGCCCTGTTCCTCCCATCACATTTTTCTAATGCTAGCTGCTTCTATATCCGCGACACAACATACTACACGAGAAAAGGTCAAATTGTTAATCCTTACTACTAATTGCTTGTATGGATTTTCAGTACTGCATCGATCACACAATACTGTGTTATACCAGTATGGCGCCCTGGCCTCTCCAGAGATTGACAGAGCTGAACCACGGAGATAGATGCATCGGCAGATAGTACACGACTACACGGCAAGGCCTGCAAGGAAGTAGAGCACCATTCTTTCTGCAGAACTTGGCGAAATATCTGCATCGCGAACAGCAGGATAAGGAAACAGCCGGGACAGCGCGGGTTGGGTTTGGGATAGGAATCGGAAGGAAGCAGTTAATGAGGATGGGAGATCGAATCGATGGTCCATCCGAACGTGAACGGAGAGGTCCACCGCGCCACCTCACCGTCGCCGGACGAGACGAGGGCACCTGTACGCGGCGAGCATCACGTAGGTGTCACTCCGGCTCCGGTTTGGTTTGGCCTTTGGTGGACAGGTGGTGCACGTGATGGGCAGCCAGGAAGCATGCCTCCCCTCCCTCACCCAACGTTAGCTGTACATCTTGATAAGCAATGATGCTTGTAATTAATGAGCTTTAGCAACTCATTCTCCAAGTGTTCTTCTTACTCCACCTTTACAACTACTCCACATAACTTTAGAGTACGTACTATCTTTGTTTGAAATTTGAATTTTTTAGATAAGTTTAGTAATGTACTAGTAGCAGTACTCGAACTAGGGTGACGATCAATCACCAAGTCCTTGTCGCACATCGAGGCGCCTGCGTACTGCCTGCCCATCCACTCGTACAGCTCCATTTCCACAGTTGACAAGATCGTGGTGTTCCCTTTCTTGCTAGTACATGAGCTCCAAAAGCGACTCTACATCGTTTGTGGCATTCAAGCCTTTGTTGACTTGCTGCAGGAGGAGCGGAAACTTACGTAGGCACAAGTTTCCACGGACAGTTGGCCCGTTAAATCCTACCCTATTGTTCATGATCGACGGAATAATTTTGCCTTTTTACTCAACAAGGGGTCCGGGGTCTTGTTGCACGTCCAGCTGTTCTCGTCAGAGGCGGGTCCCCTGGTGATGGCCTTCTCGGGAACCGTGTTAACTAATCTTCGGGTTCCGCCTGATCGAAGGCTAACTGCAGATTAGTTAGCTGCTGTCACAATCTTTTTGCATTGGCAAGCAGCTGCCGGAAGCGATCGCCGCCGCCGTCGGCGCCAGGCGGCCGGTGGGCTATCTGCTTCGGCGGCACTGTGCACGCACGCGACGAGAGCGCCCCCAACCGGCAGCACGATCTCCCCAAGCCCTGGATGCACGATGGTGCTGCCGGGGAGAGAGATCGGTGGATGGTGGTTGGCCAAGCGAAGCGAAAAATCTCTCTCCCACGTCAACAATAATGCAAAAGGTGGTGACTCCGGAGGACGCGCAGCAGACGACGTCTTTTGCGGCGGTGACTGTCATGTGCCGCGCGCGGTGGGTGCGCCTGCGCGCGCGTGGACCCGACCACGTGACGCGCTACAAGCCGATCGATCTCGGGTTACTTGGTTTGGTGGGTATCCGCCGGAGAGTGGAGGCTGGTGGTGGTGATGGCGCCGTGTGGTTGTCTCTCGCCGGCCGGGCCGCCCGTCGTGCTGACCGACGGCGGGCTTAGCTTTGTACGGCTCCTGCGGCCCGTGCGCCGACAAGCTGTCTCCAGAGTCTCTGGCCGGGTCAATGCATTTTTCAAACTCATGCACATTTGCACCAGGGATGATCTTGTACCATGGTAAATTCAGCTTTACTACTAGCGTCAGCTCTCAGCAGGTGCAGCCAAAACGACTGTGAGTCTGTGATGGCCCAACGTTCTGCGTCTCTGGGTCGGCTTACGCAAAAAAAAACTCGCACGCGCACACGAGCGCCGAGTCGAACTGAGGCGCGGCAGGCCTACACGAGCACAAGAAAGGCTGTTACATACATGTACCACGCGAGACGTTCGTCACCCGTCTGCACGCAACTTTTCTGCAACGCCCGTGCTTCCAGAAAGAAATCACAGCAAAACCACAACAAAACTGCTGATGCACGCTCGCCTGTGGCCACCAGCCACGCGATGATACGAAATGGGGTTATGTTTTGAGCCAACCTTGCGCCGGGACGTGGATGGCAAATGATCATTCTTGGTGTGCGTACGTGTTCGGTGAGGTGGCGTCCAAGCGAGCCGTGCCGTACGCGCACTTAAAAATGTGCCCGGCCGGCCATGTGCGAAAACCACACAGGACAAATCAATCACAAACTCAGGCTGCGTGTGCGCGTGTTCGAATCATCTCGTGACTTTTAAATTACGAGGTCTGTCCAAAACTCCAAATATGAAATATCTCGACACCAAGCCGCTGCTCTACGTGAACACGGCCGGGGTGAAAAGCAACAACACCGACTCTGTGACGAAAATTTATCTTAGAATGAATCTATTTTGAAAATATGTTTTTTTTAAATCTAACCTCTTCAATAAGATATTTACTATGCCTCTGCCACGTGGCAATGCCTGGTCAACAGCCGCGAACACCTGGCTTATTGACATGCGAACACCTGCTTGCTTACCTGCGGCCAACAGCCGCTTGATCGATGCTATGAAATGTATAAATTAATAGAGCCAACTAGAACAACCTTTTATAAGGAAAACTAGAGCAACCATGCGCTAAATTAATAGAGCCAACTAGAACAACCTTTAAAGGAAAACTAGAGCAACCATGCGCCAGAGACGTGATGGCCAATGATTCTTGCATCTCTTGGGGTGCATATCTGTAGAGTGAACTAGGGTGAATGTGTGTAGAGTGAATTGGCGTCAAATCGAACAGGTTCGTACGCGCAAGAACTTACCGGCTGGCCATGTGTGAAAATTATAGGAAAATCAATCTGAAACTCGGGATGCACCAAGATACAATTGTGTGTGTGTGTGCAGTGGAGATTTCGGGATGCACCAACAAGGGGGCCGCTGGGGCTTTCATCAAAAGGTGAAAGTGACCAGGTTGGCTGGGACGCTTCGTCACGACCGCCTCCATCACTCTTCGCAGAGCCCCTTCTATGTGTATGTGAAGTGGAGGCGGCCCAAAAATTAGGTATGGTGGAGTCAAAAACACATCTCATCGTTTAATTAGAATCGTGGGTTTGGGGAGGGGGGCAATCGCCCCCATCCCCTTAGTAAGACGTACAAAATATTTAACATACATGAATGTGCGAATTTCAAATGTCGAGAGTAGTTAAATTTATAAATATAGTCAAAATCCACTTGAGGCGTCCTCAAGCACAAATTAAATAAATGTCATTAAGTAAGACCGAACTCTCCTTACGAATTTCAGGATAACGAAATCGTGGTGAGTGAGTTGAATTGATTTCTCGCACTTGGAACAAGCTCTATTCGAAGTAAAGATATAAGTATGGGAACATGTACAATAAAAAAAAATGCAAACATCAGATTGATCTTATGATAGCACTTAGCTTTGGTTCATTTATATTATAGATTCAACAGTTCGAGATGTCGTCCTGATTTCGTTTGCAGCAAAAGAAATGCTTTGACATTTTGTCAACGAAATATTCGTCTGAAAAGTTTTGTTAAATGCAAGACAAGTTTTAAAAGAAAAAAATCTAACAAAAAAAATCGAGAAAAAGATAGCCTGACGAGGGGTGGACTCGGCAAATCCCTGGGTTATGCACCCCGGGTTGATTGAAGGGGAGAGAGTTGAGCGTTGGTGATCACGACGGCTGACAAGCGAGGCGTTTTACCCAGGTTCAGGCTCCCGGAGGATAACACCCTACTTCCTGCTTGTCTGGTTATCGATGGCGAGTTGTGGCTACAATGGCGAGATGGCAATCTCGCTAGGGTTCGTGTGGCGGCTATGAGCGTACCCTAGACGAAGGACCCTCCTAGCCTTTATATGGTAGGCTAGGTCTCAGGTGAACGGTGCCGATGGCGCTTACAAGCATGGCTGGGGTCGCATGACCTAGCGTCGACTATCTTGGGCCGCACGTCGTCCTCCTTGGGCCTTCCTTGGGCCCTGGTCATCAGGCTGATGGGCTTGGCGTGACCCAGGTATCCCCACCGTGGGGTAGTCGAAGAGTGACCCCACGACAGGAGCCCCCGAGTGCTTAGTCGAATCGTAGAGTCGGGTAAAGGACTCCTTCCTCCTGGGCACGCCGTCGGGTTCCTGAAAGAACAAGTAAAATTAGTCGACTCCGGCCGTTCAGGGCTTATGGAGGATTCCTTAGTCAAACTGTCGACTCCAGGGTAAAATACTGTGAATATGGCCTTAGTCGGTGATTTTTCGACTGCTATTGTTTGAGTCACTCGGGAGCGCGAACAGCGCTCCCGATGGGAGTAGCCCCCGAGATTAAGCTGAATTGCTTGCAATTGAGGTTAAACTCAATTTTTCTTCAGTCGAAAAGCCTGCTCCCGATGGGAGTAAAGAGGGGACACGACTTGGAGTCGCGACTGGCTTTGTGTGACTTACTGTGTATTCGGCCGGTTTGGCTTACTGCACGAGTTTGTTCAGCACTTGGAGCTTACTGAACGCTCTTTCACTCGAATGAAATGTTCGAGTTCTTAATCAGCTCGTTGGCTTACTGTACGAACTTATTCAGCTCTGAGAGCTTACTGAATTTTCTTGCACTCGAATGAACTGTTCGAGTTCTCCATCAGCCCGTTGGCTTACTTCCTACGCCTTCGTGGTTGACGTCAGTGCTGACGTTTTTGACGCACTCTGTGTCCGATGTGACGTGACAGTGCGGTCCCACTGTCAGTATTGACTGAGACAGCGGTTGCCGCTTTTTTCTGACCGTTGGGCGCGAAAATTTCGCGGTGTGATGATGGCGCCTTGATTCCCGTGCGTAGTGGGCGGCGTGGCCGGCGACGGTTGCCCTCTCCGCGCGACACGTGGACGGTCAGACGCTGTTGCGGAGAGCGGTTTCAGCAGGGATGGCCAGGATTGACTGACCGCGCGGTATATAATTTTCACCGCGGCGGTGAACAGTTCATCCTCCCCATTCTGTCATCGTCTCCACTGCTTCTGTTCCGCCATTGTTGCGCTGCGTGCTCTCTGCTCCTTCTCCCCCTACCATGAGCAAGGTCGCGATGAAGAGGGGGAAGCCTGGCTGGCGCCGTCGCCGCCGCCGAGGCGAGCGTGATGAAGAAGCCCGACGGCGACTGGGTCAAATCGTCGGTGAAGAAGGCCGACCTCGAGGCCCTCCGCGCGCAGGGGCTGCTGCCGCCGGTAGACCAAGCGACGGTGCGCGCTCCTGGGAAAGAGGTATTCCCCGCTCCTCGCGAGGGGGAACGCGTTTGCTTCGTGGATTTCCTTCCGCGGGGTTTCGGGTTCCCCCTCCACGATTTCGTCCGTGGTCTCTTGTATGCTTATGGGATTCAGATCCACGATCTGACTCCCAATAGCGTCTTGAGCATCGCGAGCTATTTCGTGCTCTGCGAGTGCTTCCTGGGAATCGCACCCAACTGGCTGCTGTGGAAGTCGCTATTCCTCGTGAGGAGGAACGTGGGGAAGAGCAAGCAGGTGTACCCAGTCGGCGGCTTCGGCATCCAGGTGCGTGGCGACACCTCCTACTTCCAGATGAAGAAGTCCGACTCCGTCCAGGGCTGGCGGAAGAAGTGGTTCTACATCAGGTGCGACCAAGCAGGGCTTCCTGAATTCGCGGCTGATCGCGAGTTGCGGAAGACGAACGCGTGGGCGCACCCGCTGTCGAAGGAGGACAGGGAGGCGACTCAGCCCTTGCTGACGCTACTTCGTGGCCTTCTGAAGAGTCTCGGGCGCGAGACGGGTGGAATTCACCTCATCGCCACCTTCTTCAGGCTTCGGGTGCAGCCGCTGCGCAGTCGCGTCCACCCGATGTGGGCGCGTGAGGATGCTGGCAATGAGCTTGATGATGACGCAGTCGAGTCGAAGGTGAGGAGCATCACTAGTCTCCGAGCCGCTGACCCGTGCAATGTCAAGTGCCCAGTCGAGCCATATGGGCCTAATAATCCTGTGCCTGAGGTGAGCTTCGTTTGCTTTGTTTGCTTGTCTTCTTCTGTCAATCTTTTTGCTTGACTCGAATGCTTCATTTGCTGACAGGGTCGTTCGAGCTATGTCAGTCTTCCTCCGTTGATGGAGAATGGACCTCATGAAGAGGCAGAGTTCCCTGAGGACGAGGTTGATGACGATGAAGTTCCCTCCGCCACCTCTCCGAGTGAAGAGTTGGAGGAGGATGATGAAGATGAGGAGCCGCTGCGGAAGCGGCAGAGGCGAAAGGGTGGCGACTCTGGTTCTGCCTCGTCGCCTGTGAAGGAGGCGGGTGTGAACGAGGAAGAGACGAGCGAGTCCTCTTCGGGGCTAGGCACCCGAGTGACCTGGCTGAACCTTTGGTCGTGCCTCCACTCGGCTCTGCACCGCCGACCGAGTTCGCGAGGATGGCCTCCGTCTCCTGGGAAGTGAAGATGATGTTGATGTCGTCAGGTTAGTCGCATAACCATTGCTTTTTGTTGTCGAGTGTGCTTTTCACTTGCGGGTCCTTGAATTGAGTTTTCTTGTCACAGCGACCGTACTGGCGCTGTTGTTTCCCCTCGTGAGATGGAGTACACTTCTGCTCCCATGATCGAGCAGACTGCGAAGACGACCGGAGAGGAGGCTCAGGCGGGTGACGCTTTGGCCTTGAAGACTTCGACCTCCTCCGTGCCGGAGAACTGCTGATGCGACTCCGGCTGACGCTGGGCTGCTTGAGCATGTAAGTGTCCTTTGACTCGTTCTGCAAATCTGTATCGGGTGCGCGAACAGCGCTCCCGATGGGAGTAGCCCCCGAAGATGTGCGTGACTAGAATAGTCGGGCGCAGATTGATGTCTTGTGTTTCCCGCAGCCATTTTATCGCCAGCAGATGGAGGGAGCCGCAGCCTTCGTTCGCATGGAGCAGGAGAGGGATCAGCTCCGCGCTGCTCTGGAGCAGCGAATAGTGAGTGTGAACCCTTGTGCTCGAGGGGGCGTCGACTGCCTTTATTGCTAACTTTGCTCCGTTGGTCCGTAGGCGAGAAGGAGAGCATGAAGACGCGGGTCGCGGAGCTGGAGAAGTCGCTGGGTGAAGCCCAAGAGCGGGAACAAGCTCGGGATGATCTGGAGAAGACCCAGGTCGACCGCTTGCTCGCACTCGCAGATGTTGTTGGAAGTAAGTTTTCGGCTCAGTGCCTACTTTGCCTTTTTCGACTTCTGACGTCTTACGGGTGTGGATTTTTTTGATCAGAGACTTGCGGAGGTGCTCCTCCAGAAGGGACTTCCAGCGAGAGTGTCGGCTTGGCGGAGGCTGTTGGCTTCGTCGACCGCGTCTGCGCGTATGCATCGGCAGCGCTGCAGCAGTCGACGGCGGCACTGCAGAAGTCGACGGAGGCCTTAGCGACTGTGCACCGGAATATCTTCCCCAACAAGCCGCCACCAGCTGCTGTTGACGCACTCGCGGCTCCATTCGAAGGCAATTCGAATGTCCTGGCGGACTTCACGCGCGCGCAGACGGTACGCGGCTCAGAGCTCACTTTCCAGCTGCTTCTTGGTCACCAAGTCGTAGGCGATTTTGAGAAGGTTGTCAGCGACTTCCCTCGGAAGCCTGATGGCAGACTGCGTCCCTTAGCGGGTGAAAGTGCAGGCGAGCCAGTTGCCGTGAAGTTGTCTCCACCTTCGAGAAGAGGATTGCTAAGCTGACCGAGTTGGGCTGCTAGGAAGAGCCGTTCCCAGTCGGAGTCTGTAGTGTAGACTTTTCCTTTTAGGACTATGCTTCTGCTTTTGGGCTTGAGTCTGTAATGCACTTTATATTGTGCGAGTGAACATGCTGATGATGAAATGTGAATTCGCTCCCTCGGGGGTGCAGTCGCCGAGTCTTTTTTGATATCTGGCTTTGGATGAATTATGTTGATTCTTTTCTGGCTTGACGCTGTCAATTCTTGGCAGTCTGATATGGGCGAAGCTCCTGACGTTGCTGGAACGACTGGCGCGGACGATGAGGAGGACACCACTTCGGCTGCGCCTACTCGTCGCCGCCGTCAAGCTCCTCCAGCTCCTGTGCGAAGCGTAAATGACCAGAGATGATCACCTTCATGAGGAACAAGGTGGTTGAGCTCGAGTCGAAGCTGAAGAGTGCTGAGTTGGAGCTGGAGCGATTGAGGTCGCGGCCCGTTGCGCCGTTCTCCCAGCGTGAAGAGTTTCTGCTTGGCGAGATGGACTTGATCAGTCGACAGCTGCAAGGTTGGCCTTCTAGCGTTTTTGCTTCGGCTTCTGTGTCTTCCTGCTATGCTTAATGCTTGGCCTTGATGCAGATGTGAACTCTGACTGAGGCTGAGCAGCTTCGGTGGACGAGCGAGTAGAGAAAGAGGCCGCCGGTGACTCACCCGAAGCGCGCCAGTTTTGGTCGAACAAATCCAGGTAGTGTACTGGCACGAATGCTGGATCGCACCTGGCGGGCTGCTGTGCTCTTGGAAGGTTGCAGAAAAACCCTCTGGCAGATCAACAAGGTGTACTTTCCTCACAACGAGCAGCCGAATGGACTGACTGCGCTTCTGGAGAGGTTCCGTGAAGGCAGTGCGTTGAAGGAAGTCGTGCACGCTCAACTTGTTGCCGGGGCGAACGTGGCGTTGGCATACGTTCGACTGCACCGGCCTAATCTTCCATTGCACAAGGTGCTTGACGGCTTGCCTGGAGAGGGTGACTATGCCGATACTCTTGCGGCTGCGCGCCAGATGATTCAGCAGGTCCAGAACTTCAGCGAGCACCTTGTAGGGCCACTTGATGCGCCAAAGGGCGAGCCTGTAGAATAAGAACAGTAGAGTGCTGTTGCATAGCGTTAGCTTGTAAAAGAAATTTTTCCAAGTGGAAATATGAGTGTATGTATGTCGAGGTGGGGGTAGCCCCCGAGTTAGTAAATTGTATCTTGTAGACGTCTGTAAACCTGTATGGCGCAGCCCCCGAGCGGATCGAGTGCGGCCTAGGATTTTGAATTAGACATGTGCGGCGCAGCCCCCGAGTGCTTCGAGCGCGGCCGAGGTGGCGAGTCAGACCTGTGCGGCGCAGCCCCCGAGTGCGTCGGGTGGCGACCTAGGTTTTCGAGTTGGACCTGTATGGCGCAGCCCCCGAGTGCGTCGGGTGGCGACCTAGGTTTTCGAGTTGGACCTGTATGGCGCAGCCCCCGAGTGCGTCGGGTGCGGCCTAGGTTTGACTTAGACCTGTGCGGCGCAGCCCCCGAGTGCTTCGGGTGACGGCCAAGGATTTTCGAGTTGACCTGTATGGCGCAGCCCCCGAGTGCTTCGGGTGCGGCCTAGGTTTGACTTAGACCTGTGCGGCGCAGCCCCCGAGTGCTTCGGGTGCGGCCGAGGATTTTTCGAGTTGACCTGTATGGCGCAGCCCCCGAGTGCGTCGGGTGCGGCCTAGGTTTGACTTAGACCTGTGCGGCGCAGCCCCCGAGTGCTTCGGGTGCGGCCAGGATTTTCGAGTTGACCTGTATGGCGCAGCCCCCGAGTGCGTCGGGTGCGGCCTAGGTTTGACTTAGACCTGTGCGGCAGCCCCCGAGTGCTTCGGGTGCGGCCTAGGTTTTCGACTTGAACCTGTATGGCGCAGCCCCCGAGTGCGTCGGGTGCGGCCTAGGTTTTGAGTTAGACCTGTATGGCGCAGCCCCCGAGTGCTTCGGGTGCGGCCTAGGTTTGACTTAGACCTGTGGCGCAGCCCCCGAGTGCGTCGGGTGCGGCCTAGGTTTGACTTAGACCTGTGGCGCAGCCCCCGAGTGCTTCGGGTGCGGCCAGGATTTTCGAGTTGACCTGTATGGCGCAGCCCCCGAGTGCGTCGGGTGCGGCCTAGGTTGACTTAGACCTGTGCGGCGCAGCCCCCGAGTGCTTCGGGTGGCGGCCTAGGTTTTCGAGTTGAACCTGTATGGCGCAGCCCCCGAGTGCGTCGGGTGACGGCCTAGGTTTATGTTGCTTTTTGACTAAAAAAGTAAAGGGGAGAGCTTGTTCCACAAATCACTTCATTGATTTTTGCGAGCAGGCCGCCTCATTAAAACCCTTCCAGTCCCCTCAGGTACCCTGGTAAGGGAAAGAGTGCGTCTGGAACCTGCCGCTTCTTGAGATAGTACACTTTGTTACAAGGGGGAGTCGATTAGGCGTAGAAGCGGCGCAGTTGCGCCACGTTCCACGGGTTGCTGCAGACTGTCCCTGTCTTCGAGTCCTTCAGGCGGTAAGCTCCGCCGCCAATTGCCTCTGTCACGATGTATGGACCTTCCCACGGGGAGGCTAGTTTGTGCACCTTCTTCTGTTTGAGGCGGAGGACAAGGTCTCCGGGGACGAACGCTCTGGGCCGCAGTCGCCGTCCGTGATAGTTGCGTAAGTCTTGCTGATACACGGCTGTGCGGGTAAGGGCGATGTCGCGTGCTTCGTCCAGGGTATCCATGTCATCCTCGAGTGCTTCTTCTGCCTCGGACTCGTCGTAGGCCACCACTCGGGGTGCGTCGAACTTGATGTCGCATGGCATGACTGCTTCTGCGCCGTAGACCATGAAGAATGGCGTGTACTGAGTGGATCTGTTTGGCGTAGTGCGCAGGCTCCACAGCACAGACGGCAGCTCTCGACCCAGGCGCCTGCGGCGCGCTTCAATGGTACTCGCAGGCGCTTCTTGATGCCCTTGCAGACTAAACCATTGGACTTTTCGACTTGCCCGTTGGATTGCGGGTGCGAGACAGATGCGTAGTTGAGCTTGATGCCTTGCTCGGAGCAGAAGTCCTTGAATTCTTCGGCTGTGAAGTTCGTGCCGTTGTCGGTGATGATGCTGTTGGCACCCCGAACCTGAAGATGATGGACCTGATGAAGTTAACTGCTGAGGATGCAGTCGAACTTGTGATAGGCACGGCTTCGATCCACTTCGTGAACTTGTCGACTGCCACCAGGAGGTGAGTGTCCTCCTGGCGAGGACTTCTTGAGTGGACCCACCATGTCGAGCCCCCATTGAGCGAAGGGCCAGGCAAGTGGGATGGTCTTTAGTGCTGATGCTGGCGCGTGCGGCTTGTTGGCGAACTCCTGGCAGCCGAGACATTTCCTCACGAGTTCTTCTGCGTCTTGCATTGCGGTGGGCCAGTAGAACCCGGCTCGTAGCTTTGGCACTAAGGCACGACTGCTGGCGTGATGCCCGCAGGTGCCTGTATGATTTCGAGCAGGATGGCTTGACCGTCGACTGGATCAACGCACCTTTGCAGGACTCCTGAGATGCTTCGCTTGTATAGCTCCCCCTTGATGATGGTGAAGCCTTTCGAGCGGCGAATAATGCGCTTGGCTTCGACTGAGTTGACTGGCAGTCTCTGGTGCAGCATGTACGCCAGATATGGGCTCGTCCAGGTGGGCTCGATGAGCAGAACCTCCATTGGCTCCTTCTCTTTGCCTGGCGGGTCGGCGGTGCTCGTTGATGGTGTGGAGGATCCGGGCGTGGGTCGAAGTTTGACAGACCGCTGCGTGATGCGCTCAAGGAAGACGCCGGGTGGCACCTGCGCCTTGTCTGAGCCCAGGTTGGCGAGGGCGTCGGCTTCCTCGTTGCTTTCGCGGCCGATGTGCCGCAACTCGCAGCCGTCGAAGGTGCCCTCCAGCTGGTTGTACAGGTCTCTGTAGGCGATCATGTTGTCGGCGATGGCGTCACAGGCCTTCATGGTTTGCTGCACGACGAGGTAGGAGTCGCCGTAGATCATGAGGTGAGTGGCGCCGCAGTTCTTGGCCATTCGCATGCCATGGATTAGGGCTTCGTACTCAGCCTCGTTGTTGGAGGGTGTTGGGAAGTCCATCTGTAGCACGTACTTCAGCTTGTCGCCTTTGGGGGAGATGAGGATGACTCCTGCCCCGGCTGATCTGAACTTTTTGGAGCCGTCGAAGTACATTGTCCATGCGTTGGACAGGTCGGGGACATCTGGCAGCTGGGCTCTATCCACTCGGTGGTGAATTCTGGGAGCACTTGGGCCTTGATTGACTTCGGGTGAGCGTATTTCAGCCCCCAGGGTCCTAGCTCGACGACCCACTTAGCGACTCGTCCTGTCGCGCATTGGTTGGTCAGGATGTCGGAGAGCCCGGAGGAGCTTACCACCGTGATCGGGTGCTCGGAGAAGTAATGGATTACTTTCCTTGAAGTCATGAAAACTCCGTAGGCCAGCTTCTGGTAGTGCGGGTAGCGCTGCTTGGACAGGGTCAGCACCTCGCTGAGGTAGTAGACAGGTCGCTGGACAGGGTGGTGTGCCTTCTTCTTCTCGTTCGACTACGAGTACCGTGCTGACCACCCTGTTTGTGGCTGACACGTAGAGGTATAGCGGCTCGTTCTCCAGTGGAGCCACCAGTACTGGGGAAGTCGTGAGTGTTTTCTTGAGTTGGTCGAACGCGACTTGCGCTTCTTCTGTCCACTCGAACTTGTCTGTCTTTTTCATCAGTTGGTAGAAAGGCAGGGCCTTTTCTCCCAACTTACTTATGAACCGGCTGAGAGCTGCGACTCGGCCGGCTAGGCGTTGCACCTCGTGAAGCTTGGTCGGTGCTGGCATTGCGAGTATGTTTTGCACCTTCTCAGGGTTGGCTTCGATTCCTCTTGCAGAGACGAGGTACCCAGCAGTTCTCCGGCTGGCACGCCGAAGACACACTTGTCTGGGTTCAGCTTGATCTGATACTCGTCGAGGGCGGCGAAGACCTTGCGGAGGTCGGCGATGAGGGTGTCCTCCTTGCGGGTGGTGACGACGATGTCGTCGACGTAGACTTGGACGATCTGCCCGATGAGCCCTTTGAGGCATGCTTGCATTGTGCGCTGGTACGTGGCACCAGCGTTCTTCAACCCGAAGGGCATCGTCTGGTAGCAGAAAACGCCGTCGGGTGTGATGAATGCTGTCTTTCCTCATCGTCGACGTTCAGTCTGATCTGCTGGTAACCTGAGTAGGCGTCCAGGAAGGACAGGCGTTCGCAGCCTGCAGTCGAGTCGATGATCTGATCTATCCGCGGGAGCGGGAAATGGTCCTTGGGGCAGCATTTGTTGAGGGCGGTGAAGTCGACGCACATGCGGAGTTTCTTCGTCTTCTTCTTCTCCACTAGGACTGGGTTGGCGACCCAGTCCGAGTCCTTGATCTCTCGGATGAACTTGGCATTCAGCAGTCGATCGATTTCTCTGCTGATTTCGTCTCGCTTGGGCCCGGAAAAGCGTCGCATGGCCTGTTTGACGGGTCTGGCGTCCTTGTGGACCTTTAAGGAGTGCTCGGCGAGGTTCCTGGGTATTCCTGGCATGTCAGAGGGTTGCCATGCGAAGATTCTCCAGTTCTCACGTAGAAACTCGACGAGCGCGCCTTCCTATGCGGGAGTCAGACTCGACGATACTTTGACCGTCTTGCTGGCGTCAGTCGGGTGGACCTGATGGGTCGTTGTGTCGTCAGCCGCGTTGAAGGCAGCGTCCTTGGCTGGTTTCTTGCGGGCTGGGAAGATGGTCTTGTCGTTGTCGACTGCCATTGCCTCGAAGTGCTCTTCGACTCCGAAGAATTCGGAGATCTTGCTGAACTCGCGGTCGCAGCTGTTGGAGCGGTCGAAGTCGCCGTGCACCGTGATGACGCCCTTGGGTCCAGGCATCTTGAGCATGAGGTAGGCGTAGTGAGGTACCGCCATGAATCTGGCGAAGGTTGGGCGCCCGAGTATCGCGTGGTACTGCGACTTCCAGTCGACTACCTCGAAGTCGATCGACTCCCTCTTGAAGTTTTCGGGTGTGCCGAAGATGACGTCGAGTGTGATCGTTCCCATGGGCGTGACTGCTTGCCCTGGTACTATGCCATGGAAGGTGGTCTCTGATGCCGCCAAGTCCGTCGTTGGTCTGTTTATCCTTCTGAGGGTGTCGGCAAAGATGATGTTAATGCCACTGCCTCCATCCATGAACACCTTTTTCAGGGTGTAATCTCCGATCAGAGCTTCGACTACCAGAGCGGCGTGCCCGGGTCGTGGTACTGCAGGCGGGTGATCTGCTCTGGAGAAGTGATTGGTGTCTCTGACCCTCTCAGGTAGTCGGGTACTGCAGGTGGACAGGTGATGGCTTGGAAAACTTGGCGAGTGATAATCTTCTGGGTCCTGTTTGAGGGGCGCCCCTTCTGTATCATGTTGAGTTGTCCGCGTGCCGCTGGATATGCGTCCTGGATCACCGGTGGGGCATCTTGCTGCGGCTGCTGCTGCTGCTGCAGAAAGGCTCCCGCCGCCTGTGCTGGATTGGCGACTGCGGGTGCTGCCTGGATGGCCAGCTGCGCGGCTGGCTGCGCTGCGGGTGCTGGAGTGACTATCTTCTGCATGGCTTCGTATATTTTGCGTGCCTTTCGACAGTCCTTCAACAGGTGGTTGGATCCCCACTTGCCCGTTTCCGGGTTCCTGAACATGTGGTGCCTGCAGGGTTGTTCCAGCTCTTCCGCTGGGCTTAGTGTGCGTTTCTGCCACTCGCGTTTATGGCCTCCGTCGCTGCGGTAGCTGCTGCCGCCGCTTCGGTTGTACTGCCCTGGCTGTATTGGCGACTCTGGTCACCGCCGCTTCGACTGTACTGTGCATGGCTGTATTGGCGACTGCTGTCGCGCGCTTCATCCTCACGGGGGGTTTGGAATCCCGCCGCTACTAGCTCGATTGAGTCGTTGCCGTTGTAACGCGGCTTCTTCTTGTGGCGCCCTTCTCGCCAGTTGCTTGGTCCGGCTTCGTCCTTCGGGAGTAGTGTGAACTATTGCGGACCGAGTCCTCTCCGTCTGCCCACTGGTTTGCTATCTTCATGACCTCGATCATGTTTTTCGGCCGGAGCCTACCAAACTCCTCGCGGAGGTCGCGGCGGGAGACGCCGTGCATGAAGGCATCCATCACTCGGTCCTCCGAGGCGGTCTCCATGGTGTTGCGGAGCAAGGTCCAACGCTGGATGTATGACCGGAGCGGCTCGTCTCGTCCTTGCTTGCATGCTTGTAGCTCGACGAACGTCGTCGGTCTCGAGTACGTCCCCAGGAAGGATTTAACGAAGGCTTCCGCGAACTCGTCCCACGTCCTGAAGGCGTTCTTGGGTTGAGTGTTGAGCCACCCGCGTGCAGAGCCCGTGAGCATCAGCTGGATGTACTGCATGGCCGTAGTCGAAGTACCGCCCTGGCAGCTGCAGGCTATGAGGTAGTCTTCTAGCCAGAGTCTCGGGTCCTGCTTCCCGTCGTACTTGACTGCTTCTGCCGTGAGCTTGAAGCCCTTGGGCATTCTTGTGTCGCGTATGTTGAAGCTGAAGCATGCGGCGCCGCACGGCTCGTAGTCGCCGTCGTTGCGGTCGTAGTCGAAGTTGGACGTGCTGACCGGCCGCTGGGTGCGGCTGCGGTCTACCGTCCTTTGTGTGATGACGTTGCGGAGGTCTTCACCTGGCTGCGGTTGTCGCAGTTGTCTTGTCGCCGGGGCTGCGAGTGCTGCGGGCTCGTGGTCGCGGCGATCTCGATCTTCTCGCGCTTTTTCTGTCGGCGCCTTGTTTACCAGTGCGTCTTCGAGTGCCTTGATAGACATGATCTGCTGCTTGTGGAGGAGAGCGCGCGAGTCGCCCTCAGGCGGCTGTGTCAGCCGCAGGTATGTTTCGACTGCCATGAGTGCGGCTCCGGGTGTCTTGGGGACGGGTATTCCGTCTGCGTCTTCTATGTATGATGACTCGAGGTTGCGGGTGACTCTAGCGCGGTCGACCTCCGTCATCAGGGGCACGCGGGCTCTGTGGCGCCTTGCTCCTTGCGAGACCTCTGTTGAGGCAGTGAACGAGTAAGCGGCCCTCCTGGCGCTCGACGCGTCGCCTCCTCCTTGCGTCGGAGGAGCTCGGCCTTCTCTGCGCGGAGTCGTTCGCCTTCCTTCCGCAGCAGGTACTGGACCGCCATAAGGTCCTCCCGGGGTGCATCCGGTGGGGGGTATGTGCCGTCCTCGACGTGCTTCAGGGCTTTGATTGCCATGTCGCGGGTGATGGTGAGTCGCGTCACCTGGTCCGGCATGACCACCTCCAGTGGGTATGCGGGTTCGTCGTCGTTGCCCTGCGGCCTCTGGCCGATCATGAAGACTTGCGCGGGGTAGATCTGGGCAGTGGGACGGGTGCTGCCACTGCTGCTTCCTTCGTCCGAGCCGTGCTCGGAGCTGAAAATGGGTGCGACGTGGTGGACACCACAGTCGCCGCCGAGGCTCCTTCCCTGGAGTTTCGCGACCTTCGCCGCGGACGTGAGGAGTGATGTCGCTGTCGTCGACGTGGGCGCGATTGGCTTGTTGACGATCTTGCGAGTCGATGGAGACGCGAGTGGCGTGGATGAGAACGGCGCGACCTTCGTTGCGCGCGAAGGCGTGGTCGACGTAGTCGAAGTTGATGCAGATCTTGGCCTTGCCAGCGACGCGATCGAGGTAGTTGAAGTAGACTCGATCCGCGCGGTGGTCGACGAGGTGGTCGACGTAGTCGTAGCAGATGCGATCTCCGTGACCGGAGACGCTGATGGCGCGGCCGCGTTGGGCGCGATCTCTGCCGCAGCGGAGGCGGTCGGAGTAGTCGAGGCGGACGCGATCTTCTCAGCAGTCGAAGATGCTGTCGCCGCAGTCGCAGCAGATGCGATCTCCGCAGCAGGTGGGGGCGTGGTTGGCGCAGCGCGGCAGATGCGGGTGCCACCGCCGGCGCGGTGCGATCGCCGTGGATCTGAGTACTCCACAGCTGTCTACGAAGTAGTGCATGGTACCGAAGGTGAGGCACATACCTACGTGCAGATCGGCGTACACCGAGCGGTGGGCCGGCGGGTGGAAGGTGTACTCGAAGGAGCCGAAGCAGATTGGCTCCTTGGTGATGCAGACGTCGGTCTTCAAAGTTGATGGAGCCGGTGCGACCATGGTTCCAGCGCTCGTTCTTTCCCACAGACGGCGCCAATTGACGAGGGTGGACTCGGCAAATCCCTGGGTTATGCACCCCGGGTTGATTGAGGGGAGAGAGATGAGCGCTGGTGATCACGACGGCTGACAAGCGAGGCGTTTTACCCAGGTTCAGGCTCCCGGAGGATAACACCCTACTTCCTGCTTGTCTGGTTATTGATGGGAGTTGTGGCTACAATGGCGAGATGGCAATCTCGCTAGGGTTTGTGTGGCGGCTATGAGCGTACCCTAGACGAAGGACCCTCCTAGCCTTTATATGGTAGGCTAGGTCTCAGGTGAACGGTGCCGATGGCGCTTACAAGCATGGCGGGGTCGCATGACCTAGCGTCGACTATCTTGGGCCGCACGTCGTCCTCCTTGGGCCTTCCTTGGGCCCTGTCATAGGCTGATGGGCTTGGCGTGACCCAGGTATCCCCACCGTGGGGTAGTCGAAGAGTGACCCCACGACATAGCCCATTTAAGCGATCGTCAAAATCGGTGGTAAATATAGTCCATTTCAATATAGGTACTATTAATTTTAACACAGAAGGTGTCCACGCTATGAAAAATTAGTCAACGATGACCTGTTCCTTCACCGTTTGTTGATTTGCCCCCATTTTGTTACAATGTTGTTAAAACTTAGCATTACGATGTCATTTTTTGCACGAATTGCCATCTTACAAGAGAGATCTCAATCATCATTTTTCCAACTAAGTCAAACATGTATTCATATTTCTAACCAAAGACATTGGCTGACTAATACAATAAAACTTTGGATCAATAAAAATACAAATCCGAAGTACTGTAGCATAAAACGCAATCTATCATGTACACAAAGTTGGTTTCGTGCGCCTCAGAAACCGGCCAACATACTCTCAAGCCCTATTAAACATAATCTATGATCTACACAAAGTTGGTTTCGTGCGCCTCAGAAACCGGCCAACATACTCTCAAGCCTTATTACATACCCCCACCTAGTACATTGTTTAGAGTTGGATTATTAGATTGAGAATGAACTATTGCAAAGAGAAAGAGTTGTTTTCAAATTAGACTAGATCCAGTCCCTCCACTTGGTTTAGAGTCTGTTTTGTGCAATATATTGAGTATAACAAGAATAACTTTCTTATACGGTCTGTTTTTTACATACGACCACTAAGAATTTGAGCTCCGCCCCAGTGTGTGTTGAATCATCTCATGGCTTCATGAAGGTATGTCCAAAGATCTGAAACACTACATACACGGGTCCCTGGCAGGCCCTGCATCACAGTGATGTAAAAGAGGTCCGGTTTAGGGTGTAGTACGTGGAATCAGCCGGCCGCCGCAGTCGTAAACTACTGCTAACAGTAACACATAGTACCGCTGCGTCGGATATATAGATAAAAACAGAGGCCAGGAACAGCGCATGCACGTGACCGCACGGAGGAGGCACGCAGGCCAGGCCCCTCCATCTTCTCCGGCCAGCCGGCGCTCGCGGCTTCAAGGCCAACTCCATTGTTGTGTTGCCGACTGGACCTGCCTGTCAGTGTCAGCTTGACGTCGACGAAAAAGCTAGGACCAATCTTGTGTGCCGAACGGCTCTCTCCTTTCGAAAGTGATTTCCAAATCTCCGTCTCGTTCGTTTTTTTCTGGACCCCCTATGCTCGGGAAAGAGGGGTGACTGAAAACAGGGAGGCACTGGACGAGTCAAATGGTCAGAGATGCCTGCTTCCCATATTCAGAAAATTGAATGACAAGGGTGGTGACTTTGGCCCTGTCCGCCTGCTGGGCACAAGGAAACGGAGCCCAGATCCACCATCAATTAATGTTTGTACCACAAAGAGATAGAAAAAGATTTCACCTGTACTCCTACTAATTTCACGCAGATACGCAGAGAGCTACTAGTAAAACTGTAGCAGTATACAAATGCACAGTGCTCCTTCAGATTTGATAACCCTGCAAGCATTAGTGCGGCGAGAAGCTGTGATCCACGCCCAGCTAGGCTAGGCTAGGCTAGGCTAGCTGTGCCCGCCCGCCAGATCCCCTCTGGGTGACAAGACAACCCTACTACGACCCCTGCATGCTTCCATCACCGGCAACAGCACCTGGAAGAGCTGCTTAATTAATAAGCTGGCATTATCGACAGCTAGCCGGAGACCTTTTCCTGCTTACGAAAATGGAGTTACTACTAATCCTCGGTAGATCGTTCCACCTACCGTCTACCGAACACTTGTCCTATTAGATGTAACAGTAGTAAGAACAGCAAGCAGATGAGGAGTAACATGGACGAATCTGAAAGCGAGTAGAAGTACGCAACACTCCAACGAAACATCAAACGCGCCCTCCGTTTCACTATCACAGATGCGATGCGAAGCTTGCGTGAGTGTAAGCGAACAAACGAGCGAAGTGAGGCCAGCCTGGAACGCTAATGGCGATCGATAGATGGAGCTCCCATCAATCATCAGCCAAACCGCCCGACCCCTTTCACATCGACGACATGGGCTTGCTAGCTTGCTGCGCGCCCAAAAATGGGGGCCGCTTCACGTGGCGCAAAGCCACCCGGCAGAGGGCATGCGCGCGAAAGGAGATGGCAGAGTTAGGTTAGTTGTTACACCACTCCTCCATGGATCCATCGCGCGGTTGTTGGGAATGATCACCTCAACGATAAGCTGCCGCCGATGCGCCGACAGGCTCGGGCGATCGGCATCGCGACGTCGAAAAGAAGGCTCCCGGCCGATCCCTTGCTCTGCATCTGCCTGCACCGTTTGTTCTAACAAAAAACGAATCTGCATATGTACTGTGGATTGAATCGCGTAGCTAGCCCTTCTGAACTGTTTATGTCGGACGATCTAGATCCTCTGTTCATGGATGATAATGGTATATGTATGAATGAAACCACTGTGTCGTTGTGTACAGCATGCGTAGGGTCTGTCCATGCTTGTTCGCTGTTTAGATAGATCGGTTGCTGCTGTTCTTCGTGGGTGCCCAGTTCGATTCCATTTCCATGTGGGGAACGAGCAAGGGCCGTAGTTTAGTTTAGCTGCCAAATTGGATTTCCTGATGATTCTTGAACGCGTGTACGGGTCTGTAGTAGGCTCTTGCCCTACCACGTTATGCGCTAAGAGAAGTTCTGAGAGCTCAGCACCCGTTAGAGCATCTCCAAGAGCTTACCTATATTTGCTCTCAATACCCAAAACTGCTTTTTTAGGTATTGGGAGCAAAAAACCAGCTCCAAGAGCTTACCTAAAAGTGATCACCTGCAGATTTTTTTTAGGTTCTTACCTAAATTCTAGCTGAGAATTGGCATATTTGGAGATTCTAGGGGCAAATACCCATCCTACCTAAAAACGCCAAACGCACTGCCACGTAAGCCAAAACCAGCGCGGGAATGAAACTTCCGTGACCTCCCGTCTTGACCCTGGCCGGCTCTGCGCCCTGCCGTCGCCGGCGACCTCCGGCGCGCCACCCCAGCGCCGTTCTCCACCCCCGCCACCCCGTCGCCCTTTCTCCCGTCCGGAATCGCCCCCAAATCAGCCCGCCGGTGACCTCCGCATCTCCCCGACCTCCTGCCGCGCCGCCACCGATTAGAGCCGCCGGCATCCGTGACCCGCCTCCCCAGACCTCCCCCATCGACCTCCGTGTTGTCCTCGTGCTCCACACCGACGAATGCGAGCCGGGAAGCCCCCAATCCGCCGAATCGAGGTCTGCTCCGGCCGCCGTGCTCGTCGCCGATTCCGAGCGGGGCGGGGCAGGGTGGCGGAATTGAGGCGCACGGAGAGGGAGGGCGGCGGGGAGGGAGGGTGGCAGGAGGGCGGCAGGGAGGGAGGCGGGGAGGGAGGCGGACGTAGATGGAGGGCGACAAGGATGGAGGCGTTGGGGAGAAGAAGAAGGAAGAAAGAGGGGGGAGAGAGAGGAAAAAAGAAAAAGCTTATCCCACTAACATGTGGGTCCCACGTGCGAGATGCCAATTTGGGTATCCACTTTTAGGTAAGCTTGAAAAGCAGAAAAAATTCTGGATACCCGTATCCTCTCTCTCCTCTACCTATAATGGTTTTGCCTTACCTAAATATAGGTAAGCTCTTGGAGATGCTCTTAGGAACTCAAATGCCTGAAGCGCAGACCTGGGTGCTGTTGATAAACCCTGCTGCTGTTCTCTGAATTTCAGTGTTAGTGTTAGGTGTCATTTTCTTCATTTTCTAGAAAAAATAGGGGCTGCCCAGTTCCATTAACATGAAACCAACGAACAACACAATCATATCTCGCATGTCCCCAGGTCCAAGGGTCAACAAAGTAAAGCGATTATTACAGCCCTTCGAGGGGACAAAACGCACAGCGTTGAAATCCTTTTTAATGCCACCACTAGGAGAGACTAAGCATCAGGAGTTTTGCGCTTCGCTCCAAGGGTGAACAGCAGCGTCGAGGGAGCTTCGTCTGGCAGGAACCAGTTCGTGGTGAGGAGTTGTTGTTGTAGCTCTTCCGGTGTCCAATCCCCCGAGAGTGAAGTCAGTACCATGCGATCCGCGGCAGTTCCTCGCGTTTTCGCTCCATATCCCTGATGAAGTTCATCAACACTTGTTTCTGAGCAGGCTTGCAGGGAATCGCCCAACGGTGAACCGTGGCGAGTAGCCTATCCCAGATTTCTTGAACGTTTTTCCATTGACGACCCTGGAAACAGATTTCATTTCGGTGAGTCCAAAGGCACCATAAGGTGGCAGCCGAGATCATATCTGGGTTGTTGATGGCCCTTCACGTAGTTACCTGTGTGAAAAGTAAATGGGTTAGGTTGAGACTCCAAGTGCAGAGTGTGTAGTAAGTGGAAGACGTGTTTTCCCCACGAGGGTGACTCGAGGGTTTAATATCGAACTCTCGGGGAATCAGTAGTGAAGATTTATCTTTCCTATCCTTCTTTTGGTTACCTACAAAACAAAGTAAATGTTTTGGTCCTCAACCTCACCTAGTGGTTGTCAAGCACAAGGTGTGAGAATGATATCAAGATAATATGCAATGCAAACAAGAAATAAATATGCAATGGTGGTAAATAAATATGCAAGGATGGTGGTAGCAATGATAAATGATATTTTTGGGTTTTATATGATGAATGCAAGATGTAAAAGTGTTTTTGTATTTTCGGATTTTTAAATGGCAGAAAATGGAAAAGTGGTAAAAGTGTTGGAAAGGTGTTTCTTATGATTAAAAATGGACCGGGGTTCATGGTTTCACAAATGCACTCTCTCTTTAATAAAGTGGTAGACAATGGAACACTAGAGTTGACATATGAGATTGCAACACAACAGTTTAATGACAAGTTATAATTATATGGGCATCACGTCCTAACATAGAGACCTTTTGGTTATTAGTCTCTCTTATACTCCACCAAGATGCGAACTAAATCATAACACCTCAGTAATTAAGATAACTCAGAGTATAGCAATAAGTATCATGACATGAAGTTAAAATAAGAACATGCTAGATCTAGTCATGGAGAAGTGGCAATGGTCACACCCACATCTCCGGTAGCATGGTATTTCTTTTTATCCCTAGTGAGGCAACAAAGTAAGGTAAAACACCCAAGTGGATCGCAGAACTTTCTCTCACGTTCACTGCACTAGCCACCCCCCGTTACTCCAACTAATGCACACGTTCCCCTCACACGCTCTCATAAACATGCTTGATCATAACAAGTAAATAAGAACGGGGTACATAATATGCATCTACTTTCATAACTGAAACAAAACCATTGCAATCTCAAACATATATTAACTCATAAAAAGATCCACCACAAAGGTATTACATAGATGACCGTAATCATGTTCAGCAGCTCATACGGTACTAATTAGTGAAGCTCGAGAGAGAGAGATACATAAGTTACTTCCACAAACCCATAGTCCAGAGGTGGACTACTCCCTCTTCATCATGGAGACGGTGGAGAAGTCGTTGGAGAAGATGGAGACCACGCCGGCAGCGCCCCGCCGGAGTTTTCCCCCTCCAATCTGCAACTCCAGGTCTCTGTTTCGGTGTTTCTGTGTTTCTGCGGCGCTCCTTCCAGAGAACGTCGGGGGACTATTTTTATAGGCGTTTTTAGGTCAAAACGGAGTCGGTGGAGAAAGATCGACGGCAACGGAGCTCGAGGCCCAAGGGGGGTCCCACGCGGCCAGGTACAGGGCCGCGTGGGCCACCTCTTTTGGCCCTCGGGCCTCCGCTTGTTCGCTTCCTTCGCCCCAAGTCTTGTTCCTTCCAAAAATGATGCTCGTAAATTTCCAGGTCATTTGGACGTCGTTTGGGTCCCTGAAACATTAAAATATAGAAATAGGGTTTTCTGCCTGCGCAGGGTTAATTCCATAAAAATAGGAAACATATCAAATATTCCCAAAATCATTATAAAACAGTGATATAACCCTTATATGATGCAAATATGACTGGAATATAAGTAAAATAATGCAAAGTTCATGTATGCATTTTACATGCATCAACATCCCCAAGCTTAACCTATACTCGTCCTCGAGTATGAAGGTGATAAAACTAACATGGACTTTGCAATTTAATACTATCAATGGATATCAAAGATGATTACTATTGCTACATAGAGTCAAATGATTCATTCTTAAAAGGAGTAGCAATATGCAAGATAGTTTATGAAGTGATATCAAGTATTCAATGCAAGGATGTTCAATGATAATTCACAAAGTGTAACATAAGAGAAGAAGTACTATGGACCACATGTATGCATAATAATAAGTAAGAACATCCTACAATGGTCATAGAGTATTGATGAAAATCTGAATATAAAAGGTGGACACTTTGGAAAGATATATATATGAGTAGAGGTAAAGCATGAATAAATTTCATCTAACTTCTGAACTTCTCTACTTAAGTTAATGATTGTAATATGGTAATCCTTGGTGTCAAGCTCTCATTCCCCTATCATAGCATCTTGAATGATTAAGTTTAAAGTGAAAGCAAATATGAGTAGTGTGCTTGACAAAGTACAGGTTGAAAGTCTCATGCCCCTTGAATACAAGTACCTACTCCATGTGTTACTCAACTTGGAAACAAAGCAAGTTCAAGTTAAATATCATTGTAAGTAATAATAGTATCATTAAGAGCGTCAACTGGGGTACCTCTTGTCCCAGGATATGGAACAAGCCCATATCAAAATGACAAGACAAACAAACAAATGAACAATCTCAACACCCTTTTTATTTACCATTGGATAGCTTTTTATTGTAAGGTGTATCACAGAAGGTTCACCATAGCATGTAAGTAAATTTCCACCATGAATGATGCATGGCTTAGATTAGCGGCCCAGGCGTCTCTCTAACCATTTATACAAACTCATTTAAACTCACTTCATTTCCACATTTATTTCACCCATGGTAAGCATCCATAAACAAAAGTACATGATATCAACTAAATGAGATGAAGTGCAATGTTGAAAGCTTGCCATGTGACAGCACATATGAGCTAACTCTCAACCAAAGACATTTGTCAAGCCACAACATCATAATTTTAATCACAATGGGTCATATTTTATTTATGCAATGAAAGTAAAGTGTGCATCAAGTTCGAGAGAGCTATATAACCAACTTTTCCACAACAATTAACAACATAAGCATTTTCATTCAGAGGTATAGATAACACAAATATCATGATAAACATACTCGGAATAGCATAAAGCTAATAGGTAGATATGGTGGACTCACTGGAAAAACTTTGGTTGAAGGTGTTGGAAACAAGTTTTTGCTTGTTGGAATTTTTGGGCTAGCAAGAGGGAGAAAGTTGACCATCTAAATGCATGCATGAGTGTCCATAGAACTAACTAATCCATGTTAAACAAGGTAAAATAACATTAGCATCAAAACATGAATAAAAGATAGCTCTTGATAAAATATTTGCAAATTATTACTCATTAACAAGCTCATGAATCATGCAACTATATGTATCTTTTAAAATCAACTCAACATCCCTTTTCCCAATCTTATAATAGCATCCAACATAATTCAACCCAAATTTCCAGTAGCTCTCTCATATATAAATGATAGTGTGGTGGTCTCACAAAATAAAAATCAAACCTAAACAAACAAAAAGACGCTCCAAGTTTATGCGATAAAGTGTTTCGATCGAAAAACAGAAGTTAGACGTGTGCAAACCGAGAGTGTGTAGGTCCAGTGGGGTTGTCTTCACATCCCCAAGCTTATGGTCTTCACCATCCTTGGATAGCTCTTGGTGCATCTCCTCTAATCCCTGTGAAAAAACTTCAAAACACCGTTTCTCCCATTTCTTTTTCTGTGGGGCATTAGTAGTGATAAACAAATAGATTTCTTGCTGCATATAATCCTTAGACAAAAATTCATATGAATGTCCAGAAAGTGTATAATGTTGTATGCCTACTCATAAACTCAATTGGATCAAAAAGATTCATGTTAAAAGTTCTAAGCATGCATCAAACAAAATGGGACAGAATCTGTCCAGAAAAACAGCAGCAGCTAAACGTATTTTTCTACCCTACTTAACTTTGTCGGAAAATTCCGAAAAATTCATGCATACAGAGGATGAAAAGTTGCTACAGTTCAAATATGAGCTCATTCGGAGTTACAGAATAAGAATTAAAAATCATACCGTGCACAGATTCGTGCAGGAATAAAATCTCCGAACGCTATAAGCAACTTTTCAAACCAAAATGAGTAAAACTTGGCACTTTATTAAAAATTCCAGAAACTAAACTAAACACTAAGTCTCTTGTTACAGCAAGAGGACACAAAGAAAATCACAAATAAAAACAACCGGGTTGCCTCCCGTAAAGCGCTTTCTTTATAGCCATATAGCTAGGCTTCTTACTTGATGTTTATTGTGGACGAAGCTCATGAGGGAGCTTGAACTTTGTGTGTCCCTCTTCCTTGGGAAGTGTTCCATGCACTTCTTGTGTGGAAACTGAAACTTCACATTCCCTTCTTTTGAATCAATGATAGCACCTGTAGTACGAAGAAAAGGTCTTCCAAGAATAATTGGACTAGAGGTTTTATTCCCCATATCCATGATTAGAAAATCAACAGGCACAAATGTCATATGTAACTCTACCATAACATCACTTACTTTTCCTAAAGCATGTTTAATGGAATCATCAGCAAGTGCAAGTTCAATAGAGCATTTTTCAAGATTTTTCAATTCAAGTACTTCATATAGTTCTTTAGATAAAACAGAGACACTAGATCCTAGATCAAGTATAGCATGGTGTGTCTCTTTTCCAATGGTTACTAGGACTTTGGGAATCCATACATCCCCAAGCTTAGGTGGTATCATAGCCTCTTGGTTGTACCTAGCAATCTTTTCTTTCAAGACATGATTAGCAATATAAGAACCAAAACCAGCTTGGTTAGTTGATGGAAGGATCACTTGCAAATTTTTGTAAGATAGATATTAATTCATGCAAGCTACAATTCTCTAAGTCAAGCAATGGTTCCTTGACTTCACTAAGCATTTTAACTTCTCAACTTTCTCTCTTTCATTACCATAATAGTTTCCTTAGCAATTCTCTCTTGCTCATGAATATGTTCCCAAGATTTATTTATAACCTCTTGACAATATTTAATTGTTTCCTCATGTTTTTGAGCTATAATGGTGTTCTTTAATGAGGAAACTTCCTTAGTGAGCTGATCTACCCTTTCAAACAAAGAGTCTTGTTTTTCAAACTTAGATATAAATTCCTTATTAAGCTCCTTTTGAGTAGATATAAATGATCTAATGGTGTTTTCCAAATCACTAGAAACATTACTACTAGTGCATATTTGTTTGGCACATATGGGGGTTTATTATAAGAGTTATAATTGTTGTTACCATACCCATTATTACCATAGTTCCTAATGAAGTTGACATCAATATTTTCAGGATTATTACCAACTAGTTCTTGCAAAGGCACATTTTCAATATTTTGTTTATTAATGAAAGCAAGAATAGTATCCATTTTAGATGACAAATCATTTGTTTCTTCTATGGAGTTCACTTTCTTAGAAGGATTAGGTGCTCTATCAGTATGCCATTGACTATAGTTTTGCAAAATACTTTCCAATATGTTCTTAGCTTCTACTATAGTTTTTCCCATAAAAGCACCTCCAGCAGCAGAATCAAGAATATTTCTAGACATGTAATTTAGACCATTGTAAAAAGAGTGTAATATGGTCCATTCGTTGACCCCATGTGATGGACAAGTTCTAAGCATAAGTTTAATCCTATCCCAAGCCATAGCAACATGTTCATTTTCATTTTGCCTAAAAGAAAGAATGTTGTTTCTATTTTGCAAAATTTTAACAGGAGGATAGTATTTCTTAATGAAAGCTTCTTTTAAATCATCCCAAGTTTTAATGCTATCAATAGGTAATGAATGCAGCCACTCTTTAGCTTTTCCTCTAAGTGAGAAAGGAAATAACTTCAGTTTTAGAATATCACTTTCCACATTTTTAAATTTCTGCATGTCACATATTTCAACAAAATCATGAAGATGCATAGAGGCATCCTCCATAGCACTACCGCCAAATTGTTCCCTAGTTATCAAGTTCAACAAACTAGGACTTACTTCATAACTCTCAGCATTTATCTTAGGTGTGGCAATGGGCCTAGCAATAAATTGATCATTTGGAGTGTTTGTGTAATCACACAACTTAGTTCTTTCTCCCATTTTAGCAAGTTTTTATGTGTTTTTTTAATTTTTTATGCAAAACTGAAAATAAATATGCAAGACAATGACAAAACAAGATAAATTGCTTTGAAGGTAAAGATGGATAAGATGATGCTCACGTAGGTGCAACCTCCCCAAGCTTAGGTGTTAGCACAAGTTGGTGATGAAGTTGACTTGGTGAGATATCCTTGGATAAACCTTTCAGCAATGATTCCCCGGCAACGGCGCCAGAAAACAGTCTTGATGGCCCTTCACGTAGTTACCTGCGTGAAAAGTAAATGGGTTAGGTTGAGACTCCAAGTGCAGAGTGTGTAGTAAGTGGAAGACGTGTTTTCCCCACGAGGGGTGACTCGAGGGTTTAATATCGAACTCTCGGGGAATCAGTAGTGAAGATTTATCTTTCCTATCCTTCTTTTGGTTACCTACAAAACAAAGTAAATGTTTTGGTCCTCAACCTCACCTAGTGGTTGTCAAGCACAAGGTGTGAGAATGATATCAAGATAATATGCAATGCAAACAAGAAATAAATATGCAATGGTGGTAAATAAATATGCAAGGATGGTGGTAGCAATGATAAATGATATTTTTGGGTTTTATATGATGAATGCAAGATGTAAAAGTGTTTTTGTATTTTCGGATTTTTAAATGGCAGAAAATGGAAAAGTGGTAAAAGTGTTGGAAAGGTGTTTCTTATGATTAAAAATGGACCGGGGTTCATGGTTTCACAAATGCACTCTCTCTTTAATAAAGTGGTAGACAATGGAACACTAGAGTTGACATATGAGATTGCAACACAACAGTTTAATGACAAGTTATAATTATATGGGCATCACGTCCTAACATAGAGACCTTTTGGTTATTAGTCTCTCTTATACTCCACCAAGATGCGAACTAAATCATAACACCTCAGTAATTAAGATAACTCAGAGTATAGCAATAAGTATCATGACATGAAGTTAAAATAAGAACATGCTAGATCTAGTCATGGAGAAGTGGCAATGGTCACACCCACATCTCCGGTAGCATGGTATTTCTTTTTATCCCTAGTGAGGCAACAAAGTAAGGTAAAATACCAAGTGGATCGCAGAACTTTCTCTCACGTTCACTGCACTAGCCACCCCCCGTTACTCCAACTAATGCACACGTTCCCCCACACGCTCTCATAAACATGCTTGATCATAACAAGTAAATAAGAACGGGGTACATAATATGCATCTACTTTCATAACTGAAACAAAACCATTGCAATCTCAAACATATATTAACTCATAAAAAGATCCACCACAAAGGTATTACATAGATGACCGTAATCATGTTCAGCAGCTCATACGGTACTAATTAGTGAAGCTCGAGAGAGAGAGATACATAAGTTACTTCCACAAACCCATAGTCCAGAGGTGGACTACTCCCTCTTCATCATGGAGACGGTGGAGAAGTCGTTGGAGAAGATGGAGACCACGCCGGCAGCGCCCCGCCGGAGTTTTCCCCCTCCAATCTGCAACTCCAGGTCTCTGTTTCGGTGTTTCTGTGGCGCTCCTTCCAGAGAACGTCGGGGGACTATTTTTATAGGCGTTTTAGGTCAAAACGGAGTCGGTGGAGGAAAGATCGACGGCAACGGAGCGTCGAGGCCCAATTGGGGGGTCCCACGCGGCCAGGTACAGGGCCGCGTGGGCACCTCTTTTGGCCCTCGGGCTCCGCTTGTTCGCTTCCGCCCCAAGTCTTGTTCCTTCCAAAAAATGATGCTCGTAAATTTCCAGGTCATTTGGACGTCGTTTGGGTCCCTGAAACATTAAAATATAGAAATAGGGTTTTCTGCCTGCGCAGGGTTAATTCCATAAAAATAGGAAACATATCAAATATTCCCAAAATCATTATAAAGTGATATAACCCTTATATGATGCAAATATGACTGGAATATAAGTAGAAATAATGCAAAGTTCATGTATGCATTTTACATGCATCATGGTCCCAGTACAATGTAGCTAAGCTACAATGGCCACACCAAATGTCTTCCCAGAAGTTCACATGGGTGCCCTTACCGATGTTCCCACGATATCCACTTTTAGCAGCTTTAACAGCCCAAATAACTCCTTTCCAAAAAGGGGAAGTATTCTTGTCATCAATCCAAAGCAGGTTAGGATTTGCAGTGTTATATTTGAAATCAACGATTTGTTTCCAGATTTTATTTTCCGCCAGGTTATACCTTTTAATCCAGCTAGCCAACAAACAGAGGTTGAATTCACGGAGGTCATGCACTCTCAACCCCCCAAATTCTTTCATTTGAGAGACCAAGTCCCAATTCGCTAAGTGGTATCAATGTTTGTCACCCAAGTTATCCCAGAAAAAATGACTCATTTGGGATTTAATGGCTTGAATAGCCCACTTGGGAAACTTCAGCATAGACATAAGATACATGGGATGCTAGCTACGCAAGCCTTCAAAAGGGTTAACCTAGCTGCATAAGAGAGTAATCTCCCCATCTAGCCGCTAATGCGTTTAATAATGCGATCATAATCGGCTGTAAATCTTCTCTCCTCAGATTAGTGTAGTGCAGAGGTACCCAAAGGAAAGTCGCTTGTCTTACAACAAAAAATCTGAGCATATTTGTTTACTTGTTCCAGCTCTAAATTAATGGACAGGAGATCACTTTTGTTGTAATTGATTTTCATGCCAGAGAGATTTTCAAAACAGGATAGAATCCATTTTAGGTGTCTAGCATATTCCTCCTTTTCCTCAAGGAAAAGAATAGTGTCGTCCGCGTACTGCAAGCTGACGATACCACCATGGACAATATGGGGAACCAGACCTCTAATTAAACTAGCATTAGCCGCTTTTTGAAGCATCTTAGAAAAGACATCAGCAACCAGATTAAGAAGAATTGGAGAGGAAGGATCACCCTGCTTAAGACCTCTCCCAGCAACCAGATATCTACCATTTCGGTTGTTAATTCTAACACAAAAAGAACTGTCAGTGAGAACACTCTTGATCCAGTAAATAAAGGAGGCCCAAACCCCCTAGAGACCAACATCTCTTCTAAAAAATCCCAATTAACCGGTCGTAAGCCTTTTCGTAGTCTAGTTTTAGAACTAGCCCTGGTTGACCAGATTTTTCACCTCATGCAAGATTTTCTGGGCACAAACCACACTTTCTAAAATATAACGACCACGAATAAAAGCCGTTTGATTAGGAGAGATAATTCTACCCGCAATAGGATGGTGAGGATTTTTGTGAAGATTTTTAAAATGCAGTTACCCAAACTGATGGGTCGGAATTTTTTCATGGTTTTAGCGTTAGGTTCTTTTGGGATCAAAGTAATAATAGAAAAGTTCAATTGCTTGACATCCAAGGTCTTATTATGAAAAGCTTCGGCTAAAGCCATGACCTCAGTTTTAATCAAATACCAATTTTTTTGATAGAATAAGAAGGAGAAACCATCTGGGCCAGGGGCACCGGCTGCGTAAGAGCCAAAAATGGCCTCTCTAACGTCCTCTTCCGAGAAGGCCTGCTCCAAGGCAGTATTTTCCTCGGCATTAACCAGATCAGAGGCATCCCAAAAATTGTTAGAAAGAGAGATGGGGATTCTGGGTTCAAACCCGAAAAGATTTTTATAGTAGTCAGTGGCCACATCCAGCATCTCGTCAGTGGAATATACAAGGCCATTAGGGCCTTCAAGCTCAACTAAAGTAGTTTTCCGACGTCTTTGGTTAGCCACTGCATGAAAATAAGCAGTATTTTTGTCGCCTTTAGTGATATTTCTCTCCCTGGAGCGTTGCCACATTTTAGTCTCTTCCTTTTTCCAAATATCATTTAATTCATTAGAAATGGTTTTTAGTCTCTTTTGCTCCAGGGTAGTCAACCTATTTTGTTCAGAGAAGATATCCAAGATATCAAACTCTTGGGATAACGCTTTCTTTCTTTTTTTTAGGGCAGCCTCTTCATTCGAATTCCATCCCCGCAAGGCCTGACGAAGTTTCCTAATTTTGTATTGCCACACATCAATGGCAGCATTGTGTGGGCAGGGGGAGTTCCAGCTTTTCTCCACAAATTGGACAAAACCCTCTTGATCGAGCCACCATTTTTCAAAGCGAAAAATTCTTTCAAAAGGTGGAATGTTCTCACCAGTGTCAATCAAAAGAGGTGTGTGGTTACTGCCAATCCTAGGCAATGCCCTGACAGTGGAGAGTGGGAAATGGCATTCCCAAGAAGTCGTGGAATTTTTTTTATCAATAGCAGCCATAATCAAATTAGTTTGATTATTAGCCCACGTATAACTTCTATTACAGATTTTGAAATCGATGAGGCCCCACTTATTTATCCAGTCATTGAAAAGGTAAGCCCAATGGTTATTTATATTCCCCGTGTTTTTCTCAGAGGCATCTCTGATCAAGTTAAAGTCACCACCGCATAAAGTAGGGTAATTATCTATTTCCATAACATCATGAAGTTCAGCAATGAATTCAAGCTTAAATTCTACGTAAGCAGTTCCATAAACTACTACTAAACGCCACATGAAATTGTCTTTTTTATTTTTAACCACATCAGTAAGGCAATACTTATGGGCTGTAAAGCCAATGACTTCGAAAGTGTCAGCTCTAAACCCCATCAGGATCCCACCAGCTGTATTAACCGCTGGAAGGAATGACCAGATGAAGTCAGAATTACCAGAAAGAGTTTTAAAACAAGCATCAGAGAAACTATCCTTTTTCGTTTCTTGCAGACCCACAAAGTCAACTTTGTGATCAGCAAGTAGGTCAGCAATACGCAGCAATTGTCCAGATTTTTCCATACTCCTAGTATTCCAAATAAGACCTATCATTTAATAACATTATTGTTTGTTTCATTTTCACTGCCGTAAGGCGTTTTAGGCATGTTTCCATGGAGGTGCAAAATTGAGCCAAGACCAAGGTTTGAATCCTCAAAAATGTTTTCAGGCAAGACAGTGTTAGGGTGCTGTAAAGCGAAAGCATGGCAATTAAGCATCTCCTGGTCAACCAGGGTTTGTATCACAGGAGAGACATCAGAGGTATCATTACCAATATGGATATCTATCTGATCAGCAACTAATGCTAGGTGATCAACAAGAACAGTAGCGAATGAATTACCTTTAAAGGTGGGTGGAACCTCAAGATTCCTTCTCTTTTTGTACTCTTCTGCCTTGTCTAAGATACTGATGTTGCCCTGATTCCTGGTGATCCTCTTAGTGACTAGAACTGGGCCCCATTTCTTCTCATTTCTAGGGGGAGTCTTGAGTTTTGCAGACGCTGAATTCTCAGCAGCTTTTTGGAGCAGAGGTTGGAGGTCCATCTTGACAGCATCGAGGTGGAGCTTATGAATCATGTCCATCTCCAGATTTTCACCTTCATGCGAGCCATCCTTTTCCTGAGTAAGAGCTTCATCATCTGAATCCACCTGTTCCATCTCACTGAGAATCCGAGAGCAGTATTGTTGGTTTGGTGTTTGATCATGAGTGGCTGCAATGGGGATTTTGTATGTTGGAGAGGCCTCCATCATAGACACATCCTTATCACGCCCAGCAACTGCTTCTAGCATCTGTTCCAGAGTAGGAGTTTTGGAGTTATGGATGCCAGGGGTGTCATTCAATCCATCAACTGACACAGGAGGAAAAGCCTCTGTTTCTTTTTCAGATGTAGTTGCATTTTGCACATACTCAGCAAGAACCACAGGATTGGTTGCTTCCGCAAGGTGAGCTGGATGGAAATCCTGACACTGAGTTGCATGCACAGTGCGAGGTTGTTTGGCCATGTTACTAGCTGTTCCAGCTGAAGTTTTGCTCCCAGCTGTGGGAGTGGTCGAGCTTGTTTCCATGCTGGTGGAGTCCTTAGGATCGACTCCATCATCCAGAGCATCAAATTTGTCCTTGTCATCAACATCAACATCAATTGCATCCAAATCATCATCATCATAAGCATCCTCATCGACCTACTCAAAACCTTCCACTTTGAAACCCAGAACATACAGCTTCTTTTTCATCTCCACCATCCTTTCAAAAGGAATCTAGTGGGATATCTGCATGCAATTTTGACCCTCACTTGCTTGCAAAAGCTCTTGAATAGTCCTGTCCAGTCCACATCAGTTAAGATGCCAAAGAAGGAGGCTATCTGAGCAAAGACTTTCCAAGCGCACCACTTCGAGGGGATGCCTTCAATCTGCACCCAAGCTTCCTTTAATTCTCCAAATGCATCCACATTTCCATCCCACTTGGTGATTTTTACAGTAGCTCCACCTTCCTCCAGAGCAAAGGTAGGCAATTCAATGAGCTCAGACACGTTTTTCCACGGGGGAAAGCGGACCAGAAAGGATCTCTCATCAATTTCTCTCATCTGCCACGGCCAGGACTTTTGTTTGCAGAAGATGTTTGAGAACTTCTGCTCCAGTTCAGACATCGAAACCACACCCTGCTTGATTGAAACCAGACCACCGTTTTTGAAGTTCAACCACTTAGTCTCTGCCTCGGACGGGACTTCCACATGGTAAAACCCCAGACCAGATGCAGAGCTATCGAAGAATGTGGCACAGGGGTGAAGATTGACCTAGGCATGGCAATTGTTGACGGGATGATCACCATTGCAGATGAAACAGAGTTTGGGCTTGACACAATTACCAACAAAATGTCTAGGTTCACCGCAATTGAAGCAAATCATACCAGCATAACGAGGATCTAACACTTGTTCAACAGGAGGAACGGTAGCCGCAACCGGAGCAGGTATGAGAAGCTGAACCTGTGGATGGCGTTGCTGCGGTTGGGGAATTTGCGCAGGCCGCAGCTGCGGTTGGGGAACTGGCGCAGGCCGTTGCGGCTGAACTTGTGGGGAAGCTGCCGTAGGGCGCTGGTTCTGCCGTAAGCTGGTGCGCGTTGCTGCCGGGGAGGAGGGCGAGCACCTCGTTGCCCGCCTTGAGATCCACCAGCGGTCGCCATCTGCGGCCGCTTAACCACCTCCGCAAAAGTGGCACGGAAGCGGTCGAGGCCCCAGAGATCCTTGGAGACGCTGATTTCGCGCGGCTTATGGTGGATGGTGTCGGAGATCTGGGCGGGGAAGCAGTCGAGCGGGTTGAAGGAGCGGAGGACGAAGAGATCTCGACGGATCCAACAGAAACCCTAGTCTGGGCAGAGCTTGTAGAAGCTTCGGGAAAACCTGTCTTCGTCGATGGCGCCTGCTCGGAGTACGTGACCACCATGCCTCCATCAATGGCGGCAGATTCGCCAGGTGTCGCGCATCCGAGGTCATGAATCGAGGTGGTAGGTAGGATTTTGAAATTGCGCTCCGCGCCATGCGCAGGCTCACGCGGAGCAGGGCCCTTACTTCCCGAACTCGTGGTGATCGCGCGCCGGAGAGCCCGGCGGCGGCAGGGGATCTCACCACGATCGCCGGGCCACGGAGGCGGCTCGAGATCACGGCCACGGTCACGGCGCCGCTGTCGATCTCCATGGCGTATGCCCGCAGCATCGGCAGCAGGCAGTCTCGGCGCGGGCCCGTCCTCACTAAGGGCCCTCCCCGGCGAGCATGCCGGCGAGGGTGGTGCGGTGGCGTGGGGGGAGGGCGGAAGGGGCGAGATCACCATTCGTCCTAATCGGTCAGTCGTGTGGACTCAGTTTCATGGATAAACCCATTTTCTCCAGTTTCGTCTGGTTAGTTAGTTAGTGTCACGACAGACCACATGGGCCGTGCCTTGCAAGTCAAGAGAAAGGCCTTGGCTCGACAAGATACGGGAGGCCCATATCCAAAAGCCCAAGCCCGGTCCAGCTGGCAAGACGACAGCGGAGCAGAGGGGATAAGAAGCTATGGACGAGATCAGACAAATCATCGTTTATCTTGTAATTGAATCCCATTGGGATCTGAACTTCCTTCCTTTCTATTTTCGTATGAACTGAGTTCATCCAACCAAAATTTATCAGCGTGACGCTGATTGTATCGCGCTATTGTAATCCTATCTAGATCAGTAGTGCTATCGCGCTATTGTAATCCTATCTAGATCAGTAGTGGCAGTGCTACAGTTAGCTCCGGTTCTGTTACAACGAATTGGAGCGAGACTCACGGGGTTCACGATCAGTTCGTGGGATGGCACGAACAGGAAGATCGAGGCCACATTTTCCCTTTGTACTTAGAATAAAAAAGAGATCAATAAAATCAGAAAAGTTGTGGAGTTTTGAGAAGCACAAAAATCAGTCTGTTCTATTCTCAGTTCACGAGGGACAGGTGCCTGGGTGGGCCAGTCCAGGACAATTCCCTCTTGTTTTCGGTATTGCTCTTTTTTTAAACTTATCTCTAGTTCTATACCTCTTATAAAACAAAACCCCACTAAGATGTATTAATTATTTTTCTATTTCAACATAAAAGCTATCCACATCACCCATTATTTTAGTCAATCAATTGTCCATATCATTTCCACTAACAGTAATTAATAATATTCATGCAACCTATCCATATCATCCTTTTCATAATATTTAGTTCTCAAATATTCAACAATTTCACATGAATTAAATCTAGTGTCTGGACTATTGTGATCAACCGAATCTTGACAATCGAATATTTCATGTGTATTATACCTATTTCATTTACATAATAATTTTTGATGAGATTTTCGTTGCAACGCGCTTTATTCTTCTAGGTTCTCTATTTTCTTGTCCGTTCATGTTTTTTTCGTTTCTCTATTTCTTAAAAAACATTGGATCTTTTGATTGCCTGATATATTAAAAATGGAAAATATGTAACTTGAGAAAACAAATATTCATATAGTTTTTAAATATCCACGGTATTTAAAAAGTTGCTCGCGAGTTCAAATAATATCCGTATGGTACAAAAAAATGTGGTCATATGGTTTAAAAAATTGTTCACGTGGTTCAAAAAATTGCTCGCTCTTTTTCTTTAGAGTAAAATGTTCGTTTAATTTCAAAAGTTATTTGTGTGGTCTGATCTCAAGTTAAAAATTGTTCATATTGTTGGAAAAATGTTTCTATAGTTAACGAATTGTTCATATTAGAGGGAAAATATGTTCGCAATGTTCAGAAAGTAATTCGCAAGTTAAAACAATGTGAGTGAAAAAGGTTTGCGTAGTTCAGAAAAATTGTCGACGAGTTCAAAAAATACTCATAAGAAAAGCGCTATAGATCCTTTGCAGGCCATCTGGATACTATTGGGCTAGCCGATGCGGTAGGTATAATTTGCCGGAAGTATCTGGTTCAAATAGCCGTGATAATAAGAGTATAATGGGCCCAACCAAAAAGCGCTATAGATCCTTTGCAGGCCATCTGGATACTATTGGGTTTTCCTTTCGGATGGAAGACGAGCCTTCTATTTGCAGCTTCAAACGGCCCAAAAGAAGATACTCGCTCTGTTCACTTTTATAAGGCATGTACATATTTCAGTTTGGTTTAAATACATATTCAAAATGAGTGTATCTAGACATCTTTAGTGTGTAGATTCACTCATTTTGATATGCATGTAGACCAAACTAAATGTGTACCATGCCATATAAAAGTGAACGGAGGGAGTACATAATTTGTTGGAGACTGAAAGAAAAAGGATACTCTAATCGTGCATCAAAAGAAGGACAATGGCAAAGAGCAAAGCATCGCGAGGAGTAGCAGGACCACCGACTTTATTCATTTCCTGAAATGTCAAGCAGCTAATACAATCTTTATGGATCCAGCCGGTCTAGCAGCACAAACAAACAAGAGATTACAGCAAAAACACGCTCCAAAAGACATCACCAATCACACGGCAAATCGTAGCACATTCACAACCCACTGGTTGCCTGGTGCATTTACAGCTTACTACGGTGTAATGTTGCAAGTGCTCCCCTCGGCGGATTTCTGGACCAGCACGGCGGCTAAAGTGATGGCGGCGGCGTAGATGGCGTTGGGAACCTTGTGCACCACCTTGCCGACGCCTGGGACGCCTTCAGTGGCCCTCTTGGTTGCAAGAGCCAGTGCGGGGGCGGCCACCAGCGTGACGATGAGCTTGAAGCTGATCGCGCATAGCGACTCGGCGGTCAGCTTCCGGATGAACTCAGCGAACTCCTCACGGTCCAGGAGGCCATCCAGGTTGATGTCGAACTCCTGCGTATTTCGAGAAATTAATCAAAGCTGTAACTTGTACTGTGTGAGCCAGCAGTACAAAGCAGTGCAAAAATTGTCTCAGGAAAAGAAAGGCATATTCAGAGGTATCGAGATTGATGAGTTCTGAGTATAAATAGTACGAACTATACGACGCTTCAATGAATGCAGTACATAAAACAGTGTAGAATTCCGAGCATAGAAATGGTATTCAGAACTATCTGGCTAATGAGTTCAAGTTGTGAACAATACTACCCAGAGTTCCAGAGTGCACATGAAATCCCTAACCCAGAGTGCACTGCACACGAACACTTGAATAATCTGAATTACTCAAAAATGGAGTATTCTGCATATGTATAGCAGTACAGGGAGCAAAGAGCAGAAACCAAGATTATTACTTTGCTTTCAGTAGAAGACAGAGCACTATATCCAGTTGACCAAATTAGTCGAAAATGCGATAAATGGGAGGGGAAATTGTAATTACATCCATGAGCGCCTTGAGCTTCTCCTTGGATGGGGGATCGTAGTGCGGCCCAGGCAAGTACTTGTTGATGTCACTGCCCAAAACAAATTACAGGAACCAATCAGGAACATCTAACAAGAATTGCCAGGAACAAAGAGGCGAGCATATGGGATCGGATCGACTGCTCTACTTGTAGACGCAGAGGACGGCGATGTAGACCTCCTCGAAGGTGAGCGCCTCCTTGTCGCGCTTCTGGGTGTCATCGGTGAGCCGGTCGAACACCTTGTCGGTGATCTTCCGCACCTGCCTCTCCTTCCAGTGCCGCCCTGCACCAATTCGATTCGTGTCTCAATTCCGAGAATTCGGCGCAGCACATGCGACGAGAAGAAGGACCGAATCGAATGGACGGTGTGTCGGGGCGTGTACCTTGGAGCTTCTCCTGGAGAGACGCCCAGGCTTGCCCCATGGCGACGGCGGAGACTGGGGAACAGATGTGGGGTACGGAAAATGAGGAAGAGGACGGAAGTATCTCCGGGTGGTGTGTGATTCCGGTTTAAGCTGATCTAATCTCGTGCACACCATTTTTTTTGTCTCTCTCCCCCTTTTGTTCTTATTATACTATAGATACACAAGAAGTTCTACACAGAAAATGCTCCTGCTCCCAAGAACATTTCCAATTCTCTCAATCTAGTTCGAAAGGAACACTAATATTTGAGTATTATGTTCACGGATCAAGTTTAATGCAAAGTTTTCCGATCTTGTGGTCTATGAAAATAAACTTAATGCACATACAGCTAACCTTTTATTGCCCTCATCCCATTTCTCATAAAAACTTGTCATACCTGTGTTTTGTAAGATGTCTAAATTAATAAAGTCCAAATTTGGATCAACAAAAACTACCGAGTGTCATTGGAGTTATTTGGCTTTTTCTTGGATCCTTTGGGTTTTGTACCAATTTCAAAATTCTCTAAAACCAAATTTGGGCAGGTTAATTCAGATCCTCTACTCCACCATATGTTGTGACAAAAAAATAAAAATATTATTTATAAATACTACTTCCTTTGTCCCCTTTTATAAAAGTTTTGGCAAGCTTAATTGGCTGGCCAAAACATTATAGAAAAGGGGACAGAGGGAGTATTTGATAAAAAAACCCTATATAAACGATTTAAAGGGCAAACACCTAAAACCTATGTTCATGAAACAAGATTTTATTCTTATGAAATAATAATTTGTGTGTCTTTGATAAATAATATCTATGTGATATTGTTTACCTTTTTTATACAAATATATTATTGTAAAATATTTTAAATAATTATTTTCCCAAATTCAAAAAGGGCATAAATGGGAAAACTATCATTTTATGTGTCTTCTTCAACTAAAATTTGGGGAAATTCTAACATCTATGATTTGATTTTATACACCTGGTCAAATGAAAAACTCACAAGAAATTATGCAGAAAATAATCACTTTCTCAAGTTTACGCTTTTTGCCGGTTTGAACTTCACCAAATTTGTGAAAAAAAGAGTCCAAAAATTCAAAGGAAACTCTCTTAGGTGCACGTACTCATCCTCTATCAAGTTGACATCATTTTTTCATGGAGGCCAGTAGGAAAACAGACGGGAATATTTCTTAAGATCTCAGGGCACCACCCACATCTTCAAAATTTCTACCTTGTTTTCTATCTCTCTCACCAGTGGGCCCTTGACCCACATGTCATTCTATTTCTCCAGCGTCATGGAAACCTAGCTCATCTCTCTCTCTCTCTAACAATGGGTGCTAGCCATGCCATTGGACACCCTAGGTTTCCCACTTTTTCTTCAGCCCCTTTTCTCTCTCTTCTTCCCGCAAAGAGAATACCTCTCTAGATTTAATGAACATCCTTTATTTCAGCCTTAATGAAATATGGGAGCTAGCCAGCATGGAGGAGACAACTCAAGCATAACTCTCCCATAAACAATGGGAGCTTGTCAGCATGGAGGAGACAATTCAAGTAAGACTCCTTAATTAATATCCCAAATTTTTCGATAAAAATTTAGTGGAAACTCATTCTGACTGAGCTTTATCATGTTCCATTTTGAACACCACTTCTCAAGCTTTAGCGTTAGGGATCTCATTTTCAGCATCTAAGCCCGGATCAATATCTACCTCTCTAGATAAAAAAAGGGATAGACCCAGTGCTAGAAGCTCCCACACTAGGTGGGGTCTAGGAAAGAATTATATGAGGCAAGCCTTACGGCCTTACCCCCTACACATTGCAATGAAGAGAGGATGCGTCGAACCCACACTAGTACAGAACGACACATCGGATACCCCTCTATGGAAACGACATGAGTTAGGCGACGGAAAATCGCGATTTTACCGTGTCCGCTGAGGCCTGACCGAACTGGGCCGCGGCTGGCCCGTCAACATTGGTTACGGAGAAATTCTTATCTCCGTTACCCATGGTATTGGCAACGGTGATAATTTTGGCTCCGTTGCCGATATATGCCTCTATGGCAACGGAAACTTTTGGGTGTCCGTGTGCAATGTGGCACGTTCCATCTTCTTGGAATTCGAAGCGAGCCGAGTAACTGCTATGGCATAGTGGCGTCGCGGCACCGCCCACTACTCCTTAAAAACCCACGATCTCCCTGCTATCTCAGTACGCCACTTCGCCGCAGCCATGGATACTCCTAGCAACTCCTCGGGCGCTCGCCATCGCAGCCGTTCGCCGCCGCCGCGGAGAGCCTCTCTCCTTTCGCTTGATTGGAACCGCGTCATCGTGCCAGTGGCCGTCGCGCAGCGGCACTGGCAATATAGGAGGGCAGTGCCGTGGTCAAATGTTGGCCAGTGCCTATGCCACCGGAAGAAGACACAGGATACTCGGGCGCCCGTGACCGCAGCTGTTCGCCGCCGCGGAGAGCCGCTGGTCCTCCGCCGTCTGAATGGAACTGCGTCATCGATTATGGATATCAATTCTCCATAGTAGAGATTAGGAAAAATATTATTCCAGAGCGTCAGTAAGTTCTTCATCGATACTTCGTAGGTAGGCCCAGTGTGTCAATGAACAAATCAAAGGAAACAGTTGTTTATCGCCTCCGTTTCCGATGTTGTACTTTGCTATCAATGCGCCAATCCGACAACACTAAACGCTCTAACTCTCACTCTCATAGTGTGGCGGCGCCTCCAAGCAACACAAGATCTTAGCTCCACCGTGGCAGCGCGCATCTTCCTCTCCTCCGATCGTGGCGGCGCGCATCTTCCTCTCCTCCGATCGTGGCGGGGAGTCCCCTTTCTTCGCTCCACCCGGGGAGATCTCGTCGCTCTGGGATAGGAGGTTGCCCGGGCGGCGAGACAGAGGAAGGAGCCCGGCGTCGCCAGATTTGTAGGTGGAGGGCGCATGGCATGTTGATCCGCGGTCGGTGCAGCTGCCTCGCAACCTGCCGTAACGGAGGATGATACGTCTAAAACGTATCTATAATTTCTGGTTGTTCCATGCATATTATATATCATTGCCACCTGCTTTTATATCATTTTGGCACATTTTATGGAACTAACCTATTAATAAGATGCCCAGTGCAAGTTTCTGTTGTTTGCTGTCTTTTTGTTTCAGAAAAGCTAGTCGGGGAATTTTCTTGGAATTTTCTGCAAATTTACATGATTTATTTTTACGAAGAAACAAAGACAGAGCCAGGAGGGGAGCTGTAGGGGGCCCCACAACCCCCAGATGCCACCCAGGCGCGGTCACTTGGTGCCCATGGTCGTCTCCTCGAGTTGCCCTTTCGCCTATAAATTCTATTTCCCCTGAAAACCCTAAGTACCCGATCAAAAATCCACGAAAAGTTCCGTAGCCGCCGCCGTCGCCAACCCTAGATTGGGAGGGTTCTGCTGCTCTTCCCGGCACCCTGCCGGAGGGGAGATCTTCACCGGAGGCATCTACACCACCATGCCTGCCTCCGGAGTGATGCGTGAGTAGTCCACCACGGGACTACGGGTCCATGCCAGTAGCTAGATGGTTGTCTCTTATTCTTTGTTCTCCATTGTTTAGATCTTATGAGCTGCCTACATGATTAAGATCATATTTATGTAATGCTATGTGTTGTGTTTGCTGGGATCCGATGAATTATGGAGTCTTGACATTATGGTTCAGTTTATCTATGATATGTTTTATTTATGATCTTGCATGCTCTCCGATGCTTGTGTATGCTTTGGCCGAAGTAATTACTTGTGTCATTAGAGAGGGTATTTATGCTAGATAGTGGGATCATGAAAGGTCGACTAGAGGGGGGGGGGTGATTAGGCGACTACCAAATTTTAATCTTTTTCCTTTTTAATTGGGGCTAGAGCAAGTGTAACAAAGGTTGACTAGATGTGCACTAGATGAATATAACCTATGTGATACAAGCAAGATATAAAGCGTAGCGGAAGCAACAAGTAAAGGATAGAAGTAATCGCAAAGTAGAGACACGGAGATGATTCCCGTAGTTCCTTTCCAGGAGAAGTACGTCTACGTTGGAGGAGTGTGGAGCCACCTAGGCACTCCAATAGCACGGATGTGCTCACTCTATTCTCCGTGAGCTTTGCCGATGAAGGCGTAGCTCTTCCACTATGAGGTCACCTTCGAGGCATTGACCAAGCCGTACACAAAGGTCGGGGAACTCCACAATGAGTTGGAGCCTCCCAACAATGTCTCGGAGCACCTCGCAAACAAGTTGAGGCTTCCGAAACCCACAAAGGCCTCCTAGGGTTACAAGCAACCCAAGGAGACAACAAGAACCACAAAGGGGATGAATGAATCTGAAATTCCTTCGGTGGAGACGTAGATCTAGACCTCCTCCTTCACTCCTCAAAGTATCAAGGCGATTGGTTGGTTGGAGTGGGAGATCTAGGAAGTTAAAGCTCAGTAGTAATGGAAGAGAGAGAATGTAAATCGCGGCTTCTTCTTGGGGAAGAAGGGGCCTTTAAATAGGGCCCTCGAAATCGAACCGTTATGTGCAGAAAAAATCTGCACGACGGTACTACCGCTGATACCAGCGGTACTACCGCTGCGTGTATCCTAGCGGTACCCAGTGCAGCGCCACTTCCCAGCAGCAGCGGTACCACGAGAGGTACCGTAGCTACCAGGTAGCGGTACTACCGCCGGTGCCGCCGGTACTACCGCTGGAATTAAAGATTTAATTCCAGTGGTACTACTAGGCCACTACCGCCGGGGTACCGTTGGGATACCCGTAGCTCCAAACCTCCTAGCGGTACCTCTGGTGGTAGCTCCAGCGGTACTACCGCTACCTGATGGTAGCGGTGCCAGCCGCGGTACTACCGCCACAGGGAGTCTAGCTGAGGCGCTGCAGTAGTATTGCTCCAGGCGGAGCGGTACTACCGCTGCGCCCAGCGGTACTACCGCCAGAAGATCAGAAGCCAATATCTGATTCAGATTTCGAGGGCTCCTCCCTCCATCTTCGGACTAAGTATTTGACCTATAAAACTTGCATAACTCAGCAACACTGTTAGTCCTGTTAATGTGTTGTCATTAAGCTCCAAAACAGATTAGGACCAAGCATGCTCTTTCAATCTCCCCCTTTTTGGAGTTTGATGACAACACACTAACAAATGGTTCACAAAATGTAGACGGGCTCCCCCTATCAATATGCATCATTTAAATTTTGCTTTTGAAAGCAACGTGCATATTCCATAGGATCAATGCTCCCCCTATATTTTGTAAACCAAGCAAGTTAACAAATAAAACAATAACGAACAACTTGCAAGGGCATGTTGAGACAAGAAAATAAAAGTTATTACAACACCAAGTCTTGAATTTAAACACGAGGTTCCACATGTCTCACACCATGCGATAGAGTTCAACTAAACCAAAGTTCGAAAAGATAGGCACAAGCGAAAGAGATCAAATAAAGAGACGAGCTTGTGCCCAACCCATGCAACTCCCCAGACAGCCTACTAGAACACTCTCCCCCTTTGGCATCAAGACACCAAAAAGGAAGAGGCGATGCTAACGTCCCATGTGGAGGTCACTCGTCATCCGAGGTAGAGGCACGCGCGGGGTCTTCCTCCTCATCATCACCCTCATCATCGGCATCAATATTGGGGTTGGAGGTGGAAGTACCATCGGTGCGAGTCCAAGGCTCATGTGAGGCGGCATCATGTTGAAGATTCGGGTCAACCCATGAGCGGTGAGGCTTGCGCCATTCTTCATAAGCGGTGATCCGATCCTCCGACCTGGGAACCACGGGGACACCCAAGTGCTCAAAGCGCTTCCTAGTGAGTTGACAGTCAAGCTTGCTCCTCTCATGTGCCTTGTAGGCCCTCCTATCCATGTCATCTTGACGGCAAAAGATCATGTGGAGAGCATCGGAGATCCATTTCTTGAAGCCTTTATCTTGAGCTTGGGGAGCAACAACAAACTCCGGATCATTGGGGTTATCCTCGGAGCCACTTCCCTCATCGGAAGAGTAAAGCGGAGGAAGGTGTTTCTTCATTTGGAGTTCCTTGACCGGGTGCTCCACATAGTCATCCTTGTCATTTATCCTATCCATATCATGATGGTGGTGATGCCAAACGGCAAAGATGAGATTTTGCACAAGAGCACCAAAGATAGGAGGCCTTTTGTTCATAACCACCGCATACATCTCATTCCAAATGATGTCCATCACATCTAACTTCTTTCCTTGGCCAACCATTTGAGAGGACACAACCATGATGTCAATGATTCTTCCATGAATTTGATCAAAGTTACCCACACGAGGAGCAATAGTGTTGCGGAAGATCCTATGCATGATATCCCAAAGCTTCAACAAGTGCTTTTGAAACCCTACAACACCACGTCCCCGGATATAGAGGTCAAGAAGTGCGGAGGGCTTCATGGGCTTGGCATTGTAGGAGATGCGGAAGAATTGCTCGTCGGTGGTATTGTTAAGCACAAAACCATTGTCAACCAACTTCAAAACGGAGGCAAAATCTGACCATGTAGCCTCAAGAACCTCACTCTTGGTCATCCACTTGATCTGTCTTGGCTCATCATTGAAAAAGTGCACGGTGGAGAAGAATTGAGCCACAAGCGGAATGCTAAAGTCTTGTTGAATGTTGATGTACTCAAAGATGCCAAACTCTTTGCAAACCTCAATGGCCTCGCCAAAGTATTCGGGATGGTTGACCATGTATTGGGTGTCAATGCAAAACTGCTCCACAACCTTAGTCTTGTGCTTGGGAAGTACCTCGTAGTAGATTTCTCTTGGAAGATGTTGTGGAAGGCACGGTTGGAAAACCTAGGATCCCTTGGAGTATCATACGGGTTCGCCCTTCTAGCAACAACAAACTCCTTGGACTTCATATCCGCGGGAGATTTCTGACGAGCTGCAAGCTTGGCTGCATCTGACAACTGACGGCGAGTAGATTTCTGAGGCAAAACTTCGGGTGAAACATCCTCTGCGGAATCCTTGCCCGGGCGGGACCTCTTAGCCAAATGCTTAGTGCGACCCCCACGAGCCGGCTTGCTGGAACCTGTGATAGCATAGGGGGATAGCAAGGAGATAAGAATTACAAAACATAAGCATGACCAAAAGAAAAGAATCAAATTTGCACACTTTCTGGGAAATCCCAGTTCGGCGGTAGTACCGCTGGACATACCGGTAGTACCGTAGGAACGGTAGTACCGCTCGAGCGAGCGGTAGTACCGCTGCCTTCAGATCTGACGGTATCTCCCGCGGTACAGCCTCGATCTATGGAATCGACCAACAAAAGTTTGCAAGAGTGATTCTAAACATAGTACCATCTACTTCCTACAACTTCTAACACTAGAGCTCCGAAAAATCTCCACAAATCGCATCTCAACTAATCAACTAGGTTGAGAGAGAGAGGGAGACCATTACCGGAGCTCATGGTGAAGGAGAAGAGGGAGGAGAAGGTCCTCAAGCGGTCCCCGGCCGGAGAGGGGCGATCCTTGGCCGGAGGAAGCTCTCCCGGCGGTGGTAGGTGACGGCGGCGGCGGCGGAGAGAGAGAGACGTGGGGGGTTGGGGGTGGAGTGGGGAGTTAAAGAAAACTACCCCCTCCACGCCCAACTTAACCCCCAGTCAAAAACCCTCGGCGGTAGTACCGCTGGCCCCAGCGGTAGTACCGCCCGCTGGTACTGCCGGTAGCTCACCAGTGGTACCGCTGCTGGTGAGTACACAGCCAGAGCGGTAGTACCGGCGAGACTAGCGGTAGTACCGCTACCTGGTACTATTGACCCCAGCGGTAGTACCGCTGAGACCACCGGTAGTACCGGGTACCTGGTGACTACGGTAGCCCGAGCAGTACTGCTGCACCTGGGAGAAAATCCCAGGTAGCGGTAGTACCGCTGAGGGCTCCGGTAGTACCGGGCGCCTTTGTCAACACCTTCCACCGGGAAGGTCAAGTAAGTTTTGCAATTGGGAAAGAAAATGCCGATAGATAGGGATTTTGGCTTAGGATAGAACTCGAACTGAGGGAGGAGAATACCCAACTTTGCAAGAAGCAAAGAGCGAAAGGCCAAAGCTAGAGTAATCTCCACAAAAGCAAAAGAGGTCGAAAAAACCCAAATAAGAACAAATAATCTCCAACTCCTCACAAAGAGAAGGGCGGTGGCCGAAGCCACCATGTATGAGCAAATTCAACCCGGAACCGCGAAGATATATCTTGGATTCCCGGCCGACACTCATCGTTTAAGCACATATTGTCACCAAAAGTGACCAATAGAAACACGAATTGTTTATATTGGCATCATAGGGGTAGCGTTGACTCATGAATTGAGCTACACTCCCCCTAAAACTATGCCTACATCCAAACTAGTTATCAAGTACACTATGGGTAGGTGTGCGCGGTGTTCAAGCAAAGTTACTCGCATCAATGACATTTAGCTCATTCCTCAACTCTCGAAATCTTGTTTCATCAAGGGCCTTCGTGAAGATATCCGCGAGTTGATCCTTGGTACCTACATAAGACAAGTCAATGTTGCCCCTTTCCACGTGCTCCCGGATGAAGTGGTGACGCACTTCAATATGTTTCGTCTTGGAATGTAGCACGGGGTTGTGGGCGATCTTGATGGCACTCTCATTATCACAAAAGAGAGGCACCTTGTCGAAGTTGACTCCATAATCCTTCGAGGTTTGCCGCATCCAAAGCAATTGAGCACAACAACTTGCGGCGGAGATGTACTCGGCTTCGGTGGTGGAGAGAGCAACACAATTTTGCTTCTTGGAAGACCAACATACCAAGGAGTGACCAAGAAATTGGCAACCCCCGGAAGTGGACTTCCTATCCTTCTTCTCTCCGGCATAGTCCGAGTCCGAATACCCCATGAGATGAAAGCTTGAACCCTTGGGATACCAAAGACCAAAGTTTGGGGTATGAATCAAATATCGAAGGATGCGCTTAACCGCCATCATATGGCTCTCCTTAGGAGCCGCTTGATACCTTGCACACTTACCCACACTAAACATGATATCCGGTCTAGATGCACAGAGATAGAGCAAAGAACCAATCATAGAACGATAAAGCTTTTGATCAACATCTTTACCCTCGGTGTCGGTGTGGAGATCATGTTTTGTGGACATCGGGGTCTTACTAATCTTGGCACCCGCCAAGTTGAATCGCTTGAGCATGCCTTGGGTATATTTAGTTTGCTTGATGAAAGTGCCTTCTCTATATTGCTTCACTTCAAATCCTAGGAAGAACTCCAACTCCCCCATCATGGACATCTCAAACTTGCTAGTCATAAGCTTGGCAAACTCATCATTGAAAGCATTGTTAGTAGAACCAAATATGATATCATCAACGTAGAGTTGGCATATGAAAAGGTTCCTGATGACGTGAAACACACGTTCGTTGGGAGACCCCAAGAGGAAGGTATGAAGCAGTTCAGCAGCAAGTTTTCCCTCAGTAAGAAACCAAGGTTGTCAGATTCAGGAGGAGTAGGAGCACTTCAGAAGGTTGTTGGTGGCGCCGTTGCTCGATCACCAACGTGGAACCTGCACACAACACAATCAAACTACTTTGCCTCAACGAAACAGGAAGGTTGTCAATCTTCCCGGCTTGCTGTAACAAAGGATTAAACGTATGGTGTGGAAAATAGTATTTAATTGCAGGAAGTAAAAGAGAATAATTGTTTACAGTTGGTGGTTTTATCAGTGTAAAAGAATGGACCGGGGTCTACAATTCACTAGTGGTGTCTCTTCATAAAGATAAATAACATGTTGGGTAAACAAATTACAACTGGGCAATTGATAAAATAGTGAGCGCATGACAATGCATATAAATGACAAGATGACTACCATGATATTTAATTGGGCATTACGACAAGATACATAGACCGTTATCCAACCGCATCTATGACTAATAATCCACCGTCAGGTTAACATCCGTGTCCCCCGTTGGTATTAAGTTGCAAGCAAGGGATAATCGCATTAAGTAATGTGCGTAATGTAAACAAATACATATGACCGTGGACATAGCATTGTTATGTTATCCCTACTGGCAACAGCACATCCACAACCTTAGACGTTGCTGTCACTCGCCCAGATTACTGGAGGCATGAACCCACTATCTAGCATAAATACCCCCTCTTGGAGTTACAAGCATCTACTTGGCCAAATCATCTACTAGTAACAGAGAGCATGCAAGATCATAAATAACATGTAAGATAGATTAATAATCAACTTGATCATAGTATTCAATATTCATCGGATCCCAGCAAACACAACATGTAGCATTACAATAAGATGATCTTGATCATGTTAGGCAGCTCACAAGATCTAAACATGATAGCATAAAGTGGAGAGACAACCATCTAGCTACTGCTATGGACCCGTAGTCCAAGGATGAACTACTCACGCATCACTCCGGAGGCAGACATGGCGATGTAGAGCCCTCCGGTGATGATTCCCCTCTCCGGCAGGGTGCCAGGAAGAGCTTTAGAACCCTCCCGAGCTAGGGTTGACGACGGCGGCGCCTCTGGAACTTTTCGTGGAATATGACTCGGGTATTTAGGGTTTTCCAGACGGGAGGAATAAATAGGCGAAAGGGCGGCGTCGGAGGCCACCTGAGGGGCCCACACCACCCCTCGGCGCGGCAGGTTGGGGTGCCGCGCCCAGGCATGGTGTGGCGGCTCCCTGGCTCGTCTCCGTCTCTCCTTTGCACTCCGTGGACGTGTCGGTGAAATAGGGACCTTCGTTGATTTTCGTCCAATTCCGAGAATATTTCCTTAACAGCTTTTCTGAAATACAAAAACAGCAGAAAACAGGAACTGGCACTGTGGCATCTTGTTAATAGGTTAGTCCCAGAAAATGTATAAAAATGATATGAAGTGTACGTAAAACATGTAACAATTGGTATAATATCAACATGGAACATCAGAAATTATAGATACGTTTGAGACGTATCAGCATCCCCAAGCTTAGTTCCTACTCGTCCTCGAGTAGGTAAACGATAAAACAAAATAATTTTTGAAGTGACATGCTACCATCATAATCTTGATCAAATAGTATTGTAAGGCACATGTAAATGAATGAAGTGATCCAAGTCAATGGTCTATAGTTTACTAACAAATAAATAATGAGTAAACAACTGAATCATACAAGCAAAACTTTTCATGAATAATACTTTGGAGACATTGCATCCACAGGTTTACATAAGAGTTAACTCAAAAAACAATAGATTCTAGTAAAAGGTATTTAACCAACATTAAGAAAGATTTAAGTTTCAGCGTTTGCTTCAACTTTTAACATATTTATCTCATGGATATTGTCAAAACAAAGCAATATAATAAATCCAATATGTAGCATATAACAATTGTTGTACCAAATTTGACACTAGTGTTTGCTTGTGGAAGATAGAAAGAAGTAGGAAAACTGACTCAACATAAAAGTAAAAGAAAGGCCCTTCGCAGAGGGAAGCAGGGATTAAATCACGTGCTAGAGCTTTTTAGTTTTTGAAATCATATAGAGAGTAAAAATTAAGTTTTGAGAGGTGTATGTTAATTGGTCAACGAATCAGTAGTGGAAAGTACAATATGACCCCGACCAAACAGATTTTTAAGAGCGGCTCCCATGAAGGACGTTATTTCTACCAGCAAGACAGATCATCCCTCTTTTTCTCTTTGGTTTACACATGCAGATGTTTCACTGAGTATTCAGTTGACAAAATGTGAAGAGATTAAGCGGTTAAAGTTGTAATTAATTGGGACTGGGCACCCCGTTGCCAGCTCTTTTTGCAAAATTAATAGATAAGCGGATGTATATGCCGCTAGTCCGAAGGTAAAGTCTGCTTGACAAGTGACATAAAGACATCCACCACGTCCTCATGAGCTTGGTAAACATTGACACAAAAAGGAGTAGTAACAATTTTGAATAGTTTAAAGGTAGCACATGAAAATTTTAGTTAGAGTGGCAAGGAAATACCACATATAGGTAGTTATGGTGGACACAGATGACATGGATTTTGGCTCAAGGATTTGGATGCACGAGAAGCATTCCCTCTCAGTACAGAGTTTAGGCTAGCAAGGTTATTTAAGCAAACAAGACTGTAAACCGGTACACCAAGTTTTATATGACCAACATATTGCAAAAATTATAAGACTCCACACTGTCTTCCTTGTTAACCAAACCCTTTTACTAGAAAATATCTAGACCTTAGAGATACCACTCATGCAAACCAAATTTCAACAAGCTTTACGGTAGTTCTTCACTAATGGGCTTAACTTACATGATGCAAAAGTTTAATCATGACCTACTTGATAACTCAAAACAATTGACAAGTATCAAATTATCCAAGTTAGTGATCTACAAGAGTATGTAAGTCTTTTCCATTATACCATTACCACATGCAACATTTTCTGTTCCAACCAAACACTAATCAATTTATTTCAATAACTCTCCAAACAAGTATAAGTGAAGTAAGAGAATACTTTCTTTAAAATAACTAATAGCTCTGACAAGAGATACATGAAAACAAAAGCTAAAAGCTGAACAACGCTAGATATGAATACTCAACAAGTATAAGTGAAGAATAGGAGTATTCTAATGAAAAAGCGGAGTGTGTCTCTCTCTCAATCAAGAATGCTAGGATCCAATCAAGTTGATATCAGAAAATAAAAATATACTGAAAATAAAAACACACAGACGCTCCAAGAACAGCACATATGATGTGAAAGAATTAAAATATAGTTTCATTAGAGATGAGTCTTCTTAAAATATGCTGGGGAGATCCATGTGAGCCTCCCCAAGCTTAAGCTCTTTACTCTTCTTGATCCTATTATATCACTCTTCTCTCTTGACACTTGAAAACTTCCGCCACACCAAATTCAAAATAAATCTCATTAGAGGGTTAGTGCATCAATAAAAAACTCACATGTTCTGTAAGGACGCAACATGACCGTTACTTTAAAAATTAACTACTGTCACTGATGTTATGTGAAGCTATTCCACCCAAAAAAGAATTCCACCCAACACTAGTAAAAGAGAGAATGCAAAATAAAAGACATAATCTGTCTAAAACAGAACATTCCGCAAGGACGATTTTTGTCGAGACACTTACGTTACTCAGATCGAAAACTTTGAACTAACGAAAGATGCGTACATACATCAAGATTAGGCACAAAAATTTGCAGATTAAAATCACATTTCTATGAATTTATAATTTTCGTACAGTGAACAGCAAAAATCTGTTTCTGCGCAGCAATCAAAATCTAGCATTATCTTATCATTAGAGACTCTTCTTGGCACAACAATACGAAAAAGTAAAGATACAAAGGAGTTGCTACAGAAGTAAACAAGTTTCTTGACTCAATAAAAAGAAAAATTGCAGAAATCTTTACTATTAAAGGTGGCTTGGTGGTGTCACACCAAACCGTGGTGTCACACTTCCTGCTAATTACATACAAAATGCCACCGCGCACCCTATAAAAAAAACACTCTCTCTGCTCTCACGTGTGCCAGTTTATCCTAAAAAACTTTGAAAATATCTCGCTCTCATCTCACATGCACTTAGCCGCAACAAACTTGACAAAACTCTCTCGCTCATCTCGCATGCGCATACCTTATCTCTACAAACTTTGTTAAATCTTATCTCAACAAATAATTCAAACTGCCCAAATCCCTCTCTCTTATCCCGTTCCTGCCATATTTGATACTCATCGCCGGCACAAACCCGCCCAACCGAGTAACGCTAACATCTCCCGGCTCGCTCGTCGTGCCCGAGACAAAGGGCGACTGCGATGGTCTCCATACCAAGAGACGTCGACGTTACGTCGCCGCAGTCCTGGCGATGAGCCGGAGGTCGGCTGCCGGTGATCGTCAAGGATGGTGGGGTAGGTCCTGGGCAGGCTCGTTCTGATCTCTCATGACGAGCGTAATAGCAGAACTGTAGACTGATCTGCGGTGGCTCCGGCAGGTTAGTCGGCAACTAGGACGGTGGGTTCCAGTCTTGGACAAGCTCGTTCATGATCTCTCATGACGATCGGGCGTCCTAGCAGAGCTGAAGCAGAACTGCTGCAATATTTCGGAAGATCCAACTCACGTGTCAAAGCCCATATCATTTTTCTGTACGCCACCAATTTCTACTTGACTATGTCACCCTTCATGTATTTAAATTC
>CAMZMU010000050.1:18246659-18307233 GCA_947311845.1 Poa pratensis | reverse complement strand
AAATTCATTCGAATCAAGGAGTCCTTAAAGTGTAGATGTAGACTTGTGCCAAATGTGCATCTATTGGGGGATGTGAAGTTGTGAACATTGGACACTTTTTTTTAAATGAAGACAATTTTTTTGACTCATCCATTAATTAAGAATAAGAGAGTTGCCTAGTTAATTGCGGAAAATCGGAAGAAAACGATTACAAACTTGGTTACAAAAGACAACCAAGCTACAATCCCAGGAGACAAGCGGACTATTCCCAAGATTAGAGATCACACGACCACATAAACACGCACACAGACACTCTCAACACGATACTCTTACAACTCACCGACAAACACATTGGCAAAGGCAACGAACACATGCACAACCATGATGAGAGCCCAAAACACCGAGAGTTATCCATCAACCAACCGCGGACGCCTTTCCTGTAGCGCCACTCATTTTGCTTCTACACTTGTTTGATTTCTCCCTCACGGTGACATGTCTAGTGTTAGCGCCGCCTCTCTTGCTCTTTATCCCTGCTAGCCTTTTCCTTTAAGAGACACCCAATCGTCTTGTAGCAGCAGCCAGAGTGGTGAAAAAATTGCATATCTCTCTAGCGACGAGAGACCCACGCAAGGGTAGGCATTGGTCATACCACTAAAAGGATCACACAAAGAAGGATCCATCCTGAACCTGAAGGTCCTTGATGTACTATACTACTCGTAGAAATGGTGTGATTGGTGTCAGGATTTTCTTCAGAAAAAAATCTATCTAATATTAGACACAATTGCGAATGTGGGGGGCACAAACCAAATCATCGTCCAAGGGCCCCGGAGATGGCACTACAGTACTTATTGCTGCAGCAGAGAAGCAAATCGTCCATCCAAAACCTCTCGCCATTTCACATCCAGAGCCGTTGTGAGTTTGAGAGACCATGATTGGAGAATCGACGACAGCTAAAGAGAAAAGGGCGCGAGCACCACTGTGGGAGAACATGGCGCCAGCGTCCTAGCTAGCTCCAATGGCAAAGCACAGCCATGATGCTGTGGCTTGGGACTCGAGACGGATATGGATTTGCTGTTTCCATGCCATGCCATGTCATGTCACAATAATGGGGTGAGCACGATGATGCCTCCCAGCGCGTGCATGTTCAGGGCTTAGCTGCTGCCGGCGCTCCATGATGAGCGAGCGTTTCGTCGTCCCGAGCTACATGTAGAATCAATCGATCGATCGACCCCAAATGTCGATGTCCAGCAGAGCAGTGCAGACTACAGAGCGACCTACCGCTGCTAACGTCGGTCTGAAAGTGCGCCTTGATCATGGCACCCGGCTTTCAACGGGTGCCACTTCACGATTCAGACGTCCACCATCCGTCACTAAAGAATCTCCGGTTTGGAACATGAAGATCGAACTGTTTTTTGAATAAAATGCAGCTCTGCAGTGTATATGATCGATGATGTTTCTTCAAGGAAACGACTAGTAAAGCAATTCGACGTCTAAGCTACGGAAAGCTAGCTATGCATGTTTGGTGCTCCCAGAATACCAACAGCGGTGACAGCTATATATCCTGTCAAAATCAACTAGGGTTCTTTAGGTGAGTGATGCGATAGGCCACCCGCCTCCTCGTGTAGAAAATTTGCTAGATTAATGCAAACGGAACCCACCAAATCTAAACTAATTCAGAAAGCGGACTCGTATCTAGTATAGAATTGTATGACATCAACATCACCCTAACGGGCACAGCTCAGATAAAAATAAAGATGAAAAACGATGGGATAGGCGTAATGTACCTTTTGTCTATACTACTATTACTAGTTGAATGCCCGTGCGTTGCCATGGGCTTTTCAAGTTTATAAAAACAACAAAATGATCAAAATTGTGTCCTTTTTTTTTCTTTTTTTTTTCGAAAACTTGGCAGGAGTGCTGCCGATTTTCTTATTAGCAGAGAAGAAACCGAACCAACAATTACAGAGAGTTCAGTAGGCCAAGCCTACTCCACACAAACCCAACACAACACACAAAACTCAGCCTCCATCATCGCTGATCACGCTTGCAAAAGCCAACGCTCTAGCATTCACAGCTTCCTTGATCCGAGAGGAGGCGACGGCGCCGAGTACTTCCTCTCGAAGAGACGCGCATTGCGTTCCAGCCAAATTTGCCAAGTCCCGTACGCCACCAATCCGTCAAAAGAGCGGCAATCCGAGCTCGCCACCGACCGTCTGCAACCCAACCACCAGTCAAACTGTACGCCTGAACGTTAGAAAAATGAGGAACAAATTCGTCTAAACGTATCCTGAATTAAACTCATCTTGCTGAAGCCATGCTGTTGGGCTAATGGGCCATGGCTAATGTAGTCGCCACGCCGATCACCTTGAGCCTCTCCATGCCATAGTGCCAGCGCTTTGAGCCTCTCCATGCCGTAGTGCTAGCGCTGGGCGGCGACGAGCAGGCACCGGACCATGTTTTTCTTGTGACCAGCGCATGACGGTCAGCAGGTCGGGTGTGTTTGGTATCCTGTGTGGTTCATCTCACCTTTTATGTGCCCAGTCTAGCTACGATGACTACATACATTATATTTTAATGTGTTGTGTTTGGCTGAGTTGAGATGTTGTTTGATAGCCTGCACGAACTGGGACAAGTCACACATTTATTAAAACCAAACAGGTCCCTATATAGAAATATTTAAAGCAGTCAGGTCCCTGGACTGAAAAAAGAAAAAGCAATCAGGTCCCCGTGAGGAGACTGCTCGGAGAGGAGCTCCTGGCTCGGTTGCCGAAGAGGATTTGCAGCCGTCGGTAGGGGGACCAAGCTCCTCCTTCTCCTCCATGCGCCTCCGACGAGATGAGGTGAGGCCATGCTCCTCCTCCTCCATGCGCCGCCGGCCGGAGGCCGAACTTCTCCTCCATGCGCCGCCGGAGAGACAGCCACGACTTACGATGCTGGGAGGCGGTGCTGGGCTCCTTCTCCTCCATGCGTGCCGCCAGGAGGCCGAGCTCCTCCTGCTCCATGCACGCCGTCAGGGAAACTCACCTCCTCCTGTTGAGCGGCGGCTCCTTGGCGCTCTCCAGGTCGAGCGGCACCACTGGGACCTTGCTCTTGCTCGACTGCTGAACGAACGAGCAGAGCACCTTCCTGACGTGCCTCCGCTCCGCCGCGGCCTTGCCGTCGCATGATATTGCGGCGCCAGTCCATGATTTGTTGGTGAAGTCCATGATTTGTTGGTGGCCTGAAGCATGACAGAAGGAACAAAATTCAGTAAAGAAAAAGGGCAGCATACTGTAGGTAGCAGCACCATTGTAGTACAATGCTCTCCGAGATTCAAAACCAACGACAGCAGCAAGAGCTCTGAATTATTAAAGTGTGCATAAGCTCTGAATTACTAAGTAGCGTGCATCTACATGGTACAGCTTAGCAGTACGCATAACATAAAGCTGTCGTGCAGATATATAGCACGAAGGCCACGGCCGCAGCGCTAACGAGCACCTAAGAAACTGCTCCCTGTTGGAACCAATCTGACAGTCCAGACCTGACGAATCTGCCGTCCCCGGCAATCCAGACCTCACCAAATCAATCACGCACGGCCACATGAATCAGGTACCCCGAGCAAGACACGACACCCGAAAGCAGCAAGGACCCCAGAGAGCATCGGAGCACACGCACCTGGATTCCGTAGCTCCTGACGGCGCGATCCGAGCCGACGGTCGCCGAGAAAGCCACCTGCAGCAGGGGAGAAAGCCAGCGGTCAGCGCTCCCGACGCGAGAAGCAAGTTGGCGAGGGGCACCGGCACGGGGTCGGGCGCACGTACCTGGGACGCAGCGGCGGTCGCCATGGCCGACGGACGGATGGTTTGACGGAGGGAGGACGTGGAGGGGTTTTGATCTGGGGAAGGAAAGGGAAAGAAGGAGGCGGGTTATAGGTCGGACGGAGGGGATCGGAGTTGAGAGCCCTTGAGGCGACGGAAGGGACGGCGACGTCTGCAATCTGCTCCTGTTAAAACCGAACCGGTAAGTTCACTTGGCGGTGGCAAAGGTGTAATATTTTCTGACTTAGCCTAGTAATACAAGGGTAAAATTGGAAATTAAAAAAACGTACCATCACCTGAAGACATACTATATCTACTAGCAAACTGCCCGTTCGTTGCTACGGATTATCACAAATATACTTTACGAAATATCGATTTAGAGATATTTTATCTTGTGAAGATACACTCCTAGCATGATAGATGCCCCTTCGGAAAATTTATGTTATTTGTGGACAAATTTTAATTTAGTACCTTCTTCATAAAATCATGTAGTAAAAACACATTGAGCCAATGACGCTCGATCCAACTTCCCCCTAAGGACAGTAGCATGAAAATGGATGCTCATGTTCTCTTTTTTAAGCAACATTATTTTGGATATGGACAACTTGACGCCACTGGAAACATATTATCCATTTAAAGCTATGTGCATACACAGTTTTATCACCGCACGTGACCAGCTCATAAATTAGACAAACACAGTAGCTTTCAGAAAAGTTCTTAGATAACTGTGTAGGGATGTTGCTACCGGACCACTTCCTCCGCTCAGTTCAACACCCTCTTCCCTCTTCCCCATCTTCTTGATAACGATGTTGCAGCGATAAATGTCTTTGCACTTGCTAACACCATGAAAACGATGCCGCTGCTTTCCAGTTTCTGACACTTCAAACTCTTCTTACATCGCTTGCACCTAATCACAAGAGGTAGCGGAGCAAGGTTTTTTGGTCCAAGGATCCTCTGCTCTACCAGGAAGAACAGACCGGGAGAGAACAATGCTTCATACATTGATCTTTCAGTCACCAACTCACCATGAGAAAGTTGTTCTTTCAGGCAATGGAAGTGGTTCTGGATCAAATAAAAAAGATGTAATCACCACTTAATTTATGTAAGAGGTTTCAGCTGATCACTCGCTTGGGGCCCAGTGACGTGTGTAATCTCCACTTGGTTTATAAGAAGTTTCGGCTAATTCAGTAGGGTGGGACTAAAAGACAATCACCAGATCTTGATCGCAAAGCGAAATGAACTGGACACCATTAGGCTTGCACTATTATTTGAAAAGAGACATCGGGCTTTGAACCTTTTGCGTTTCTACTGCGATGAGAAAATCATCACTCAGCGTCACTGTTAAACAACCAATTTGCTTAAAGAAGTTAAGTACTCCACTGTTTTTCATATAAATTTCAGACTTTGTATGTGATAGTTGTAGTGTGTGTATATGGAGCAGAGAAATTAATCCATATAAACATCAACGTTTGCCCCATACATAATTTAACTTATCACTACTGGTATTGATTTGTCCACGCTCGATCGACTACAACCACCAGAAGCTAGCTTTGTTGTTCGAAGCACCGTAAAATTTGCATAGGAATAAGTTGGTAAAATTCATGATAATTAACGCAAGATGGATAGATGGATGCAGGTGCTCACGTACCTGATCCTGGCGGCCGGCGAGGCTACCGCGGTGCTTCACTACCAGGTGTACAACGGCGATCAGGAGGTGAGATGCAGCGAGCTGGACGGCATATTCGGAGGCATCTGCAGGCAGGCCGGGCCGTCGTTGTTGGCCATCACCTTAAGCTCTGTACTCTGCTACATCCCCCTCTCCCTCATCTCCTCCCACGATCGCGCGTGTAGTGATGTGCACGAGCACTGTGTTTCAGATCCCAACGATCCGGCCGGGATGACAGAGAGGATGAGGATGAGTAAACAGGACGGAGGACGTCTATTCGGCGGTGGACATAGAAAATTCCTTTAAATTGGGAACGGGAGATTTGAAGACAGCACAGAGCGGCCGCGCGGGCGACATTGACAAGATGCCCGAAGCGGCACTTGACGAGCTGATGGATACTCATGCAAATCGACCGGCCGGATGTGCGGACGCCACAGGGGTCGCCGAGCCGTTCAGGTACGCAGGGCGGCGGAGGTTGAGGACGGAGGCGATGCCGAACTTGAGTAATTATGCTATCAATGCAAGGGTATAATCGGAAAGTGAAAAACGGACCATCACCTGAAGCCATATTATATAGTAGAGACTAGCAAAATGCCCGTGCGTTGCTACGGACTGATGAAACAATTTAAAGATTTATTTTTTACACCAAATAACTATCTCGATTCATCCAAATATTGTAAGATTAAGGTGACTATCTTGGGTGCATCTGCAAATGCATGTATGACCTGGTATCATGGTATTCAAATTTCAGTGGCAAACCAAATTCGATCGTTAACTCATGGACTGGGTGAAAGTTTAATAAAACTGCACCTTTTCATCATTGAGGATCCTAAATCCGGTATATGCATATTGAAAATGGTCCATCTGTATGAGATCTTGAACTATGAGTGTATCTGATATAGTAAAACACATAAGAATAGACTGAATATAGATGAAAATTGTTTAGTAGAAAACTTAGGAATTGTTTAGCTTAGCCAATTAGTCAGCATATGAAAATTATGAAGCAGCAAGTTAATCAGATATGGAATGCGTTGTAGCTGCCTGCAGTCGTCTCGTCGACCACAATCTTCCCAGGAAAGCCGGAGTACACGCTGTGCATGCCACAAGCTCGACATCCTTTTCCGCTGGTAGAAAAGGTCGCTACCACGTCGGCCAGCACGCCAGGGAGCGTTGCAACCATGCCGGCTGTACCAATGTCGACGTTTGGCAGCGCCAGGGGCTCGGCCTGCAGTTCGTATGGCGGCCACACACACTGCCCAGGGAACACGCGCGGCGTTGCTCGCCATACTGGGTACACTTCCACCTCTTGTCCTTCTGCTTTCATTAGCACGAAGCAATCAAATCCCTGGTCGGGTTGTTCATACCCACCGATCATGTCACCACGATCCACCATGGCATCGTTGTGAGCATGCCTTCGTTTGAAGCAATGGCACCACTATTGCAGTACATGTCAAGAACAGAGGTGCCAAACTTGACGTCTTGCTCCAGCCCGTGCACTTGACACAACGCCGATCCCAGGAAGCAAGAGAGCGCGGCGATGGTCCCAACTCCATCATGCCGCACCTCTTACATCTCTCTGAAGCGGTACAGGGCCAGCTGGACTACCCGTCCACCGGCGGACGATGTCCCTGGTCGTTATTCCGTCAAACACCCTCTTGGCATCGACGACAACGTCCAGCCTGGTACCTGTCGGCGTGGTACTCGTCTAGGACGAGTAGGCGCACACAACACTTGAGGAGGACAGGGAAGGTGAGGCGATTTGGGCGAGCGACGGCGCCAGCATGCAGCCCTGGATTGCGTCATTGTGGAGGAGCACGCACCGACTCCCGGCCGCCGCGAGAGCCTCCAGCCCGGATTCAACACAGCTGGAGGCTCACTGATCTGCCTCAGGGAAGCTCACTACGCCGCCTCGAAGAAGCTCGCTACGCCGAGGTCGCTCGGCCGGAGGTGAAGAAGACAAAGACGATCCACTCGATTCCATGCGTCCCGAATTGGTTCCTTCAAGGAGGAGGATGCGTGCAGAACTCCTGTACACGGCAGCCTGGCCCGGGGCGATCTGCAGACAGGACGGCGGCGGATGTGCTTCTGCCGGCGATTCGCCCGAATCGAGGCAGGCCTGATTGGACCGGGGCTGCTGCAGGGGAATAGTCGGTGGATGGGGGGACGGTGGGCACAGTGGAGGGAAGGGGAGTAGTCCAGGAGGAGGTGGTGGTGCCGGAGCGGACGATGGTGATGTCCAGATCTTGTCCCCTAGAACCATGGCCGGGACGGAGGAAGTCGCTGCGGTGGATCGAGCAGGAAGTAGAGGCGGCGGTGAATTTTTTTCTTTAACGAACCGTCTATCTTACACTGCGGTGGCAAATAATGTAATATTCTGAAATTTGTAAGGGTAAAACCGGAAAACTAAAAAACGTACCAACCATCACCTCTGGCTATATTATATAGTAGAGATATATATACTACTATTAAAAGAGCAAACTTGTGTTGATACATTGAATCTGAGCCCTTCAATATTTGGCCAACGGTCCAGATCGCTCCAATGTTTGACAACTCAACACAAATCCACTTTTGCCCGTTTTACCCTCCCACCAAATCACATAATACTGCTAATGCCATCGTTTCGTTTTATTTCGTTTCGTAATAATTGCGAGATTTGCCACCGCTAAAAGAAATTAAAAAACAGAACACTAGAATCGCGAAGACCACACTCTGCCCTGTTCCCATCGCCGGCCGCCGGCGAAGATGTTCCCCTACCACGCGACGCGCCGCCCGCGTTTCTCCACCCGCAAGACGGCCGCCGGCCTTCCTACACCTACCGCGCCGCCGGTCGCCCCCAGCCCAGACGCCCTGCTGCCCCGGGGGGCCGAGATCCCCTCACAGCAGCTGCCCTGGGAGGCCGAGGGCGGCCCACCACCTCCCGCCGGCGAGCTGGGCGTCCTGGGAGGTCCCTGCACCTTTCCCAGCATCCCCGCACCGTCGCCGACAGCCACAGACCTCCGCTGCATCCTGCGCGGCTACCGGCGCATCCGTCTCCCCTCCCCGCCCCACCCACGCCGGCCGGCCGCGGCAACGAACCCAGAACATCGATGGCATCGGCGCTCTCCTCCCTGCGCTACGGCGACAGCCTCTCGGTGGTAGCCATCTCGGGGCGCGACGGCCGTGCTATGCGAGGCCATCTCCTAGCTCCTCATCTACTGCACCACCACCTACAACTCCCTCCGCGCCACCATCGAGTGCCACTCCCGCAAGTTCGACTCCATGAAGTCCACCTCCTCCTCCGGCGGTCCCGGCGCTTCCGGCGGCGCCGACGGCTCCTCCTCCCAGCCCGCCTCCTTGCGGGCCAAGAAGATGGACCGCGTCGAGTCCAGCCTCAAGGACGCCTCGCGCGAGCTCTCCTTCGCCAAGCCCAAGTCCGGCGCCGTTATCGGCGTTGCGCTCTTCGTTGTCTTCGGCCTGCTCACCTCGCTCTTCGAGGGCCGCGCCATCGCCAAGCTTCCCTTCGCGCCCGTGCTGCTCGTGCAGCGCATGAGCCACCGTGGACCGCCGGAAACGACCCCACCGACATGGTCTTCCTCTGCTCCATGAGCATCCGGACTAACCTCCAGGCTCCAGAAGCTGCTCGGATTCACGCTGGGGCCGACGGAGGGCTCTTCGGCATGCCCGACCCAAAAGTCAATTACGGAAGATATGGTTGGTTCTCTCAAGTTCATCGGTTCAATTTATGCACATGACTGACATTTATTGCCAAACATATATAGTTTTACACCGAATTGTACCAGTCAAGCAAGACTAGAAGATTTCGAGATGGCAACAGCACAAGGGTCACAGTTGAAAAAGGTCTCAACATTACAGTATTCTAATTTTTACATTTTCTGCAGTACACAAGTCGTCCTACAATTACATTTCGAACATGATAAAATGAGAAATTGAATGATCTTGTTGTTCGATCCTCCGTATCTTCACTTCTTGGCCTGGTATCCAGAGCTTCATTCAGCGTTTTGGTTGCGGCAAAGTTGACAATCGGAGCCTTAAATTAAGAAGAAATATTATTAGCAGCATAACATCTCACAGCAAGCAGGAAACCCAACAAACAGTATAGCTGCTAAAGTCTTGTTAAATCCTTCATCCTTGGGTTTGATCCTTGTGCTCTCCGGGGCTACTGCAGATTTGTTGACTCTTAATATTGGCTACGATAACTACCTGCATAACTGGGGGAGGTTCAGTAAGGCATGTGGCTCACTTAATGAGACTATACCATTATCTCTACCTGTGATAGACTTGGGACTACAGAAGCATGCTTCATTGGCTCATTGCCATTAAGCATTCAGTATGTGCGTGTTAGCGTGTAGTTCTTCTAGAATCTAGAGTCTAGACTGGAGGCCAAGAGTACAACAATTTAGATAGTTTTGTTGGTCGGCCTCTCGCCGTGGCGCTGGTTCCCCCTTGCGCCGTCGGTTTCCCCGAAGACCACCCCGTGGTTTGGCATGACTGCGACTCTGCATCTACGGTGTCTCATGTCTTTACCTCCCGAGCCAAACGCATCAGATGGCAGACCGATCTAGACACTTGCTCGGCATACCTTCGAGGCTAGAGGGCGCTGCCGATGATGATGTATTGTAGGGATGCCAGGGCTTGAGTGGATCCATGAAATAGGTTCAGCCATGGGATGCAAGGAAGAGGTAGGTGACGGGGAGCACAGGCCTTCATGCCTGGGGTCATGAGGTTGGGAGCTAACACGTGAATATTCAGGATTCAGGGAAGAGGATATTGATCCGAGAGTTACAGTGTTGCTTGTTGCTGACGACAGTGATGCATTGTTTTTTTTTGAAACAAGTCAAAAGCTTTGCCTTTTATATTGATAAAGTAGAAGCAAACAAGTAGGACAAGGCCTAAAAAAGAAAAAAAATACAACTCGATCCACGCCGGCCCCGAGGCCGCGCCCCCGCACGGGTCGACGACAAAGTTGCCCAAGCAACCATGGCCGACACCAAAACCCCCAAACGCAACACGTCGGAGGGGAGAATCCGGAGCCGCCGCTCCGACATCCACGCCGGCCCCAAAGCCGCGCTCCACACGGGTCGACGACCAAGACGCCCTAGCGACACAAGCCGACACCAAACGACCTCGACGCAATAAGGCGGAGGTGACCTCGACGCATCGCAGCGGAGGCAAAGCATCCGGAGCCGCCGCTCCGGCATCCACGCCAGCCCCAAGGCTGCACTCCAAAACGAGCCGACGACCATGCCGTCCACACGACCAAAGTCGGCGCTCCACGGCCTCAACGCAGCACGGCGGAGGCGAAACCGGAGCCGCCGCTCCGACATCCACACCGGCTCCAGGGCCGCGCACCCCCAAGCCGAAGACGAGAACTCGCCGCCGCCAACCACCAGCTCTCCACAGGTCCCACTGGCCGGTGGAACATCCAAGGCGAGGCCCCAAGAGGCAAGCAACGCAGGAGCGCCGCCCTCGCCCGATCCCGCGAGGGATCTAGGGTTTCCCCCGGAGAACCCGGCATGGGGACACGACACCACCACCTCGACGACGCCTACAAGAAGGACGCGGCGTCCGAGGACGTCGCCGTCGTCGGCCCGGCCGACAACCAGGGCAGGACTTTCGCCCGGCGATGGGTCGCACACCCGCAAGCCGCCCGACGAGGACCGGCCAGACCCTCCACACACGAGCCGCAAACCACCGCAGCACCTCACGCCACGGCCGGCGGCACGCCGACATCGACCCAGTCGAGCCGCAACTCCGGGGCCGCCGCCCCGGCTTTCCTCCTCCCCGTCCACGCCCCTGCCGAAGCCAGAGACGAGGCGCCGTGGACGCCTCCGCAACCGCAGCGCCGACCCGCGAGCCAGCCAGACGGGCGCCGCCGCCGTTGCGCGCCCCCCAGCCACGTCCTGCGCGAGCCGCCGCAGGAGCACGTCGCGCCCGACCGGGCGCCGAAGCCCGTGCCGCCGCGACGCCGGCGACCTTGACCCGCCGTCCTCACGGCCAGGCCAGGGCCGCCCCCGCCAGATCCGGGCGCGAGGGCCCCGGATCCTCCACGCCGCCGTACTCCTACGGGCCCGGAGCCGCCGCTCCGGCCTGCCATCGCCGGCGACCAGCGCCGCCCGCGCGAGACCGGCCGCCGTCGCTCACCACCGACCCGGGGCCGCCGCCCCGGCGTCCGTCCTCCGCTGCGTGCGAAGCAGCAGCCCGGGGTTCCCTGCCGCCCTTTGGGAAGCAGGGCCCGCCGCCACCGCGGACTCCGGCAGCGGCGGCATGAGGCTCCCGTCCTGGATTCCGAGCGCCGAGCTAGCTCCCCCGGGCCGCCCCGAAGGACGACACGGGGTCGGGGGTCGCTGGGGCGACGAGGGACAGGGAGGCGCGGGGGAGGAGAGAGGACGGCGGCAGGGAGAGCCTGGCGGCGGCGCTGGAGCTGGGAGAGGAACGCGCACTCTAGATGAACTATTGCATGAGTTTCTTGTTAGCTCTTGATTTATTTTCAGTTAGCGCCTTACTTGTCGGTGTACTTATGTACTTATTTTCTCTCAGCCCGACATACGACACACATACACCTGAAAGATTGTGATATACATCTCTTATAATCATTCTTGTCTTTGGCAAAATAAGATCATATGAAATGGCCTTTGTTAATAAGGATGTTATATTCTCATTACTAACACCGGTAGGTGTCAAATCTAGCTATCAATTAGACAGAGAAGTCCAATTAATATGTACAAACAAATCCTCAAATTGTCCTAAAGCTAGCCCATTGCCATCTTCATCAGGATTCTAAGGTAAACATCTGGACAAATTGACTTGCATTTGTCATTATAAATATGTTTGTGCACTATAGGAATGTCTTTAGCTATTGTTAACTTCATGTAGCACGGTAAAAGCTGAAATTGTGTAAACAACATAATTGCCAAATAGAAGAGGGTGTTCTCCATCTATTTGCTTGTGACATTTGATTAGATTGCTTGTAAGATCCTTGTGTTTGAATGCTACTTTGATGTGGAGCTAAGTGAAGTTGGCAGTTGGCAATGCATCTTTGCTTGTAGGAATGCGTCAGCGGATAGTGTGCTTATGACTGGCTCTCAAACAACAGATAGTTCTGTCTATGGAGTGTGGTTCCGTCCCAACAATCAGGGAGGGGAAAATCGACAACGGATATTTGCTGACATAGCATGTATATGGTTTTTAAAGAGAAGCAGTGTACTTGAAACCAGTGAACAGAAAAGGAAAAATATGAAATATTGCTTGCTAAGTTTTGGTACCGGTTATTATTAGTCAAGTTTACTGAAATCAAATTGATACCAAGTGACAAATGGAGATAAGGAAATGTGCTTAACTTCTAGATGGATGAGGCAAGTAAGGTCTGGACATGTCACCATCTCTGCTACCGCCAATGCTAAAATGTACTACTATATGACGAAGGCAGATCGTGCTGTCATATAAGGATTTGTGGTTGGATCATTAATGCCTGGAATTTGCAATTGGTGAGCAATGAAACTTATTGGAGATCTTGTGTTTTTGGCTTAACTGAATAACCACTGCCGGTCAGTTGAATTGCTCTAAAGTTTTGCTAGACTCTCATGGATGAACACAAGCTGAACTATTGTGAAACAACGATTATTGAGTTGGTATTCTGTACAGCCCACAAGAATAATCCTGAACATGATGATGTGTTATCTGCACGTGAGAATATTTTTTATATTTGGAAAGTAAGACACCTTTCATTTTTTTCCTCCGAAGCACCTTTTGGTGCAGTGGTTAAGTTCTCGAAGATTGTGTAATTGGTGTTCAACGTGCATTGCTACATGTAACATTACTAGATAGTTTTGAAAAAAAAATATAGATCAAAGTTCGAATGTGGTATAAAAACTAGAACTCTTGTGCAGATAAACTGTAATTAAATTATCAAAAGTCAATTATATTAGCAACATTGAATCTCATATTTTCCACATAAATTTTACATACGGGTTAATTATCAAAAATCAATGATCATCTTGTTACTATAGTCGCAAAACCACATTATATAGACGTGCGTTGCACGTGCACGTGTACTAGTCTATACTACTATTAAAAGAGCAAACATGTTGGGATACTTTTAATCTTGTCCGTTTAATTTTTTGATCAACGATCTAGATTGTCCAGATGTCGAGTAGCAAACACTTTTGATCTTGTCCGTTCGATTTTAGATCAATGATCTACGTTGATCGGAACCAACAGTACGAAAAAAAGGAAACGCAAGGGAGCAGTCCTGATCGGCCAGTCCTGATCGGCCACGATCGGACAAAGGCCACGATCGGCCAGGAAAAAAAATTGATCGATCCAAATATTTCCAAACTGAAGAGTCCTACTCCAACCAAAATTGATCAGCCCCGTGTATCGCAAACCTAATTAAACACGAGCACAAGCTACAGGGTAGCAAACCTGATCCAACACAACACGATCAGAAAAAGGAATATTCGTCCTGTAGAAAACAAATCAAATCACGTCTCAACAGAACAAACGACACACCTGATCGCCAAGCTCGTCATCGTGGACGCAACCTGTGTGATTAAGCTGACCCAAGTACCCAACAGCCTCGCGACGCCGGCGACCCGCCATCGGCCTGCACGACATGCTCTGTTTGGCCTCGCGACGCCGGCGACCCGCCATCGGCCCGCACGACCTGCTCTGTTTGCTGCCGTGGACGCAACTCCTCTAACCGACCCAGCGTCCTCGCACAGACGCCGACGACCCGACATCGGCACGCTTGACCTGCTCCGCTCGCTGCCGCGGATGGAACGTTCTCTCGCCGACAACCTGCTCGGTTCACCGCCGCGGACGCGACGTTCTCTCACTGACGACTGCTCCACTCATTACTAAGGACGAAACATCCTCTCGCTAACGACCAACGTACGCCACACGCAAGAGCTGGCAAAGTGCGCCGTTGGGGCGGAGATATACGCTGGTGACGTGGTCCGCGGCCTCAGCTGCCGACCAGCTCGCCGCGAGCACTGGAGTGGAGGCGACGACGAAACTGCGCCCCACAACGTACTGGTGGTGCCAACATGGAGGTACAAGGAGCTGCGGTAGAGAGTTTTTGTCAAGCTCACACGCCGCCTAGGGCCTTCCCGACACCCCCAACCCGCTCGATCCGCACATCTGGAAAGCGTTCGTCTGCTCCATGGCCTCTAGGGGGTTCCTGTTTGCCCGTAGCCGCGAGAATGCTCCCGTGCATCTCCTCTCCATCACGTCTCCTCTATGAGCCGTCTTCATCCTCTGCCTATCGCATGCCACCACCGAGTCAAGGCCCGTATCAAGGAGACCGCCGGGCAGGAGCAGTAAAGGGCTGCCAACATCGTCTACGTCTACGGACGGGGTGATCACCCGGAGTGCCAGTGTGCCGCGTTCAAGTACGTCGTACGTTCAAGAAATTTGAGAATTATTCTTCATACTACATACAAACTTGATTTTGTCTATACTTCTATACTACTATTAAAAGAGCAAACTTGTCTTGTTGGGATACTTTAAATCTGAGCCGTTCAATATTCGATCAAACGGCCCAGATTGTCTCAATGTTTGACAACTCAACAATGTCCAGTTTGGACCGTTTTGCCCTCCCACCAATCACATAATACGATCAAATTGCCACCACCTTTTCGTTTTACGGTTAATTACAAAGGATTGCCACCGCTAAAAAGAAAAGAAAACGCTTGACAGGCACCATCGAGCTCGGTGTTGTAGAGCAGTGCGCGGCAAACGAAGAAGGATTTGCCGTCGCCGTCGGCACGCGGGGACAAGATGCGGATGAGCTCTCGGCACCGGGTCGCCATGGCGTCAGCCTTGGCGAGCGCCCGCAAGGTGCCCGTCATGTGCAGCGCCCGGCGACCGATCGAGTTAATGGCCGCCTAGATCAAACCTCCGCCGACTAACTGTCTCGCCTCCGTGTGAATCGAGCCCCTGCTCCCTGCCGCTGCGGGAAGGTCAACGCTGTCGCGCCGCCAAGAAAGCTCACCGGGGATTGAATCCCCTGCCACCAACGCCCGAGGTACCATTTGCAGGAATTGACCACGATGCTCCTCGCCTTGAATCTTCGAATTAAATCGCTGATTTACACTTTTTACAGTTCGGTCGGGCGCCATGGGGAGTAAGGTGAAAGAGCTGACGTACATGCCGAGAGCAAGATTATCCAAGCAGGAGGGGCTATGGGCATTGCGGTACCGGGCGACGCTGAAACAGCAGGAAGATAGGGGACCAGATCAACCATGCGGAACGATTTTTCAGAAAAAAACACAAGGGCTAATTAAACATGGATCGGATTATGATGTACTGCTAAGCATCACGTGCAATTGCATGCCTCCGTGATCAAATTTAGCTTGCTTCACTATTGTTGAAGCTTCAAGGATGTTGTTGATTTGTGATTTCAACGCTTGTAAGGTAGCTGTTGTGGTGAGTTAGGGCACCCACAGTGTGTGGCTAAAAGTGGTTCTATATTTGCTATTTGGCATTTAGAACTAGTTCCTAACGTTGTGGCGATGGTTCCAAACCAGGAGAAAGAGGGAATCGGCGCAACTGCATGCTCCGATGCCAAACCGGTAGCCAAATATGTACTACAGGTATTTTTACGTGTTGGTCTGTGGTGGGGAGAGAGAGAACACCATTGTTTACGTGTTTTTATTCGGTACTGGGGCCCGCACTACAGGTATTTAGCTTTGGCTACGTTGTGGGGGTGTGGCCATATTTCACTCCGTCGCCAAATTACCCGTATGTCAGATTTGGCGAAACTAACGCTGTGGCTGCCCTTAGAAACTTTGGACGAACCAAAATGATGAGATATGCACTGTGCTGCCTGATGCACAGCTTCCACTTAATTTGTTCATATAGTAATGCATCGGTACGCAGAAAATAGAACGAGAGATTATGAGTATTTTCTTATAGTAAAAAAACCATAACCATCCTTGTTGGCATGATGCTGAGTATTTTCTCTGCTGCCGTGGGTATAGCTATAGGGAGCGCCACATGAATTACGCCGGACCGAGGCCATATTCCGCAACAACAACGATCAGAATGACGACAACCTTCATGTCCACTGCCTACTTTGTTCGCTTTTCCTCTTCCTCTCTACTTGCAGGCGATGATGTCCAAGGCAGTGCCGCAACTGAAAGGCCGTGTTGAAAAATATGCGTGGGACATCAAGGATATTACATAATTTTTACCGAGAACACACCTAAGTAGCACGTCTTCATCACTGAGTACCAGTTCCGTTGGCTTATGTCCGAGATTTATGTGCTACATGATACATAAATTAATATATTCTCTTTTCAATATAAAAGTTATACCTGATGCAAACATGTAAAAGAAGTATTCAATATATATCCTGGTATGATCTTTTTCCACCAGTAAAATGTCCCCCATTAATTGTGAAGACGTGCGGTTGCACGTACATGCCAACTAGTAGTAGAGAAAAGAGCAAACATGTTGGGATACATTAAATCTTGTCCGTTCAATTTTCAATCAACGATCCAGATCGCCCCAATGTTTAACAACTCAACACACATTTTCGTTCTGATTGTATTTGATTATATTTACAAGGATTGCCACCGCTAGATAAAACACCAGCGTGCGCGTGAGACGCCGCCGTCCGGCAAGGTCCGCGCGGAGCACCGCGTACCGGACGTCGGACTGGTCGGCGCCTAGGCCGTCGCGAGGGCGCATCCCGGGCCACTCCTCCGCTCCCCTTCCCCACCACCCGCCCATCGCCCCCATCCCCGGCCCTCCCCGTGCCCATGTGCCCGGCGCCGGCGACGAAGACGATGACGAGGTCGAGTACGAGGTGTCCGACGACCACCGCGTCGCACGGGAGCGTCACGAGCGCGCGGTACAGGAGCTGCTGCAGCGACAACGCGCCTACGCCATGGCCGTGCCTACCAACGACTCCACCATGCGCGCGCGCCTCGGCAAGCCCATCACGCTCTTCAGGGAGAAAGAGATGGAGCGCCGCGACCGCCTCCGCGCCCTCATGGTCCGCCTCGAGGCCGACTGCCACTTCGACCTTCTTCCCTGCCGGTGCGGCCGTGCAACCCAGTTTTGGCCCACCTTCTTCCAGGTCGGCGCGGGCCACATGCTGCTTCCCCCGCCGGCCTTGCACGCCTCCCAAGATCGGCCATGATTCTTCGACGCAAGCCACCATCGCGCCGCTCGGCTTCCCGCATCGCGCGTCCGATTCGCCGCGTCAAATCGGGTCCCCCGAGCCACACAACCTTGCCCCGTCTCTCCCCATACTCCTGCCGCCGCCGGCTTTGGCCCCTGGCGCAGTCGCGGCATCTCCCCGGCTACTGGCGCCGTCCAGTCCGTCTCGGACCCCCATCTGCTCCCTCACGCGCACCAGTTCGTGATACCACGCGCTGCCGCCGGCCTGGTTCCCCGTCTCCAGTGAGCTGGGCTCCTGCGCCGCTCTCCCTTGGCTCCACGCGCCGCGGCTGGGAGTCTCCCTAACCTGCCCCTTTCCGCATCATCGGCACCATAGCAGACTGACAGCCGGAGCAGTTCGTGCACGCAACAGTAACGAAGCAGCAGTTCTTGAGTCGATGCAGAGTAGCTTTTCGGAGAACATACGCCTAGGTAATTTTGTTGTGATTCTATTCTATGCATCCGCTACGTTCGGCGGTGTTGCTGCCATCTTTCTTTGTGCGGTACCTGCTGCTATTCACTCTCAGTTGTCTGTTTCTATATCTCTCACGCACTGCTCCGTTCTCTCTTATGTGTGATTATTTTGCTGGATATATGCTGCAAATGATTTTAGATGATATAGCAGGAACCTTTTTGAAGTACACATAACCGGTGGAAATATATAAAGAGAATAGTTAGAGCCAAATTAGTACGTGTTCTTAAATCGACAGTACAAAAGAGACGGTATTTATACAAGATTTTATTCCGTGAAGATGCCGTGGTTTTTCTTTTGTGGAATAGGTTTGTGCGCCTGCATGACACATTTTTCTCTCTTCCGTGCGTGCACGGGCATGTCTGCTAGTCCATACAAATCAGAAACACGAAGGGAGAAAAATACCATGGGAGTGGCACGCACGCAAATCGTAGGAAAGGCAGATAGACTATAAATCATCCCCATTTTCCCCTATGCACTTGCCTATCGTTGACGACGACAGTAAGAAATCAGAGTAATGTCATAATTTATCTCAGTGAGAAATCTGTATTTGATATCACCAATTGACACCAACAACCTGAGGAGCCGACAGGTGTTCGTACAAGTAACCAATCCAAAAAAGACTAGTTGGTACAATATACACGACAGCTCAGAGAGCAGTCAAGGGCACAGACAAGCGGCTGTGTGAAATACAAAATCATATTCATCTTGAGCGCGCACCAACTACCGATGATGAGGCGGCCTCATTATTATCGCTAAGGTCCCCTGCCGTCTATTTCATCTATATGTACATCCATCAGCAGGGTTTTGCTTCTCCAAGCTGAGTCTTCCTGTGTGGACCTGACAACCTGCACAACGTAACATCTTAAGGCTCAGATTTGCTTCTGAATTGAGGTTCAGAACAGACAATGGCTCATTCAGGTTGCAGAGAAAATGATTCATTATCAAACTATTTGTAGGTATTCAATTTGAATGTTAGCTCACAAGTCATATTCTCTTAGTATGAAAGGTTTTCCGATAGACTGACATAAACACTAAACAAGTATCTGGTGTCAACCAGCAAGGGCCCTCCGCCGCACCATCTGTAACAGCACTTGCCCAAAAATGGCAATAGTCACATTCCAGGTGATGAGTCAGAGCCAGCAAGTTATCCACTTTTCTACCGCAACTGTACTATTTTATTCTTTCCAGATTGACTCACATAAACACTATTCTTTCCAGCAAAAAGAATATTGTTAACATCATCAGAACATGCATGAATAGGATAATATCGGGTGTAGATGCCAACATAATTTTACAACAATAAGACAAGCGATGGCTAAAGGCTAAAGTTCAAATGGTGGCATAGGATACCGGTCAGGCGGTCACAGTTAGACCAATATAGTACTACGGAGTACCTCTGCTCCGATTTAAATGTCGCCATTTGTATAGGGGTTTCTACTACCCTAGTTCAAACTCCACGACATTTAAATCGGGATGGAGGGAGTAACTATTAAGCATTTTCACGAGGAATTTGAACAAACTTACCCCAGGTAAACTTGCAAGGACAAATTAGCCTTCCTCATCATCAGTTTGAGTAGCATCTATCCTTGAACTCTTCACTGGATGCCAAAGTTTCCCTTTCAACAGAAATTAATTATTAGCCTACCAAATGATACTGAAATGTAGAGCCAAATCAGGAAGTCCCAATCTAAAAATCAAGGTCTTGGAGGCACATGCATCTAGTAACTCCTAGACAATCTGTAACCAATGCAATCAAACTACCATCAGTCCATCACCTCTTAAAAATATAAATCTAGTTCAAACCGCGTAGTACTCAACACAAGCTTCACACACCAATATATGGTACAAGACAATTGTAGCCATTTCTGATTTTAGAGAGTAGCTAGACCCACTATATACCCTACATAACAATATTTTCATTTATCAAATATTCAATGTTTCGCCAACAACAACATGCATCACATGACAAACCAATATCAGCAAGCTCTACCTAGAGTCTAAAACAAGAAGCCTGCTCCTGTATCAGATCAAGTGCTCAAGCCCAGTAGGATATTCTTCTCTCTGCAGTCAACCTACTGGGCACCGCCACACCACATTCTCATGCAGTTTATGCTACTGTCAACCAAACTGCTCAAAACGGTTTTCTAGATAAATGAAAATATGAGAACCTTCATGTCGCTGATACCACTATAGTACTACGTCAAGTACAACATTGTTTCGTCAATTAAAAAATAACTAGATGCTGCATAGAACAAGATATTCTACCAAAAGTCAAGGTTGCTCTAGAAAATCAAGGTTTTCCAGGGGAAAAATCAAGTTTTTTAAATTTCTCATCACTTTGATATAAAAATACCAAATGATGTGTTTTTCAGGCCAACAAAGTCCAGGATCTATATATACTGGACGCAAATAAAGAATAAGAAACAGAAAGAGCAATGTTTAGTACATGGGCATGGCCACACGGAGGCTAATACACAGGACTTTCACTTCTGCGATTGTCATGGAGTTTCGCTATAGGACCGTCATACATATGAAGTCATATGTGAGTCAATCTCATTTTCATACCAATTAACCTCAACAAGCAGTGACCTTAAATCTCTAACTGAACAATGAGCTATTACTTAAGGGCGCCACAGCTAGCAAACATGCAAGACATGACAGGAAGAAACTAGATCAAAGTAAATGACCGCCTCATGAAAAAGACAGTATTTTCCCTAACAGATACGTGGATAAATCCAGAACATCTGCATACATTAGAAAGTTATGGGATCCGACCTTTCTGCACTTCTTTGAATTTGACTGGATTAATTTGCTTCAATCATCAAACACAAATTTTCGAGCATTTAATTGTGGATTAGAAGATATGCTGCCCGTCTGGCAAAAACATGCAAATGCATAGGCTAATTAACCTAGAACTGCATAAAAGTCTGGTCAGCTACAAGAATCATCATGCCCAGCACAGACTAACAAACGGAGTATTGATCTAAAACAAAATAGGGAGGAAAACATTCACTATCACTACTCCAGCATGACATACTTTTGATGTGTGTTCCAGAGAAAAATCAGTATCACCATGTAACCACACTATCTATTTTTAGTGCGTACGCAATCATACTATAATTATGCAATTGAATTTTGATTAACCAACAAAACAGAACCAAAAAATGGTACTGGCAAAAGAGATAGATGATATGTCAGTTTTCTGCATCCCACAAATTATGCCATCCACTATGGAACGATTCTGATAATTTTCTAAACTATTCACATTGTGGAGAAGGGATACACAGCCTCAACCAAAGCATTCGATACATATCAAATGTTCCCCACAAACAATTCATCAGGCTAATGCTATGTACTGCCTAACACGGTTGGTTAGAATTGATTTCAGTTGTCAAAGAATCACCATTCTAAGAACGTGTTATGAAGCAGAAAATCATCCATGATTATAATGGGAAAAGATCAAATTTTCTGCTAGTGGATAGAGAAACATTATTCTACGCGTTTCAGTTTTGGGGCTATAGCATTCCTTTGGTTACTAGAGGCTGTTGCCTCAGGTGAATGCCCAATGCTTCACTGACAAATTAAACGGGGCTACTCCCAAGATTATGGACCCATAAGGTCATAACGCATCATCATTTCGCAGTCCTAAAAAGATGATTTTTTTTTGCGGTATCCTAACAAGATAGCATAATCTAGCAACCAAACATGGAGGCCGGCCCGAGACAAGTGCAATCGAGCTCACCATCGACGAAGTAGGCCTCCGACGGCCAACCCCGGGGTGTGGTGAAGCACATGAGCTCCTCCCTCGTCATCTTAGCCCTTTCCACGGCGGCCCTCGCCATCGCCGACGCATCCACGCCGCCGCTGGCGCTGTAGACAACGAGATCGGACACGCCGAGCGGGCGCCGCATGGGCGGCACCCAGTAGGACCCGCCCGGCACGAAGGGGAGCCACTCCGGGGCGGCTCGCCGCACCAGTACGCCGTGTATGGCGTCGTTCAGGCGCCGCATCCCCATCGGCTCCTCCGATGAGGAGGAGGAGGTGGAAGAGGCGGAGTCCTCGGACAGGTCGATCTCGATCAGCTCCACCTTGTCCGAGAGCGCGCGGACGGGGAGCAGGGAGGAGCGCGGGGCCGGCGGGCGTGGTAGGGTTAGGGTCCGGGCGAGGAGGCGAGCCATGGTGGATGGTGGATGGTGGATGGCGCGGGTGGTGGGAAGGAAGAGTCGATACGCGACCGGGGAGCGAGACGGGGAACGAAGACGATGCACGGGCCCAATAGTATATCTCCATCTCCACTAATATTAAAAGACAGAGTCTGTCATCCAACGTCTCAGATTTGTCCAATGTTGTATGTTGTGCACCTAATTATTAACGGAAAAAACCTAACGAAACCCACCCCGCCGACCCGAAGAGGCGAAGACCCCGCAAGCCTCCGGCCGACGCGCTCGACAGACGGCCTCCATCCTTGTCGCGCCGGCCTCCGCCGGACACCCTATATCCCCGCATGCCAGACGTCTCCACCAACCGCCGGCGCGCCAACCCGACGCGCGCGTGCGCCTGCCACTGGCCAGGCTCCATCCATGCCTGCCTGATGCACCCACCAACCGCCAGCCAGAGAAACATGGCCGCCCCGCATGGCAGCCCCTGTCGCCTGTTGACTGTCCCCGGCCCAACAATCACCGGAAGAAAAGGTACGTGTTTCTGCGCTATGAATTATTGCATGTTCATGAGATTTCCTTCAGTATGAACTTCTGATTAAAGCATGTCTATCAGATTTCCTTCAGTATGAATTTCTGATTAAAATTCGGGTCTCTTAATTTGTTCACGATGGATTATTGGACAGGAAGTTGATTTCTAAGAGGTACTAGTAAACGTGCACGTGCAACGCACGACCCTACAATTGATCCATATACTTAAAATTCAAAAAAGAACAAAAAATAGAGTATTTTCATTTGCAAAATATTACAATCCAACCTCCGTTTGATACTAAACTCAAAACAATAGTATCCACTTTCACTTCTAAGTCATTTTACTCTGTAGCTATAGTCGGATTGAACACCCCGTTGCATCGATCCATCTGTCTCAGTTTTCATTCCTTCTTCTCTTCCCTTATCTCTAACGTCTCTTAGGCCCCGCTTGGATGCCTGGAAATCCTAACCGGCCGGTATTTTTCCACCCATCTCACCTGTAAATTATACGGACGTGGTCAGGTCCGGATTTCCTCCCGACCGATTACGGAGGTGAAACGACGAAACAAGCGGGGCCTTATGGTTTTTCACCTAAAAGTTTGCAAGAGTAACCTCACCAAGCAACGCAAAGGGGTTGAAACAGAACTCGAAAACGCAAAAGTGCAGCACTGGTATGTGATCAATACAGCAAGTATCAGCTATGTGTACCGACCTACTATATGCACAAAGAGAATGTAGGATAAACAACCAGCAGTACAGATTGGTACGTGATACACAACAGAAGAAATCCGTAAGTTCAGAAGATCTCAATGAAGTTACACATCATAGTTCAGTGCCATGACCAGTGCAATGAACAGCCCCACTGTCGCTCCACCATTATCTTTGATTCAAATAAATATACGTATAGCAGCAAATGGCAGGCAATGTTAACTTTTCTCGACCCATCACCTCTGGCAATGACATGAAGGCCACCTCCAGCTCCACTCATTCCTCCCTCTGTCTGTGCTACCGCCTCAACCTTCAGCTACACGTCTCCTTGTTGTCAAAGATCTGCATAATATAACAGTTTATATGAGAAATAAGAAAAATGAACTGGTAAGAATGTTTTGGTAATCAGAAGTAGCTATGAGCTGACACAAATGATACATAACTGGAGCGTATATGCCTACCTCTGACTTCCATCTCCTAATACATAGAGTAACATATTACCATCAGACATAATGTCCGGGCCTGCAAAAATGTTCACTTAAATGTGGTCAGTGGGGAGCATTATTTTATAAATGAAGAATGGAGAAAGAATAACGTAGGGACAAACAGGAGCTCTTTACTTTGGGTGTGCACATCTTCTCTGCACCTGAGATTGTTCTCATTCGGGAAGCAATAGGACTACTGGAACTGCTAGTGAAAAAATGTTCTAGATTTTCTGTCACACTGCAGAAAAACGACCCATGCTAAGCAGGAAGAGGTTGTTCAAAACCAGTACGCGAAATAAATAGAAAAAATGAAATTAACAAAAATGCCTCTAGGACATCAGCTATTACAAGTTCCCGGTATCAAATCATCTAGTTCTCTCTCACAAAAAAAAAGCATCAGTTCTTGGTGAAGCATTGGGTCAAATCAATAAGCCTGCTATGTAGCTGACAATAAATGGATTGATACAACTCCATCTTTCTGAAAACTCGAAGCTACAAAATTCAAATTAAGATACCACATTAACCGCTTCCTTTCTGAGAAAGTATTCTTATTTGCTTCCTGAGCAAGAGCATATTTAAGACAGATAGCTAAAAATATCTTCTTCTATCTGGTTTGAAGGACAGGAAATAGAAAGTGTTAATGTTGTTGTGATCTAGAAAACAAAGGCAAGAAAAAAACTCATCGACAAAGGTAAAAATACCTGGTGGTGTGTTCGCAGCTGAACCTTGCAGTTCGAATGGAATTCTTAGACATGCAACTCTGCCTTAAAGAATTTTCCATCTATATCTTCTTCCCGGAGTGTATGTCTATAAACATAAGATTCCATGAACCATGCCCAGGATTGTCATGTCACAAAATGAGTAAGACATCACATGGTAGCTCGAAAGAATCACTGAAACCGTTGAGACAGTTAAAGTATGGAGTAGTACCTCTTCATTTGAAAGTTGGTAATTCCAGAGGAAACACGATACAATTTTTTGGCGCTGAATGATAACCTCAAATTCTTGTTATAGCCTCTCAGTTGTAGTGATGATATCCCCTGTAGTTGCAGTACAACTGCTCTACATAGTAATCTAAACTACTTATATTACACAAGACGATGAACCTGTCTTTGACTGCACAACTTCCTGAATGGAAGCAACATATTCATTGCTTGCAATTCCAGTTCTTCCATGTAAGCAGATGCTACTTTTTCTTGCACTTGCAAAATTGTTATGTAACTGCCCGCTGTCATAAGATGAAGAAGAGCAGGTCAGTGTTCTGAATTTTACTAAAGAGCAGCATCTAAATTCTTAATTAAATATTACCCACACTTAGTGCAACAGAAAAGAGCTCTAGAACTCCTATTCATCAACATAATAATGTTTTACGCCAGAGGACTAAGTCTGCACTCTCCAGTTGGTACTCCCGTAGGTGTGACCATGTGCCACTTTAATCATAGAAAAATTCATACAGTTTACAATCATTCAGAAAATATGCAGCAACAGAGAGACATAGAATAAATACTACTATAGACTTTGGGCACCATGGAGAGGGAATGCAGGATCCGGAAGAGGATCTGGCCTCCGGCACGAACTTGTCAAGGTCCCACTTGAGCGCGTGCCTGCTGCTCGTGCTCACACTCACCTCAATCGCCACCGTGATCGTCTCGCCAGAGAAGTATTCATGCATCTCCATCGATCTCTGGCCTATGTATCTCTTCTTCCATCCTAATTAATCAATGTTCCAACAACCCCAAGAACAATATAGGCTTAGGAGGAAAACCTGTTGCCGTCGCTCAGCGCCCCAGCGTTCTTCCACATGGGGGAAAATGGTGGCCGGAGGTCGCCATCGTCGTCGGGGCCTAGCTCGTGGCTTTGCTGCACCAGATAGGGGATGGATAAGAGGAGCGGATGGTGCTCTAGATCCAGGATGGGAGGAGCCGGAGGGGAAAACGGGGGAGATGGTGGTGATGATGGTGTGGGCGTGGCGCTGGGCTCGAGTAGGAGAGGATTTGGGGTGAGCCCAGCGCCTCCCCGTCTCCTGGCCGCCGGCGGCTTCCAACGCTCCTCCCGACGTCGGATCCCCGGCGCCTCCCCGCCTCCCGGCCGCAAGCGGGATCCCACGCGCCTCACCGCCTTCCGGCGGCCGGCGTGACACGACGCGCCTCCCGGTCGCCGACGGGGTCACACGCTCCGGTTGCCGCGGTTACGCACCACAACCCTGCGAGCCGTGCGTCCTCGCCGCCGGAAACAGCTCCATACATGCCCAAAGTCGTCGAGTAACCTGTGCCTCCGCTGCTTGCTCGCCTCGCCGTGCGCTCGAATTCGCTCGATCTGGACGGAGCTGCTTGCTGGCTCCCTCGATTGGGGTCTTCCCTTGAGATTGTCGAGGCTGGCATCCAGGCGAGGATCTGGGCGAAGTCGAAACTGGTGAGGAGGCTCCGCTCCCCGCAACGCTGACGAATCCTACACGACGGCGGCGGCAGCCCCGTAATTTTAGTGTCGATCGTAACTGCTGGGGACTCTCGTGCGATCGTGCGAGCGGAAACTTTCGTCCGTTCCGCGCATGGTCCGCCTGGTGTAATTGTTACATGTCCCCCGCGTGTACTTTGGAGAAATATAGACGGTTGGATCTATTTTTTGTGGTCCTGATTGCTAGGTGGGAAGTCTTCTGTGTAGTTTCGCTGGGTGGCTGTAGCGGAACTCAAGTTCGCTTGTTTATTAGTAGTGGAGATTAGTAGTGGAGATTTGCGTTTGGACTCTTCCTGCCACCACAATCGTGGCCGTCGCGACTATACAGAGCAGAAGTATTGTCTTCCATGCTATTACCGTTTGCGGGAAGGCAGTATTGTTCACTAAACACACTTTTACCACTTCAATTGTTTACACTCTTTACATGAACCGAAATTACCAGCAATTAATTTGCCAATGGTAAATACTTTGCCCTGTTTCATGCAGCTAGAGCCTAGAAGAACCGGAGGTACATCACACCCATTTTTTGGTTTAGTAGAGATTTTGGAGGTATCAACGACATTGACACTATCATAGAAGATACTTTGCAACTACTGGAGGTATAAACGACTTGCATGCTAAGTTAATTTTTATTATATCTGGCTGCTTCCCTGTAATTGTAAGTTTCCCTTTGCATGACATTATAGAAGATACATTTGCCAATTCAGATATATGATAGCTAGAAGTAGCAGTAGGTACATGTAATCCAAGCAAATTTTCTTTAACTCATGATTCATTACTATCATAAATGCATCAGAAGCACCTAAACCAGCACAAATGATTTTTTTGATGTCTTTCAAGCACAGTACAAAGATTATATTACATCTCAATCAAATAATGTAGTAATGATCTGTATATGGGCTCTAAGTAATAGTCTGCACGATTGGCATGCTGTGGTTAGAACGTATGTAGCGGAAACTTAGCGAATCGACTGTGTGAACAAAACGATGGTTCTGATGTAACGTCCCTCTCCCTTTCTCTTCTCAACTTCATCATTTTCAGGTAGTTAGTGATGAAGTGTATGTCTTCAAAATGGCATGCATAAGATCAGTGTGTATGGTCTCCATGTTCCATGTATAAATGAATTTACTGCTCTCCTCAAACTCTTTATATTTTTGACACCATAGGTATAACATGTATTTATTACTTCTCTTTATTCAGATCGGAAGCTTGATTTCCTGTGTCTAACATGTCCTCTAATTTTTTTGACACCATACCCTTGCAAGGATTTCGGACTATATTATGTTATACATAGTCCTGCTAGGTTAAGAATATTACCACATAACTATTACGATAAGATTAATTAGTATCCATGCACTCTCAATGGACTACCTTTGAGATCAAAACCTAGGTTATAAGTGATGGAATATGAACTGGATATATGTGTCGTTCATGTTTTATTGCTGCCTTGCTTGTGTACCCCATGAAGATGTTTCTTACTCGCTCCAAGATGGGGGCATGAGTTAATGGAAAGGTATACAATGGGAAACTGAATGATATCGCTTTCTTGAGTTTTTTTTAGTTCTGCCAATTCGATGATATTCCACTATAAAATATGGTGCTTCAAGAAATTTATGTGTGCAAAACATCCTACTTATGCCAATCTATTAACAATTTCTGAATTATGAGTGAGAGTTTGCGTAGGTACTGTACTTATGTGTTTGTCTGCAACTTTCCACAAAAATACTTATCTACCTTAGTTGATGTTTGATTGTTTTTTTAAACAAAGAGCTCTGCCAGTTCCCTCTGTTTTGTGAGAATTTCATTCTGTGCTTGATCAATTCAGCTATCTGGTTGATCACTTTTCTTACTCGGTGCTTTATCAGTGTCAAATTTCTATGAGTATTGGATGATTGCTAAACTGTCATGATTGAAATTTGGTGTACTTCAATTTTACTTAAATTGCTACAGATCGGGTCTGATAAGTGAATATAGATGGTGCGAACCTGATTTTATATCCTAATGCACCATTCTATGTTGGTATAGACTGACTAATTACCCGGTAGTTTTCCTGCACATCCATACGTCATTGTAATTTTACTTTGCACTGAAGCAGGATTGACAGTTAGCAGAACAAATTCTTTGGACTAAATCTGGATTAAAGTAATCCGGATTGTTGGACTTGTAGTCCTGAAGAAATTGAGATTTGCATGTTAGGCGAAAGATCAAAAGTAGGTACTTAATGCATTAGAGGTGCGTGCAGTATTGCAGTTTACTCTTGGAAAGGTATTTGGCAGAACATGATCATGGGCATGGATGTGTGGTTCTATGGTAAATCTAAGCTCTCGGGAGCTGTTGTTGATGATTATACATATTACATGAATATATTACAGGCTAGAATACATAGCAAGATATGTTTTTTGTTTTGAGTTGTTATATGATTTTCCACCAGTAAATAGTATTTTGTTGAACTGAATCCTTGGAGGAAATTTGAGTACAAGCATTTACCTACCAGCGTGAATAGGTTCTTGATTGTTTTCTTGCAGGCTCTGCTTTGTTTAGAGTTCTCTAAAATTGGTCACAACTCACAACGTGAGGATATAACTTTCATATTTATTTTAGCTCACGTGAAGCAAAATTTGTTAATCCTTGCCCTATTTTTTCTTTTTCTTTACATAATTATGTTCATTATCAGGCGCATGTTTGTATGTGTCAATGCTCTGTTTGGAATTGATTTATTTTCTTTCACGAACAAACTAAGACAATGTTGATTGCTATAGATACTTACTGAAAGGGTGATCTATGGTGTCACCTGACAGGAGAGTTTCACTTTGATACTTGATGAGAGTTGTAGAGAAATAAGTAACAGTCTGATAAAACCTTTTCTGCAAAAAAAAAATTACTCCCTTTTCTGACATGTATCATTGTGTATTTATCTGCATGTCATAATTGCAACTCTTTTAGTTTCCTCTTTGTATTGTCATAACTATTTTCTCCTAATTTGCAGCTTCTAATCTTCCAAGCACAAACAATGACAGAAATAGTGGAACTAATTTTATCCAAGAAGGATTGCGATTTTATTTTCCCATGCTCGCCAACCTTAGTCTGTCAGTCCTTGGCTTTCAATACCGATTCTGGGTAGATTTGACATCTAAATGGTATAGCTTCCTCACCTGGTACACAAACTTCCAACTGTTTTATAGGTATCTGAATAGAGGACTGTGGATATGAGCTTAACCTATCAATCATCGCTTTGCTGTAGTGCTAAGCTTCTTGCACAAGCGGTCTTTGCAGTTTGTTGTTTTTATGAGATTCAAGTGGTTCATTATAATTAGGCTTGTATTTTGAAAGTAGAATGGCAAGATATTTACCTATCTCTTAAGATTGGCATGCGATAGAGTCAAAATAGAAACAAATTTTCCAAAAAGATAACGATAAATTCAAGCAAAGTCCAACTGTTCTTTTGTGCAACATGTAGTGGATATTTTTTTTGCTGTTAGAACACATGAAAAAGGACATTGTTAATGCTTTTATTAAAACTTGGATTGTTCCGACAAAGCTATTATCGGAATCAGCACCAAATATAGTTTTCTGAAAATTGCTTCATAGTCATCTTAGCCATATGATTATTATGGAAAGTGATTAAAATTTCAAATAAGCAGTAAGTATCTGGTATTTTATCATGCTTTGAACATTATATATATATAAGAAGAATCTCCCTGGTTTGTTGTGCTATTGTATAGCTGTGTATTTAGTGGTAAATACATATGTTCAAATACCACCCGAATGCATTAAGTGTTTTTTGTTAATCCTTTTAACACGACTCTATCCAATTCATGTATTTATTGGAGGTCACTTATGTATTTCTATTTCTTTTAGGTTGGTATAGCAATTTTCTATCTGGGAATCAAGTCGTTGGTGAAGCTGTACATTTTTCTACCTTTTTACTGGACATGAGGTGAGGACTAGGGAGGCCACCCTTGGATGCGAGACTTACATCTAGATTTTTGTGTGTACATCATTGCATTTTAGGGTTCTACGGCACCAATTTAGATGTTTATACGCTGATATTTGTTGGACAATAAACTCTTTCTGTAGTGGTGGTCAATAAAGAGAGACCTTTAGTTTTACTTGCAACTGTCAGCTCATATATGCCCTGTAAAGCAATGAGAAAGTGATGGGTGTTGTAATTTTTGTGAGTTCACATGCCGGCATAACTCAATTGAGCCAAGAGATCCTGTAAGAAGAGTTCGACTGGTTAATCATATCACATCAAGAACAAGCGATGTTTCACCGTCGCAGCCTAGAAGGGTAATCACATCAAGAGCAAGCGATGTTTTACCGTCGCAGCCTTGAAGGGTAAGCACAGACAGTTTCTCACATGGTTATCTCAGTACTTGTGGTGTGGTGGTTCTTGGTAGCAGGCATGTGCATACTTCAGTCTTTTACAAAAAGATGCAGATGTGTGTGTTTTTTATTTCCAAAAGCATTTTTTGCTCATGTGTAAGCAATTCATGCTCCTGGTAACGGACCATGGGAAACCCCAATATACGTGTTGCCAAATATGTGGTGCACACTCAAATTATGTTGCGAGGATTTACCTGATCTATTACTACGGTAGCCACACTGAATCAATTTTCCTGCTGAGGAAATGCTGCAAGAACATGGGTAAAATTCACATGCTAAAAACAACTTGAGAACAGGGGATAGAGTTCAGAGAGGCCAGACCCGTATGAATCATGCATGCAGTAAATCGCTATCATTTGCTGAATGATTAATTGCTACTCCTTATAAAGGTCCTGCTCCTGATATTCATTTACCGACAGTAGTGCCCGTTGTATGACGAATAAGCATTGCTTGGTCTGTACTTATATGATCCAAGGTTTTTTAGCGTTCATATTAAGTTTTTACCAAGTTCCTTCCTTGGCAGTGTGGTTGTTTGAGATTGAAGTTTTTTGCAAACTTGGATGTAACAAACATTTTGTTCAATCAAAGAATAATTCTTTCAACAATCCTAGCAGAGTGTGATGGTTGTATGCCGAAGCATATTCTAAAGTTATCCTTGTAACAAACAGTTTGTATGAGTTTAGCTATTGATGTTCTAAGGATAAAATAAAGTGCTAATTGCAAAGTCATGTATGTTTATGTTGCACATTATTAGTACCTCTTGTTTCTTTTGGATTTTTCGCATTGTGATTTTCTTTCATCTTACGTGCATTGCACGTGCACAGTTACTAGTCAAACAAAACATGCGAAATATCAATTTCAAATAATTTGTATTATGAGCTACACAAAACTGACAAAAGCGTGGATATATGTATGCCAATTTACAAATCTAATTATCAGATTTTTATTTCTATGTAGCCCGTAATACAAAGTATTTGAAATTGATATTTTCCACATTTGTGAGATACGACTTTGGCTACATCCGCACTTTTTTAAAAAAAAAATCTGAAAGTTAAAAATATGATTTTTCGTTTTTTTAAAAGGAGAGAGCACTAGAGCTCGGGAGATAAAAGCACTTTCCATAGAAGCATTCCACTTCCAACTCAGAGTTTTGAGACAAAAAATGACCTAATATGCATGTGTAACATACTACGCATGAGATACACAAGCCTCACACAGATCATATCCTTTTTTAAACGACACACCAAATCATATCTAGCACAAGCTGCTCCATACCCTCTTGATCGGCCACTTCGGTACCATCAACAACAAATTTGAAGATGTGCTTCTTCTTCCGTCGGTAGATCGCGTGTTGGTGAAAAACCTTGTTTGTAAGTACATACTGGACACGGATAATGTGTAAGATGATATGTAACAAGACAGGTGGTATACTTGTATGCCAGTTATTTTCTACACCCTACAAACGTCAGAGCCCATATTGACGTTGCGTTTGAACTTTGCGGCAATAAGTGGATAAGCTAGCAACAATAACTTGGAGGCCCAAAAGAGGCAAAATGGACAAAAATGACATGAAACATGCGCTACCCGTAGAGTGTAGCGCCCGATCGTTGGGCGCTACCAGAAAGGGTTAGATGCGTGAAATAGTTTCGGCCGTAGTTCAGTTCGTGTTATTCTTTCGCCACGTGGTCAATTTTGTTCATTTTGCCCCAAAAGAGCACATCAAACTCCCACGGTTGTTACTACGGAAATCTTACGGGACCCTCTATACATGTCTAATTCTCTCGTTTTCATTCTAGGTATGTACTATGTACTGCTTCATTTTTCTTCAAGGTACAGAATGTCCCCATGTGCGTAGAAAATTCCAAAAAAGGAAGTACACAAATCCTAAAATAAAAATCTGTGAAGAACTAAACATATTTAAAAAATATATATATATTTTTAAATAAACCGTTTTAAAAAATGAATATTTTCAAAATCGGAACCATTTTTTATTATCGGAACCATTAAAAAAATGAACCATTTTTAAAAGTGAACCATTTTTAAAATCATAACCATTTTTTAAAATCGGAACCATTTTTTAAAAACGGAACCATTTTCAAAATCCGGAACCATTTTTATAATCGGAACCATTTTCAAAAAATCGGAACCATTTTTAAATGAACATTTTTAAATCGGAAATATTTTTCAAAATCAGAACTAGTTGAAAATCAGAAACATTTTTACAATCGAAACCATTTTTAAAAATTGGAACCATTTTTAAAATGATTTTTTGGAACCATAACCATTTTCAAAAAATCAGAACCATTTTAAATGATTTTTTAAATCATAACCATTTTCAAAAATCTGAACCATTTAAAAAAGGAACAGTTTTCATATATGAACCAATTTTAATGAATATTTTTAAATCTTAACCATTTTAGAAAAAACAAACATTCTTTGAAAATCGGAACCATTTTCAAAAATAAATATTTTCCAAATTTGAAACCATTTTCCAAAAATGTTTATATTAAATAATGTCCAAATTGATAAAAATGTCCAAATTTTGAAAGGTTCAAAATTTCAACAATTTTTAGATTTTTGAAAAAGAATAAACATTTTAAAAAGAAACTAGAAATAGAAAAAGAAACAACAAAATAAAATAAACAAACCACAAAAAAAGGAAGAACAAACGCAAACGGAAAAGGAAACGAAGAAGAAAAGAAAGGAACATGTGTGTAGTTGGGCCGGCCGATGAGCGGAGCGGCGCGAGTGAGTCCTTGTTCGGACTCCCAAAGGGCGATATATAGTGAATCCTAAATCTTACACTCACGGATAACTTGTTACAAAAAACTTCTTACGGATGTGTTGTTCGATGCAGTACAGGATCGGTCGGCCCAAACTATATGTTTTTTTTTTATAGAATTCCGCACTTTATTGATCACAACAAATCATTATACAAAGTCTCCCGGATACACTCCGGTTCATAGTTTCTAAAAACAGAAAAAACAAACGGCTGAGCAGAGCGAGCAAGAACATGTGCTGTTCATTACAATGACGAAAAGTATGCATGAAGGAAATCTTGGTCAGGCCTGAGCTAATGTGCTTAATATCTTGAATCACCACGCCCACCAAGTTTCGATCCAGCTCTGTAGAATTGAGACGCTGAATCAGGGAGAGGCAGTCAGAAACCACCACAATTTTGTCGAAACCCCGTCGACAGCCACCGAGCACGCTATCCCAAACGGCTTCACCCACTTGCACAAATATAAGAGACTGCATTATGCGTTGAAACTTGGCAGCAATAATCCATTCGTTAAACCAGTGCCATGTTGGAAGCCCACAAAACTACATCAAGCCCCATCGGTCGTTCGTGCCATGTGGCAGGAATTATTGAAGTGTCAGCATGTTAGACGTGTTACTGGATCGCTTAGCCCAAACTAAACGACCGCCAAATGACGCGCCACATGTTTTCATTGACTATGTCGCACAAGTTCGCCAGAGAGGTCGCTGAGTAGCGCTTGTTCTCCTCCACCAAGTCGAGCTATTTAATTGCTCTCGTGAATCAAGGGAGCGGGCGAAAGGAAAGTCTCGACCAGGTCTGTGTCGGTCGAAGAACAGATCTAGCGCCTCAGTCCGGCGCGTGCCCACTACAGGAATGAGCTGATACGCCGACGTCCAACCCATACGTCGACGGTTATTTGTCGAGGCTCTCGGCGTAGATCCCGACGAGACCAGTCGGGCGCCCTGGCCGTTGGCGTACAAAATGCCCTCGGCGACTCGGCGTAGAATCCATACGCCGACGGCCACCCTCGGCGTACATATACCGTCGACATACAGACCACAGACGCCGACGGCCTCCCTCGGCGTACATACACCGTCGACGTACAGCCAGCGCCGGAATGGCTCACCCCATATGCCGACGGCAAAGCCGTCGGCATAGCGTACATGTTTTTTTAATCTTTATTTTTATGTATTTTATTTACTATTCTCAGTTAAGTTTAATATGTTTAATTAATATATATTTTATTCATTTTTATGTATATATGTACGCCGAATAACGATCTCCACCCACATAGAATGACATCGCGAATCTTGTGTCTCCACCCACGTAAGTGTTATAGCATGTGTGTGCATATTATCTCACATACCTAGGTGGTGCCATATAACAAGTGTCGTGGTATGTGGGGAGGACCAATACCCCCTCTCGGTTCCGTCTAGGGTTTCACTGAAGCGGGGCTCCGGAGCGTCGAAACCCCACCAAAATCTAGGTTATAGGTGAAAACTCCTGTTTCGGTCGAACAAGGGGCAACCTTGTGACAACTTGTGACAAAAATTGGTTTCTCCCTTTCGACGCCGTTCAAGGTGGTTGACGAAAACGTTAGGGTTTTTCCAGCGGATTTAGGGTTTCGCCGAAGCGGGCCCCGGAGCGTCGGAACCCCACCAAAACCAAGGTTGTGCCATACCATATGTATACAAGTGTGTTGTGTGTTGTAAATTTCCAATATCCTACTCCGGGGTGTGACCGGCTTCACCGACTTCACATTCTCTCTCTAGTGAGTTTCTGCACTAAGAGGTGAAAACTCCCGTTTCGGGCAAACAAGGGGCAATTTTGTGACAATTTGTGACAAAAGTTGGTTTCCCATGTTCCTATGGCCTAACCTAACACAACCAAGCAAAAAATTCCACTGGCCTACCCCCTTTCGACGCCGTTCAAGGTGGTAGACGAAAACGTTAAGATTTTTCTAGCGGGTCTAGGGTTTCACCGAAGTGGGGCCCCGGAGGGTCAGAACCCCACCAAAACCTAGGTTGTGCCATACCATATGTATACAAGTGTGTTGTGTTTTGTAAATGTCCAATATCCTACTCCGAGGTATGACCGGCTTCAACGACTTCACTTTCTCTCTAGTGAGTTTCTGCACTTAGAGGTGAAAACTCCCCCTTCGGGCGAACCTGATGGAATCTTGTGTTTATTTGAGGTAGACTTTGGTTTCCTATGTTCCTATATCCTAACCTAACACAACCAAGCAAAAAATTCCACTGGCCTACCCTCTTTCGACGTCGTTCAAGGTGGTAGACGAAAACGTTAGGGTATTTCCAGCGGATTCAGCGTTTCGCCGAAGCGGGGCCCCGGAGCGTCGGAACCCCACCAAAACCAAGGTTGTGCCATACCATATGTATAAAAGTGTGTTGTGTGTTGTAAATTTCCAATATCCTACTCCGGGGTGTGATCGGCTTCACCGACTTCACTTTCTCTCTAGTGAGTTTCTGCACTAAGAGGTGAAAACTCCCGTTTCGGGCAAACAAGGGGCAACCTTGTGACAAATTGTGACAAAATTTGGTTTCCCATGTTCCTATGGCCTAACCTAACACAACCAAGCAAAAAATTCCACTGGCCTACCCCCTTTCGACGCCATTCAAGGTGGTAGACGAAAACGTTAGGATTTTTCCAGTGGATTCAGGGTTTCGCCGAAGCGGGGCCCCGGAGGGTCGGAACCCCACCAAAACCTAGGTTGTGCCATACCATATGTATACAAGTGTGTTGTGTGTTGTAAATGTCCAATATCCTACTCCGAGGTATGACCGGCTTCACCGACTTCACTTTCTCTCTAACTGCACTTAGAGGTGAAAACTCCCCCTTCGGACGAACCGGATGGAATCTTGTGTTTATTTGAGGTAGACTTTGGTTTCCTATGTTCCTATATCCTAACCTAACACAACCAAGAAAAAATTCCACTGGCCTACCCCCTTTCGACGCCGTTCAAGGTGGTAGACGAAAGCGTTAGGGTTTTTCCAGCGGATTCAGGGTTTCGCCGAAGCGGGGCTCCGGAGCGTCGGAACCCCACCTAACCATGCATATGTCATTAGTATACGTATAGGACATTATATAAATTAATTATAATTGTATTAGAAAACTTAGTAAATAACATTTGATCTCTTTTAAAAAAAGTAATAAACCATACGCCGACGGCAAAGCCGTCGGCATAGGCCTGGGTGGCTTCACCTACCCGTCCAGCGCGCGCCCTAGCCCCAAATCGACCAAAATCCACATCTCGCGCCACAACCCCAAATCGACCCCGCCGCCATCCTAGCCCCGACCCCGCCACCAGCCGTCCCTGCCCCGACCTCGCCGCCGGTCGTCCCAGCCCCGACCCCGCCGCCACAGCTCCGACCCGCCGCCCATCTTCCCCAAATCCTCGTACGCCGCCCCACCCCGTACGCCACCCGCCGCCGCCGCCCCACCCTGTGTCCGCCCACGCCCCACCTCGTGACCGCTGCCGCTGCCCGCCCCTGCCGCTCCTCTCCACCACCTGCCCCCGACGCCGCTCCTCTCCACCGGCTGCCCCCGACGCCACTTGATAACCCCCAAGAGCAAGGGATCACTGTAGCACCTCTCAATGTGGAAGTAAGGTATCGATCCGCAGGAGCAAGAAGGAGAAGTTATCTATTCCCTACAACTAAAGTGTCACAAGTTTTAGTTGATTATGCACTAAACAAGTTTAGAGAACAAGATGGTTGGTTTGATGGATGTAAAAGTGTCCCAATCCTCTTCTTTGCAAGAGGACAAGACAAAGGTAGTAGCAAGTGAAAGCTCTCAAAGAGAGAAAGCCCAATCCTCTATGTAGCAAGAGGACAAGCTCAAGTGTGTGTTTCTTATAGGAACAATGGACATGGTTCATGGGTTCACTTAATCCTCTCTCTCTCTCATCTACGGTGATCATCATGTTATAGATAAAGTACACACAATTGTCATGTTTTAATGGTAGCTTTTTATGACGGCTATATGTCCTAAAACACATAGTTGAAAGAAATACTCATTTGTGTTGCTAGGTCACCCCTCGTAAGGCTAGCGTGGTTTCTCTCACTCCCACATCATACTCTTTCTTTTTACCTCCGGATAAAGGATGTTGGGCGGTACCGTGTCACTCAATACCTATGCCGTGTCACATCGGCAATCCCGTACCCACATACATCATACTTCTTAAAGAACAATATTCTATCAAAGCTTGACAAGTCATAAAAGTTCCAACACAACAGTAAATACATAACAAATCATCTCATACCACAATATTCACCATGGGAATTACATCGATGACCGTAATCATGTTCGGCAGCTCATACGGTACTAATTAGTGAAGCTCAAGAGAGAGGAGAGATACAAAAGTTACCACCACAAACCCTAGTCCAGGGGGTGGACTACTGATGACTCCCAAGTGCAGGAGATCAATTGTAGTACCTTTCGAATAGAAAAGTTTGTCGAACCCACGAGGAGCTGAAGGTATTGGTTAGTAGTAATGATAAATAAAACAGTGAAAGATGCAAGTGTTTTTGGGATTTTCGGTTGTATAATTGCAGATGGTATATGTAGTAGCAGGTGGTAGTAACAATGGCAGCAAGCAAACAGACAGCAAAACTGAGAGTAAACGGTGATTCAATGCTTGGAAACAAGGCCTAGGGATCATACTTTCACTAGTGATATCTCTCAACACGTTAGCACAACTGAACGCAAATAAATGCTACTCGGGATTATTCTTCTTCTTGATGAAACAAGAGTACTATGCGTAGGGCTACAAAAGCACGCCTCAAAGTCTGAGTAAACAAACACCACAATTCCGCAAAGAATAAGACATGATAAATATCTAAATTATTCATAGAGTCACACACAAGTACCCACACTGTCATCTTGATACCGTGTTGTCACAATGACTCCGGAAACTAGATAAATTCACTTGAGTATCATAAACATTACATATGAATTCAGCGGTACGTACTAACAATGTTCATGATCACATAAAGATCACACCATGGGAGAGAGATGTATACCACATAGCTACCGCACGAGCCCTCAGCCCCGAGGGAAACTACTCACACATGGTCATAGTGATGAGGAGCTTGATGGAGAGGTTGATGAAGGGGTGCAGCCCGGAGTGGAGACGGAAGCCCGCAGCAGCCACGGCGCGGCGGCGGCGGTGGCAACCCGTGGAGGCGGCTGCCCTTGGCGCGGCGGCGGCGTCCCTCGGCGTCGGCGGCTGCGAGGAGCGGCGGCGGCTCTTGGGGGGCAGCGGCCCTTGGCCCCTCTTCTTCCTTGGAGATGGTGGTGGTATGGAGGAGGTTCTCCACCCCAGACGGCTGCCTGGGAGGAGGAAAATTCGTGGTATGGGGCTCCTCCCACGACCTAGGGTTTCCTCCCTTATATAGACTCTCGGATTTCCGTCATCCCATCTAGGGCTACAGTAAATCGGTGATATCTCGGCCGTCCGGACTCGGAATTGGGCGAATTGTAATTCTAGATCGATTCTCGCGAAATTTCCTGCAACTTTCCTTTCGGGCAGACTTCCGTTTGACGCCGTCTTGGACCCGTAACGTGACCATCTTTGAAAAACGTTTCCAGACAGATTCAGGAAAAGTCCCAATTCGACTCCAACAAGGTTTCCTTTGCCCAATTTTGATAATTCCTACACATTAAAGTGTAAAACAAGAAAATTGTGCACTTTGGCAACTATTAGTAGGTTAGCCCAATAAATGTCATAATATGATATAAAGTGTATATAAAACATGTGGCAATTAATATAAAATATGCATGAAACATTAAAAATTATAGATACGTTTTAGACGTATCAAGCATCCCCAAGCTTAGTTTCTACTCATCCTCGAGTAGGTAAGCGATAAAACAAAATAATTTTTGAAGTGACATGCTACCATCATAAACTTGATCAAATATTGCAAGGCACGTGTTACGAATGTAGTGATGAAGTTATTGCTACATAGAGTCAAATGATTCATTCTTAAAAGGAATAGCAATATACAAGATAGTTTATGAAGTGATATCAAGTATTCAATGCAAGGATGTTCAATGATAGTTCACAAAGCGTAACATAACAGATAGTAGTATGGACATTCTTACTTTTGCATACATGTGGTCCATAGAGTGATGATGAAAATCTGAATATGTTTGGTGGACACTTTGGAAAGATGAATAAGTGAGTAGAGGTAAAGCATGCATAAGTTTCATCTAACCTCCAAACTCTCCTACTTAAGTTAATGATTGCAATGTGGTAATACTTGGTGTCAAGCTCTCATTACCCTATCATAGCATCTTGAATGATTATAGTTTAATGTGAGAGCAAATATGAGTAGTGTGCTTGACAAAATAAAGGTTGGATGTCTCATGCCCCTTGAATACAAGTACCTACACCATGAGTTACTCAACTTGGGAAAAGCAAGTTCAAGTTATCTATCATTGTAAGTAATAATAGTATCATCAAGAGCGTCAACTGGGGTGCCTCTTGTCCCAGGATATGGAACAAGCCCATATCAAAATGACAAGACAAACAAACAAGATGAACCACCTCAACACCCTTTTTATTTACCATTGGAATAGCTTTTTATTGTAAGGTGTGTCATAGATAATTCACCATAGCATGTAAGTAAATTTCCACCATGAATAATGCATGGCTTAGATTAGCGGCCCAGGCGTCTCTCTAACCATCTATACAAACTCATTCAAACTAAATCTTTTCCCCCTTATTTCACCATGATAGGCATCCATAGACAAAAGCACATGATATCAACTAAATGGAGCATGTTGAAAGCTTTGCATGTGACAGCACATATGGGCTAACTCCCAACCTTGGACATTTATCAAGCCGCTAGCATCATAATCTTAATCACAATGGGTCATGTTTTATTTATAGCAATGATAGTAAAAATGTGCATCAAGTTCATGAGAGCTATATAACCAACTTTTCCCATGGCAATCAATAACATAATGATGGCTACGTGTTGGTGAACCCCAAGAGGAAGGTTATGATGTAGACAGCAGAAGTTTTCCCTTGAGAAATCTACCCAAGGTTATCAATCCAGTAGGACTTGACGATCTATCGGAAGGTTGTTGATGTTGACTCCCCCTGGCGCTAGGGAGCTTGCACCAACGTGGAATCTGCACAGACACAAACCAGAACTTTGCCCAACACGAAACAGAGAGGTTGTCAATCTCTCCGGTCTTGCAGAAACAAAGAGTTAAACGTATGGTGTGGAAAACAGCAGGAAAAACAGCAAGTAACAGGAAACAGATGATTGCAGCAGGTTGTGTAAACAGTATGAGGAAATTGGACCAGGGTCCACAGTTCACTAGTGGTGTCTCTCTCAGAACAGATAACTAGCATGTTGGGTAAACAAATTACAGCTGGGCAATTGACAAATAGAGAGGGCATAACAATGCAATACATGCCAAGATGTCTACTATGAAATCTAGTTGGGCATTACAACAAAGTACATAGACCGTTATTCCAACCGCATCTATGCCTAAATAATCCACCTTCAAGGCAGCATCCGCATCCTATTCAGTATTAAGTTGCTAACAACAGATTATTGCATGAAGTAAAGTGTGTAATGTAATCAATACAAGTGCCCTTGGACACTGCACCAATGTTTTATCCCTAGTAGCAACAGCACATCTACCATCTTAGACCTTTCTGTCACTGATCCAGATATCTAGAGACTGAACCCACTATCGAGCATAAATACCCCCTCTTGGAGTCACAAGCATCTACTTGGCCAAAGCATCTACTAGCAACGGAGAGCATGCAAGATCAAGAGCACATAGATAAACAACTTGAATAAACATGGTATCAATATTCATCGGATCCCAGCAAACACAACATCTAGCATTACAATAAGATGATCTTGATCATGTTAGGCAGCTCACAAGATCTAAACATGGAGGCACAAGGTAGAGAGACAACCATCTAGCTACTGCTATGGACCCGTAGTCCAGGGGTGGACTACTCACGCATCACTCCGGAGGCAGGCATGGTGATGTAGAGCCCTCCGGTGATGATCTCCCCTCCGGCAGGGTGCCGGGAAGAGCTTCAGAACTCCTCCGATCTGAGATTGACGATGACGGCCGCGACGGAACTTTTCGTGGAATATGATCGACCGTAATAGGGTTTTCGCGTCGCGGAGAATATATAGGCGAAGAGGCGGCGTCGGTGGCCGAGGGGGGCCACCACGCCATAGGGGGGCGGGGCCCACCCTGGGCCGCGCCCTAGTGTGGCGTGGCCCCCTGGTGGGTCTGCTCCGACTCCCCTTTGGACTCCGTGATCTCCTCGTGATATTATTGACGATGTCTTTTGTTTCGTCCAATTCCGAGAATATTTCCTTAATAGATTTTCTGAAACCAAAAACAGCAGAAAACAGGGAACTGGCACTGTGGCATCTTGTTAATAGGTTAGTCCCAGAAAATGCATAAAAATGATATAAAGTGTAGCCAAAACATGTAGCAATTGATATAATAACAGCATGGAACATCAAAAATTATAGATACGTTTGAGACGTATCAAGCATCCCCAAGCTTAGTTCCTGCTCGTCCTCGAGTAGGTAAACGATAAAAACAGATAATTTTTGAAGTGACATGCTACCAACACAATCTTTGATCAAATAACAATGTAATGCACATGATCTGAATGAAGTGATCCAAGCCAATGGTCTATAGTTTGCAAGCAAGTAAATAAAGAGTAAACATAAGTGATCACACAAGTGCAAACTTTCATGAATAACACTATAAAACATTTAGAGATATAATAGTCTAACATAATAGTTAGTTCACAGCAGCAATAATTCTCAACATGAAAGTGTTTGTATCAACACAAAGGAAGATAATAGCTTCAGCTTTTGCTTCAACTTTCAACATGTATATCATATAGATAATGTCAATGCAAAGAATATGATCAACCAAACACAAAGTTATGTAAAAACTGTTATACTGGAGTTGACAATGATGTTTGCTTAAGTAGACAGAAAGAAGTGGGAAAACTGACTCAACATAAAAGTAAAAGAATGGCCCTTCGCAGAGGGAAGCAGGGATTAACATCATGTGCTAGAGCTGTAGTTCCCGAAGGCATATAGAGAGCATAAAATATTGTTTTGTAAGGTAATGGTGTATACAGGTGTCAACAAATCAAATAGCAGGTACTTGTCATCTTCCATGGCTAACTAACTTTTAGAGCGGTTCCGAGAGTTTTTAGGACTGCACTTGTAACAAGCACTTATTGGTGACACTCCTCCCAACCATTTACTTTCCACAAACCATGGCTAACCGAATCCTCGGGTGCCCACCAACATTCACCATGGAGGAGTGTCTATTTATTTATTTATTTAGGGTGGACTAACCAGCTCTTTAATGCAAAATAAAAGGTGGAGAAGCAGATGAAGCTGCCAATCCTTGTAAATTAATTAGCATGGAAGATGACAAATCTCACTACTACGTCCTTATGAGCTTTTCAAGTAGTGACACAAAAAGGAAATGTAACAGTTTTGAGTAGTTAGTAGATAGCACATGAAGAAATTTACTTGGAATGGTGAAAACACCACATAATAGGTAGGTATGGTGGACACAGGTGGCATGGATTTGGCTCAAGGTTTTGGATGTACAAGAAGCATTCCCTCTTAGTACAGAGTTTAGGCTAGCAAGGTTATTATAAGCAAACATCATTATCAACTGGAATAGCAAGAGTGTACATAAAACACAAGGTTTGACGAACCATAGACTCCCACTGTCTTCCTTGTTAACACATAGCCTTCATCCAAAAATTATCTAGACTACTATGGACTTCCAATTATGCAACAGATTATTATAGCAGAAAATCCTTATAGTAGTTCTTCATTAATAGCCATTACTTACATGATGCACAAGCTTAAACATTAATTACTTGACAGCTCAAAACAATTGGCAAGCATCAAATTACTCAAGACAACGATCTAAAAAGATTCATGTAAGCATTTTATACCACTACCACATGCATAGCATTTTTCTGGTCCAACCAAACACCAATCAACTTATTTGACAACTCTCCAAACAGATATAAGTGAAGCAAGAGAGTACTTTCTTCAAAAGAAACTGAAAGCTCTAACAAGAGATATGAAAAACTGAGAGCTAACAGCAATAACAGCAACTAGACAGGAATACTCAACAAGTATAAGTGAAGCACAAGAGTATTCTAATGAAAAAGTGGAGCGTGTCTCTCTCCCAAACATGAATACTAGGATCCAACAAGTATAGCACAGCAAACAAAACAAAACAAACTGAAAACAAAAACACACTGACGCTCCAAGGAAGAGTACACTAGCATGAAGCAATAAAAATATAGCACCATTAGAGATGACCTGATAATTTGTAGATGAAGAAGGGGATGCCTTGGGCATCCCCAAGCTTAGATGCTTGAGTCTTCTTGAAATATGCTGGGGAGGTAAGCCTCCCCAAGCTTAAGCTCTTCACTCTTCTTGATCATGTAATATCATTCTCCTCTATCAACACTTGAAAACTTCCTTCACACCAAAACTTAACAGCTTTTCTCATTAGCAGGTTAGTGCACTAAAAGATAATACTTCAAAGTTCTAGCAAAGACAAAACTCACAAGCCAACTATTTTAAACATTAGCCACTGTTACTAGGCTCAAGTGGGCACTTTTACACGAAAAGAAACCACTTAAAAACTTGTAAAAGAGAGAATGCAAAATAAAAGACAGAATCTGTCAAACCAGAACAGTCTGTAATGACGAATTTTTTCGAGGCACTTACGATGCTCAGATGAAGAACTTTTGAAATAATGAAAGTTGCGTAACATCATCAGGAACATGCACAAAAAGTTTCAGCATTTTTCGATTTTTTCTGATTTTCTACTGAATTAAACGGTGACGAACAGCAATCTGTCCCAATGCAGTCCCGAAAATAAAAACCAACTTTGCATTAGTAACTCTCCTTGGCACAACAAAACAGCAAATAAAAGATACAAAGGAGTTGCTACAGAGGTAAACAAGCATCCTTGACTAATACTGAAAATAAAAGATAATGGGTTGCCTCCCAAAAGCGCTTTCTTTTAATGCCTTTTAGCTAGGCTAGAAGATTTTAATGATGCTCTCATAAGAATAAGAGTTGAAAAACAAAAGAGAGCATCAAGAGGCAAATATCAAACACATTTAAGTCTAACCCACTTCCTATGCAAAGGAATCTTGTAACAAAATAAATTATTGAAGCATAAAGCAACTAGCATAGAAAGATGAAACAAATATAGCTTCAAAACTTTCAACATAAAGAGAGGTGTTTTAGTGACTTGAAAACTTTTACAACCATATTTTCCTCTCTCATAATAACTTTCAGTAGCATCATGAACAAACTCAACAATATAACTATCACATAAAGCATGCTTTTCATGATCTACAAACACATAATTTTTATTAAGCTCTAAAACAGTGGGGTTATCAAACCCACTTTTGACAATAATAGTATAATAAATATCATTAGCCAATATAGGACCATCATCAAGAGCATTATCATATATAACATTAGGGAGCACATTTTTACTTTCTGCAATTTCCTTTTCTTGAGTCAAGGAGCTTGTTACTTCAAATTTATCAAAAGGAGATATTTCAATAGAATCATGACATTCAACAATATAGCATTTTTCCTCCTTATGTGGGCATGGAGGGTAATCATATAATGTAAGAGTTAAAGAGTTACTATCATTAGAAGGTAGATCCTCCTTTTGTTCTTCACTCTCCTCCTCTTTTTCATCCAATGAGATCACAGTTTCAGCAATTTCTTCTTCCATAGGTCCCTGAAAAGAAGCAAGTTGTTCTGGAGAATAAGTTTTCTCAAGAAATTTAGTGATATAAGGATTGTCATTGTAATATTCAAGGCAGTAACCAAGTATAGAAAAATTCTCAGATTTATAAGGAGAATCATCATCTTGAATATAACCAGCAATTTCATAAGCACCCTTAAAAACAACAAATTCTTCAGTTTGTTCAAGATTACCAAAGTCATAGTTTCCTTTAGCATAAGCAGCCAAGGTTTCATTATCATTATAATCACATTGGAAAGGGAGGTGTTTATGCCTTCTACAACAAAAGATTCATTAAAGCAGTAGGATTCATCAAATGTAGAACACAAGTTCTTAGCAAAATAATTCAATCTACTTATTTGTTCCCATAGATGTTTCCCTTTTTGAGACAAGCGGTATTCCTCATAATAAGTTTGATGTTCCTCCGTGAACCCACCGTGCCAATAATATTTAGTATCAAAGAGAGAAGACATTGATAGCAAATAAATAACTAGACATAATAACAAACCGAAATAAACTAGATGCAAGAAACTAATTTTTTTTTGGTTTTTGATTTTTAACAGCAAGCAAAACAAAACTAAAACAAGACAAAAAACAAAGTAAAGAGATTGGAACTGAGAGACTCCCCTTTCCAATAGCCTCCAAGTCCCCGGCAACGGCGCCAGAAAACAGCTGGTGCCTGGTTGACGGGAGAGTATTTGAGGATGATGATGATGGTGATGATGAGTACTTCCCCGGCAACGGCGCCAGAAAACAGCTTGATGGCTACGTGTTGGTGAACCCCAAGAGGAAGGTTATGATGTAGACAGCAGAAGTTTTCCCTTGAAAATCTACCCAAGGTTATCAATCCAGTAGGACTTGACGATCTATCGGAAGGTTGTTGATGTTGACTCCCCCTGGCGCTAGGGAGCTTGCACCAACGTGGAATCTGCACAGACACAAACCAGAACTTTGCCCAACACGAAACAGAGAGGTTGTCAATCTCTCCGGTCTTGCAGAAACAAAGAGTTAAACGTATGGTGTGGAAAACAGCAGGAAAAACAACAAGTAACAGGAAACAGATGATTGCAGCAGGTTGTGTAAACAGTATGAGGAAATTGGACCAGGGTCCACAGTTCACTAGTGGTGTCTCTCTCAGAACAGATAACTAGCATGTTGGGTAAACAAATTACAGCTGGGCAATTGACAAATAGAGAGGGCATAACAATGCAATACATGCCAAGATGTCTACTATGAAATCTAGTTGGGCATTACAACAAAGTACATAGACCGTTATTCCAACCGCATCTATGCCTAAATAATCCACCTTCAAGGCAGCATCCGCATCCTATTCAGTATTAAGTTGCTAACAACAGATTATTGCATGAAGTAAAGTGTGTAATGTAATCAATACAAGTGCCCTTGGACACTGCACCAATGTTTTATCCCTAGTAGCAACAGCACATCTACCATCTTAGACCTTTCTGTCACTGATCCAGATATCTAGAGACTGAACCCACTATCGAGCATAAATACCCCCTCTTGGAGTCACAAGCATCTACTTGGCCAAAGCATCTACTAGCAACGGAGAGCATGCAAGATCAAGAGCACATAGATAAACAACTTGAATAAACATGGTATCAATATTCATCGGATCCCAGCAAACACAACATCTAGCATTACAATAAGATGATCTTGATCATGTTAGGCAGCTCACAAGATCTAAACATGGAGGCACAAGGTAGAGAGACAACCATCTAGCTACTGCTATGGACCCGTAGTCCAGGGGTGGACTACTCACGCATCACTCCGGAGGCAGGCATGGTGATGTAGAGCCCTCCGGTGATGATCTCCCCTCCGGCAGGGTGCCGGGAAGAGCTTCAGAACTCCTCCGATCTGAGATTGACGATGACGGCCGCGACGGAACTTTTCGTGGAATATGATCGACCGTAATAGGGTTTTCGCGTCGCGGAGAATATATAGGCGAAGAGGCGGCGTCGGTGGCCGAGGGGGGCCACCACGCCATAGGGGGGCGCGGGCCCACCCTGGGCCGCGCCCTAGTGTGGCGTGGCCCCCTGGTGGGTCTGCTCCGACTCCCCTTTGGACTCCGTGATCTCCTCGTGATATTATTGACGATGTCTTTTGTTTCGTCCAATTCCGAGAATATTTCCTTAATAGATTTTCTGAAACCAAAACAGCAGAAAACAGGGAACTGGCACTGTGGCATCTTGTTAATAGGTTAGTCCCAGAAAATGCATAAAAATGATATAAAGTGTAGCCAAAACATGTAGCAATTGATATAATAACAGCATGGAACATCAAAAATTATAGATACGTTTGAGACGTATCACATAATCATTTTCATTCAGAGGTATAGATAACACAAATATCATGATGAACATACTCGGAATAGCATATAGCTAGTAGGTAGATATGGTGGACTCACTGGAATAATTTTGGTTGAAAGTGTTGGAAACAAGTTTTGACTTGTTGGAATGTTTGGCAAAAGGGAGAAAGTTGACCATCTAGATGCATGCATGAGTGTCCATAGAACTAACTAATCCATGTTAAACCAAGTAAAATAACAATCAGCACCAAAACATGAATAAGTTATAGCTCTTCAAAAAGGATTTGCAAACTATTACTAATAAACAAGCTCATGAATCATGCAACTATATGTATCATTAAAAATCAACTCAAACATCCTTTTTCCCAATCTTATAAAAGCATCCAACATATTTCAACCCATATTTCCAGTAGCTCTCCCATATATAAATGATAGCGTGGTGGTCTCTCAAAACAAATCAAACCAAAACAAAACAAAAGACGCTCCAAGTTTATGCGATAAAGTGTTTCGATCGAAAAACAGAAGTTGGACGTGCGCAAACCGAGAGTGTGTAGGTCCAGTGGGGTTGTCTTCACATCCCCAAGCTTATGGTCTTCACCATCCTTGGATAACTCTTGGTGCATCTCCTTCAATCCCTGTGAAAAAACTTCAAAACACCGTTTCTCCCATTTCTTTTCTGTGGGGTGCATTAATAGTGATAAACAAATATGTTTCTTGTTGCATATAATCCTTGAACAAAAATTCATATGAGATGTCCAGAAAGTGTATAATGTTGTATGCCTACTCATAAACTCAATTGGATCAAAAAGATTCAACTTAAAAGCTCAAAGCATGCATCAAACAAAATGGGACGGAATCTGTCCAGAAAAACAGCAGCAGTAATACGTATTTTTCTACCCTACCAAACTTTCTCGAAAAATTCCAAACAAAATCATGCATACATAGGATGAAAAGTTGCAACTACAGTTCAAATATGAGCTCATTCGGAGTTACAGAATAATAATTAAAAATCATACCGTGCACTGATTCGTGCAGGAATAAAATCTCCGAACGCTATAAGCAACTTTTTCAAACCAAAAAGGGTAAAACTTGGCACTTTATTGAAAATTCCAGAAACAAATTAACAACCTAAATCTCTTGTTACAGCAAGAGGACTCAAGAAAAATCACAAACAAAAAGCAACCGGGTTGCCTCCCGTAAAGCGCTTTCTTTATAGCCATATAGCTGGGCTTGATAGTTTTGATGATGCTCTCATATATATAAGAGTCTAACCCACTTCCTATGCAAAGGAATCTTGTAAGAGAATAAATCAATAAAGCACAAAGTGAGTAGCATAGGAAGACAAAACAAGTGCAACTTCAAGACTTTGAACTTAAAGAGAGGAGACACAATAATATTGAGATATTTAGAACCATGTTTTCCCCTCTCACAATAATTTTCAGTGGCATCATGAATAAACTCAACAATATAGCTATCACATAAAGCATTCTTATCATGATCCACATGCATAAAAGTATCATTATTTTCCACATAAGCAAAGTTTTCCTTATTAATAACAATGGGATTATGATCATCATAAAGAACTTGAACATGATAGACAAGTTGTATATTAGGGGAATGGTTGTAATTATAGCCAATGTCATAGTATTCTTTATAATAATTATCAAAGACTGGAGGCATAGTATCATCATAAGCAATGGAATATTTATCTTCCAAAGTTTTGTTCATTTGTAAACATATCATCATCATTTTTACTAGAAGGAGAGGTTTCAAATATATAATCATTAGTAGCAAAAGGATTTTCAAACACCTCCTCCCCAAGCTTAGAGCTTTCCATATCATCATTGGAAGGAACATGGATAGTACTAATAGCATAACAATTAATAACATCATCATTTTTAGAATTGGTATCAAAAAGATTTTCAATATCAAAAGTAGTGTGCTTTTCCCAATCATGATCACTACTATAAGTAACAGGCATAGGATCATCATCGAGTTCGGACTCATCAGCAACAACTGTAATAGGAGCAACATGTTTAGGGGAAGATACCGTTTCCTCTCTCATTTTACTCCTTCTCTTCTTCTTCTTTCCTACTTTAGGAGAGAGAGGCTTGAAAGGGAGCTTCTCCATATAACCTGGTTTATTGTTAGAAACAACGGAAGAAACTTGGGAGGACTCCTCTCTTTCATTAATAAGAGTAAAACAAACATTAGTCCTTTCATATTTTGGTAAAGCCATTCCATCTTTTATAATATTTTGTATGTAAGTGTTGGCATGACAATTATTAATACAATAGAGATAACATCCATGCAACACGTTATTCATATCAAAAGCACTCGTATCTAACGAAGAAGTTTTTCTTGATAACTCTTCACACCCCAAAAATAATGTAAGTTCATCATGCTGATTAGGAGTGATCATGTTATCACAAAAGTCTCTCGCAGGACTCATATTAGATCCTGAGCATTGGAAGTTGAAATGACCCTCTTTATAGCAAAGTTCACAAATAAAAGGATAGAGGGCACAAACTTTTTCAGCAAGATCACTTAGAGCTCGGTACCATGTTGTAGTTTTTTCATTCCTATGATGAATACAATATTCCTCTTCGATTTTATTATTTTCACAAGGTCTAAGTGCTCCACAAAAATTAACATGCTTATAAGAAATAGTATTTTCAGAAGTTTGAGCATGTTTATTGCAATCATTAGTAACAATTTCATTTTCCATGCAAGTGTCTTTAAAAGGTTCATGATACATGTCCCAATTCTCTTTAGGAATATTAATATGAGAAGCAAAGGTTTTACAACAATTAACAATAATTTGAGAATCAAGACCAAATTTAGCACTAAGCTCATGAAAACTAGCAGTTTCAGCAAAAGACTTAATGCTATCATATTCATAGTTTATACCTGATTCTTTACCTTTGTCATTCTCCCAATCTTCAGTATTGTGTTGAATTGTTTCAAGAAGATCCCATTTAGCTTCAACCTTCTTACTTGTGAAAGAACCTTCTGAACAGGCATCTAGATGATCCTTGTAATGACCTGAAAGCCTTGCATAAAAATTAGTAACAATTATTTCTTTAGGAAGCTCATGGTTAGGACATTTGAGTATTAATGTTTTAGTCTTCCCCAAGCTTGAGCTATGCTTTCTCTATCATGAGGATAAAAATTGAAAATGTAACTCCTAGCTAGTTGCACTTCATGAAGAGGATAAAATTTAGAGTAAAAGATAGATTCAAGATTTTTCCAATTCGAAGGACGATCATCCAGCATCCTATACCACTTCTTTGCTTTGTCCTTAAGTGAAAATGGAAATAATTTCATCATGACATCTTCTCTTGATAAACCTGCAACCTTAAACAACTCACAAAGTCTTGTAAGTTTCAACAAGTGATCATGTGGATGGACTGTTCCATCCCCTGCATAACATTCCTCCCTAACCGTTTCAACAAGTTCCATAGGTATTTCAAAAGGAATACTTTCAGTTTCAGTAGGTGGATTTTGAACATCACAAGCATCATTAGAATTATCACATATGGAAGACAAAGCATTATCAAAGAAAATTTTCTCCTTCAAAGCTGGGGAACTAAAAAGATCATTTTCATGTAAACTAGCTTCCCCAAGCTTAGACTTTTCCATAGCATTAGGAGTAATAGTGTTCAAAGAATTCATGCTAATAATATTGCTATCACTATTATGCAAACAAATTCCCATTGCCTTTTTAATTTTCTCTTCCTGCAAAATATTAGTACTTTCCGTGGCAGCAAGAATTCTTTCTTTAGGAGTAAAATATTCAAGAAAAACATTCCTCAAACTACTCAATTCAATAGTGACTTCTTCATCCAAAGACTTGAACCAAATACGATCATTACCAGATAAAGACGAATATAATAGCTTCCTTTTTACCTGATCATTAGAAATACCAGGAAGCCTAAATAAACCACATATGTTTTCAATTGTCTCCACGTGTTCATGTGCAGACTTAGTTCCATCCCCTGTAAATGGATTTTTCATAACTCTTTTAACATGACCAATGGGAATTTTATATCTCACTTTAGGTTCCTCAGACACAGTAGTTTCAACCACTTTAGGAGCAATGGCATAAGCACTTTCATATAAAGTAAGATGCAGCGAGGCACGATTCAGAAATGCCATAGTAACAATGAGATAAAACAGATTTCAAGTTTCCTTACCAAACTTCTTACCAATAGCGCTACGTTCCCCGGCAACGGCGCCAGAAAAGTATCTTGATGACTCCCAAGTGCAGGAGATCAATTGTAGTACCTTTCGAATAGAAAAGGTTGTCGAACCCACGAGGAGCTGAAGGTATTGGTTAGTAGTAATGATAAATAAAACAGTGAAAGATGCAAGTGTTTTTGGGATTTTCGGTTTTATAATTGCAGATGGTATATGTAGTAGCAGGTGGTAGTAACAATGGCAGCAAGCAAACAGACAGCAAAACTGAGAGTAAACGGTGATTCAATGCTTGGAAACAAGGCCTAGGGATCATACTTTCACTAGTGATATCTCTCAACACGTTAGCATAACTGAACGCAAATAAATGCTACTCGGGATTATTCTTCTTCTTGATGAAACAAGAGTACTATGCGTAGGGCTACAAAAGCACGCCTCAAAGTCTGAGTAAACAAACACCACAATTCCGCAAAGAATAAGACATGATAAATATCTAAATTATTCATAGAGTCACACACAAGTACCCACACTGTCATCTTGATACCGTGTTGTCACAATGACTCCGGAAACTAGATAAATTCACTTGAGTAGCATAAACATTACATATGAATTCAGCGGTACGTACTAACAATGTTCATGATCACATAAAGATCACACCATGGGAGAGAGATGTATACCACATAGCTACCGTACGAGCCCTCAGCCCCGAGGGAAACTACTCACACATGGTCATAGTGATGAGGAGCTTGATGGAGAGGTTGATGAAGGGGTGCAGCCCGGAGTGGAGACGGAAGCCCGCAGCAGCCACGGCGCGGCGGCGGCGGTGGCAACCCGTGGAGGCGGCTGCCCTTGGCGGCGCGGCGGCGGCTGCCCGTGGAGGCGGCTGCCCTTGGCGCGGCGGCGGCGTCCCTCGGCGTCGCGGCTGCGAGGAGCGGCGGCGGCTCTTGGGGGCAGCGGCCCTTGGCCCCTCTTCTTCCTTGGAGATGGTGGTGGTATGGAGGAGGTTCTCCACCCCCAGACGGCTGCCTGGGAGGAGGAAAATTCTTGGTATGGGGCTCCTCCCACGACCTAGGGTTTCCTCCCTTATATAGACTCTCGGATTTCCGTCATCCCATCTAGGGCTGCAGTAAATCGGTGATATCTCGGCCGTCCGGACTCGGAATTGGGCGAATTTTAATTCTAGATCGATTCTCGCGAAATTTCCTGCAACTTTCCTTTCGGGCAGACTTCCGTTTGACGCCGTCTTGGACCCGTAACGTGACCATCTTTGAAAAACGCTTCCAGACAGATTCAGAAAAAGACCCAATTCGACTCCAACAAGGTTTTCTTTGCCCAATTTTGATAATTCCTACACATTAAAGTGTAAAACAAGAAAATTGTGCACATTGGCAACTATTAGTAGGTTATCCCAATAAATGTCATAATATGATATAAAGTGTATATAAAGCATGTGTCAATTAATAAAAATATGCATGAAACATTAAAAATTATAGATACGTTTTAGACGTATCAACTACTCCCCCTTCATCATGGTGATGATGGTGAAGAAGTTCTTGCTGTAGATGTTGATGATGAACACGCCAGAGGGGGTGGAGCCCTCCGGAGGCGATTCCGGCGGCGTTTCCCCCCTCCGATCTTCTCCGGCGACAGCCTTCTGACTCTCTGTTTCGTGGTTCTGTGTTTCTCCGCCGCCTCCTTTCGCGAAACGCCAGGGGACCTTTTTTATAGGCGTTTTTAGGTCAAGACTATGTCGGTGGAGCAAAGATCGACGGCAACGGAGCTCCGAGGGGAAACGAGCTGGGCCCACGCGGCCACTTTAGGCCGCGTGGGACCCTCCCATTTCTAGCCTGTTGGGCTTCTGGTCTTCAATTTAAGCCCATTGCGTTCGTCTCGAAAATTCTGAACCGTTCTCTTTGACCTTGCCCTTTTTGGAGTCCCGAAGCTCCCGGAAAGTCTGAAACACTAAAAAAGACGTTTTCTGGAAAAACAGGGTTAATTCCAAATAAATGGGAAAACTATGAAGTATTCCCAAAATCATTATAAAACATTGGTATAACCCTTATATGATGCAAATATGATTGAAATATAAGCAATTAAAGTGCAAAGTTCATGTATGCATTTTACATGCATCAACATCCCCAAGCTTAATCCATGCTCGTCCTCGAGTATGAAGATGATAAAACTAACATGGACTTTGCAATTTAATACTTAACAATGAATATCAAAGATGATTACTATTGCTACATATAGTCAAATGATTCATTCTTAAAAATGAGTAGCAATATGCAAGATAGTTTATGAAGTGATATCAAGTATTCAATGCAAGGATGTTCAATGATAGTTCACAAAGTGTAACATAACAGATAGTAGTATGGACCACATGTATGCATAATGATAAGTATGGACATCCTACATTGGTCATAGAGTGATGATGAAAAATCTGAATATGATAGGTGGACACTTTGGAAAGATGTATATATGAGTAGAGGTAAAACATGATAAGTTTCATCTAACTTCTGAACTTCTCTACTTAAGTTAATGATTGTAATATGGTAATCCTTGGTGTCAAGCTCTCATTGCCCCTATCATAGCATCTTGAATGATTAAGTTAAAGTGAAAGCAAATATGAGTAATGTGCTTGACAAAGTAAAGGTTGAAATCTCATGCCCCTTGAATACAGTACCTACTCCATGTGTTACTCAACTCGGGAAACAAAGCAAGTTCAATTTAAATATCATTGTAAGTAAAATAGTATCATCAAGAGCGTCAACTGGGGTACCTCTTGTCCCAGGATATGGAACAAGCCTATCAAAATGACAAGACAAACAAACATAATGAACAATCTCAACACCCTTTTTATTTACCATTGGATAGCTTTTTATTGTAAGGTGTATCACAGACGGTTCACCATAGCATGTAAGTAAATTTCCACCATGAATGATGCATGGCTTAGATTAGCGGCCCAGGCGTCTCTCTAACCATTTATACAAACTCATTTAAACCTACTCCATTTCCTCATTTATTTCACCCATGGTAAGCATCCATAAACAAAAGTACATGACATCAACTAAAATAAATGAGTGCAATGTTGAAAGCATTCCATGTGACAACACATTTCTGCTAACTCCAACCAAAGACATTTGTCAAGCCATAACATCATAATTTTAATCACAATGGGTCATGTTTTATTTGTGCAATAAAAGAACATTGTGCATCAAGTTCGTGAGAGCTATATAACCAACTTTTTTCTATTGCAATCAATAACATAAACATTTTCATTCAGAGGTAAGATAACACAACAACATGTTAACATACTCGGAATAGCATAAAGCCAATAGGTAGATATGGTGGACTCACTGGAATAACTTTGGTTGAAGGTGTTGGAAACAAGTTTTTGCTTGTTGGAGTTTTTGGGCTAGCAAAAGGGAGAAAGTTGACCATCTAGATGCATGCATGAGTGTCCACTAGCTAATCGATGTTAAACCAAGTGAAATAACAATCAGCACCAAAACATGAATAAGTGATAGCTCTACAAAAAGAATTTGCAAACTATTACTCATAAACAAGCTCATGAATCATGCAACTATATGTATCATTACAAATCAACTCAAACATCACTTTTCCCAATCTTATAAAAGCATCCAACATATTTCAACCCATATTTCCAGTAGCTCTCTCATATATAAATGATATTGTGGTGGTCTCTCAAGACTCAAACAAAAACACAAACGACGCTCCAAGTTTATGCGATAAAGTGTTTCGATCGAAAAACAGAAGTTGGACATGTGCAAACCGAGAGTGTGTAGGTCTTCACATCCCCAAGCTTATGGTCTTCACCATCCTTGGATAGCTCTTGGTGCATCTCCTCCAATCCCTGTGAAAAAACTTCAAAACACCGTTTCTCCCATCTCTTTTCTGTGGGGTGCATTAATAGTGATAAACAAATAGGTTCCTTGATGCATATAATCCTTGAACAAAAATTCATATGACATGTCCAGAAAGTGTATAATGTTTTATGCCTACTCATAAACTCAATTGGATCAAAAAGATTCAACTAAAAGCTCAAAGCATGCATCAAACAAAATGGGACAGAATCTGTCCAGAAAAACAGCAGCAGCAAAACGTATTTTTCTACCCTACCAAACTTTCTCGAAAAATTCCGAAAACATTCATGCATACAGAGGATGAAAAGTTGCAACTACAGTTCAAATATGAGCTCATTCGGAGTTACATAATAAGAATTAAAAATCATACCGTACACTGACTCGTGCAGGAATAAAATCTCCGAACTCAATAAGCAACTTTTCAAGACCAAAATGGGTAAAACTTGGCACTTTATTTAAAACTCCAGAAACTAAACTAGACACAAAGTCTCTTGTTACAGCAAGAGGACACAAAGAAAAGTCACACACAAAAATAACCGGGTTGCCTCCGCAAAGCGCTTTCTTTATAGCCATATAGCTAGGCTTGATAGTTTTAATGATGCTCACATAGGAATAAGAATTGAAATGCAAAAGAGAGCATCAAGAGAAATATGAAACACATTTAAGTCTAACCCACTTCCTATGCATTGGGATCTTGTAAGAAAATAAATCAATAAAGCACAAAGTGACTAGCATAGGAAGGCAAAGCAAGTGCAACTTCAAAATTTTCAACAAAAAAAGCGAGACTTAATATTATTGTGGTATATGAAATCATGTCTCCCTCTCTCATAAAAACTTTCAGTAGATCATTGATAAACTCAACAATATAGCTATCACATGAAACATTCTTATCATGATCCATATGCATAAAAGTATCATTACTCTCCACATAAGCATTCATAATAATCATTGTAATCATCATATATAGGAGGCATATCATAATCACAATAAACTTTATACTCAATAGTGGGTGGCTGAAAATGTCATATTCATCATCATAAATGGGAGACATAGTATCATTAAACAAGTTAAAGAACCTCCCCAAGCTTAGATGATTGCAAGATATAAAAGGAACCTCCCCAAGCTTAGTCTAGTGCACACAAGAATAAAACTTAAGCGTTACGCTCCCCGGCAACGGCGCCAGAAAAGTACTTGATAACCCCCAAGAGCAAGGGATCACTGTAGCACCTCTCAATGTGGAAGTAAGGTATCGATCCGCAGGAGCAAGAAGGAGAAGTTATCTATTCCCTACAACTAAAGTGTCACAAGTTTTAGTTGATTATGCACTAAACAAGTTTAGAGAACAAGATGGTTGGTTTGATGGATGTAAAAGTGTCCCAATCCTCTTCTTTGCAAGAGGACAAGACAAAGGTAGTAGCAAGTGAAAGCTCTCAAAGAGAGAAAGCCCAATCCTCTATGTAGCAAGAGGACAAGCTCAAGTGTGTGTTTCTTATAGGAACAATGGACATGGTTCATGGGTTCATTTAATCCTCTCTCTCTCTCATCTACGGTGATCATCATGTTATAGATAAAGTACACACAATTGTCATGTTTTAATGGTAGCTTTTTATGACGGCTATATGTCCTAAAACACATAGTTGAAAGAAATACTCATTTGTGTTGCTAGGTCACCCCTCGTAAGGCTAGCGTGGTTTCTCTCACTCCCACATCATACTCTTTCTTTTTACCCCCGATAAAGGATGTTGGGCGCTACCGTGTCACTCAATACCTATGCCGTGTCACATCGGCAATCCCGTACCCACATACATCATACTTCTTAAAGAACAATATTCTATCAAAGCATGACAAGTCATAAAAGTTCCAACACAACAGTAAATACATAACAAATCATCTCATACCACAATATTCACCATGGAATTACATCGATGACCGTAATCATGTTCGCAGCTCATACGGTACTAATTAGTGAAGCTCAAGAGAGAGGAGAGATACAAAAGTTACCACCACAAACCCTAGTCCAGGGGGTGGACTACTCCCCCTTCATCATGGTGATGATGGTGAAGAAGTTCTTGCTGTAGATGTTGATGATGAACACGCCGGAGGGGGGTGGAGCCCTCCGGAGGCGATTCCGGCGGCGTTTCCCCCCTCCGATCTTCTCCGGCGGCAGCCTTCTGACTCTTTGTTTCGTGGTTTTGTGTTTCTCCGCCGCCTCCTTTCGCGAAACGCCAGGGGACCTTTTTTATAGGCGTTTTTAGGTCAAGACTAGTCGGTGGAGCAAAGATCGACGGCCACGGAGCTCCGAGGAGGAAACGAGCTGGGCCCACGCGGCCATGTACTTTAGGCCGCGTGGGACCCTCCCATTTCCAACCTGTTGGGCTTCTGGTCTTCAATTTAAGCCCATTGCGTTCGTCTCGAAAATTCTGAACCGTGCTCTTTGACCTTGCCCTTTTTGGAGTCCCGAAGCTCCCGGAAAGTCTGAAACACTAAAAAAGACGTTTTCTGGAAAAACAGGGTTAATTCCAAATAAATGGGAAAACTATGAAGTATTCCCAAAATCATTATAAAACATTGGTATAACCCTTATATGATGCAAATATGATTGGAATATAAGCAATTAAAGTGCAAAGTTCATGTATGCATTTTACATGCATCACCACTCCTCTCTCCACTGGCTGCCCCTGACGCCCCACCTCCGCCCCGGCCCAGCTCCTCCTAGCTCCGGCCGCCCTCGACCCAGCTCCTCCTAGCTCCGGCCGCCTCTGACGCCCCCACCTCCACCGGCGCCATCGGAGGTAAGTGCTAGCGCTAAGTTGACGAGGGAATATCTCCCCGGCAACAGCACCAGAAACTATGCTTGTACGTCACACGTCAGTTGGGAACCCCAAGAGGAAGGATGATGAGTGCAGCGGCAAGTTTTCCCTCAGTATGAAACCAAGGTTTAATCGAACCAGTAGGAAAACGAGGTTTGCTTCGAAGGTGTTGGTGAAGGAGTGTAGTGCGGCGCAACACCAGGGATTCCGGTGCCAACGTGGAACCTGCACAACACAATCAAATTACTTTGCCCCAACTTAACAGTGAGGTTGTCAATCTCACCGGCTTGCTGAAAACAAAGGTTAAACTATCGTATGGAAGATGATGTTTGTTTGCATAAAACAGTAAGAACAATGATTGCAGTAGATTGTATTTCAGATGTAAAAGAATGGACCGGGTCCACAGTTCACTAGTGTGTCTCTCCAATAAGATAACTAACTGTTTGGGTAAACAAATTACAGCTGGGCAATTGACAATTGATAAGTGCATATAACATGCATGTGTGAGTTGTGGTGTCTACTATGAGATTCATTTGGGCAATTACGACAAAGTACATAGACCGCTATCCAGCATGCATCTATACCTAAATAGTCCACTTTCCGGTTAACATCCGTACCCCTTCCAGTATTAAGTTGCAAGCAACAGACAATTGCATTAAGTAATGTGCGTAATGTAAACAATACATTCATCCTTGAATAAAGCATTGCTGTTTTACCCCTAGTGGCAACAACACATCTACAACCTTAGAACTTGCTGTCACTAACCCAGGTTAAATAGAGGTTGAACCCAACTATCATGCATAAATACCCTCTTGGAGTCACAAGTATTCACTTGGCCAAGGCTTCAACAAGAACGGAGAGCATGCAAGATCACAAAATGACAAGACATGATAATATAATATTCAGCTCCACATAGGTATCAATATAAGTCAGATCCCAGCAAACACAACATGTAGCATACAATAAGATGATCTTGATCATGATAGCATCTCACAAGATCTAAACAAGATGGCACAAGTGAGAAGACAACCATCTAGCTACTGCTATGGACCCATAAGTCCAAGGATGAACTACTCACGCATCACTCCGGATGGCGGCATGGCGATGTAGAGCCCTCCGGTGATGGTTCCCCACTCCCGGCAGGGTGCCGGGAAGAGCTTCAGAAACCCCCCGAGTTAGGGTTGACGACGGCGGCGCAGCGAATATGTTCTGGATGAAAGGCTCGGTGTTTAGGGTTTTCACGTCTCGGGAATAAATAGGCGAAGGGCGATGTCGGCGGACCCCCGAGGGGCCCAAACCACAGGCTGGCGCGGTGGGCCCACTGCCCGCGCCGCCAGGTGGTTTGGCCACCTCGTGGCTCTTCTTCGTCTCTCCTTCGGACTGCGTGTACGTTTGGAGAAATAGGACTTGGCCTTTTGTTTCATGCAATTCCGAGAATATTTCCAGAAGTAACTTTCTGAAACCAAAACACAGAAAACAGGAAACTGGCACTGTGGCATCTTGTAATAGGTTAGTCCCAGAAAATGCATAAAAGTGATATGAAGTGTATATAAAACATGTAGCAAATGGTATAATATAAGCATGGAACAGCAGAAATTATGGATACGTTGGAGACGTATCAAGCATCCCCAAGCTTAGTTCTACTCGTCCTCGAGTAAGGTAAAACGATAACAACAAATAATTTCTGAGGACATGCTTTCACACAATCTTGATCAATATATTGCAAGGCTCATGTCATGAATGAAGTGACTCAAAGCAATGTCTATAGTTTGCAACAAATAGATAAAGAGTAAACAATGAATCATATAAGCAAAAACTTTCATGAATAGTACTTCAAGACAAGCATCAAAAAGTTTTGCATAAGAGGTAACTCATAAAGCAATAGATTCAAAATAAAAGGCATTGAAGCAACACAAAGTGATTAAGTTTCAGCATTTGCTTTCAACTTGTAACATGTA
>CAMZMU010000050.1:17995945-18162090 GCA_947311845.1 Poa pratensis | reverse complement strand
CCCAAGGCCAAGAAACTCAAGGTAATCTCCAAGAAAAAGAAAGGGACTCCTCTTGTCAATCCGGCGGAACCGGTACGGCAACTTGGGTCAAAATACCTAGTCATGAGTTTGAGCAAGACTGCTTGATTTTCAATCTATATGCTTTTGGCAACCCCACTTGCACTATTGATAGCTGGTTCTATTGCAATGTGCATCACAAGTGTATGAACAACTCATTAGTCCGAAGAAGAACTCTCATGTTCCACCTTTTTCTTCAATGTGGAGAGTGCAAGGTAATTATGGCCGAGGTGATGGAGGTTATGGACTTTCATGGTATTACTAATCTCATGCCGGTGAATACTCCGTATGCTCCTGAGTTGCTTCAAGAATTCTACGCCACAGTGTATTTCTCCAGGGAAGGACAGAGGACCAGACATGGATGAGTGCCGATCAAATGCGAAGCCACTCTTGCTGAATTTGGTGCTCTCTGTGGCGTAGAGGAGCTACCTCTGGTCCCATGGCTTATGTTTGTATTCACATGCAAACCCTCATGAAAGCCTCCCCCGGGATCCATCATTGCTATCCTTCCGAGTCGGGCTCTCTTGGAAAGATCCCCAAGGTCTCTCATTTGACTCCTTTTGGAAGGCCACTTACCTCATCCTCGGGAACCCATTGCCGTCAAGTTTGGAGAAAAAGGGTTTGGCTCGCATGTATATGGTCAATCTTCTCCACCACATTGTCACCCTCAAGGAGAGGAAGAAGAAAATTGATGTTCTTGACTACATGTGGGAAGAGATGCAAGCCGGGTTCGTGAGTCTAGAGTTCCAATTTATGGTCCGTATCTTCAGAAGCTCTTGAACTCAAGTTGGCTCAGACCGACGCTCAATGCCTATGTTCATGACTTGTTTTCGCCTACACTGCATGCTTTGCCATCTCGCCCCCGGGTGCGGTCATTCCTTCTCAAGAGAAGCGTGCTAGATCCGCAGCTCCTCAAACTCATGTTGAGGATGAAGCTCATGTTGAGGCCCCAAGAAGAAGCATGGCCTCTTGGATGTTTTGAAGAAATGAATTGCTTCGCTGTAGACAAGCAAGCCAAGGATTTCAAGGCTTATCGCAAGCAAAAGTCTTATAAACCGCAATCAAAGAGCAATTATGAAGAAACTTGATTTTCCCGTGCCTTCTCACTCAAGCTCCGCCGAGGTCTCGGAGAATACTTTCAATTCCAACTACACCTATTGGTTCGGCGACAATGCTTCCTCACTTGCTCCCTATTGGACGGACACTCATGGACATCAAGCTCGAGTCAAGCTTTTGGTGGCAACAATGATGATGATGATGGATGGAGATGATGATGATGGACGATTATGAAGACGAGTGATCTCAAGGGCTTTCACATTACTTTCTCCTTTTTGGTGTCTTGATGCCAAAGGGGGAGAGAGTTTTCTGGGGATTTGCATCCATGCTTTGCATACATTTGTGTTTTTATTTGCATTGCATCGTTTTAGTTGAACTCTCTATTTGGCCGATGTTCATGGAACTTGTTTATCACTATTGTATGAGATGGTTAATTATTGTATGAGACTATGGATTTCGGTATTCGCGTTTATCTATGGTTGGGACTTCATGATATTGTGCATTGATAATTGTCTACATATTTTGGGCACAAGGTATGATCATCTCAAAATCTCAACCTAGTTGGTTATGTCTCATTTTGTGCGAATATGTTGTACCTATATCATGTTGATTATATCTTGTTGGGATTGCTTCCCCTCTTGTGTGTATTTGCATTCCAAGGCAAACAAATATATGCACACATTTAGGGGGAGCCCTTTCCGTGTTAAGAACGTGATATAGTGTGGTTTTATTGCAAATCCTAGTGTCGTCATCTAACACCAAAAAGGGGAGATTGAAAGGACATTTATTTACCTCTATGAGTTTTGTGTGTTAGATAACAACACCAGTGATATTTTAATATGATGCTAAGTGCTTTCAGGAAATACTAAGATTTATAAGATCACAAAAAGAAGAAAGAAAATGTCCGAAATCACCACGGTGATGAAACCCTGGGAAACCGGCCCCTAGGCCGGCTTCCCTGGGTGCCTCGATGCAGAACGTGAGGCTGGCTCCCAGGCCGGCCTCCCAGTGTACTTCAACGGCCATATTTTTGGAGGAGCTATAAATGCTCCTTCACCTACCTTGGGACAACTAGCTCGCCAAAACTTGAAGACTCCATTATTGCAAGCTCAAGCAACATCTAGATCTCCCAATCCCTCCACCCAAACTCGTTGATCTTTGGAGGATTGAAGGAGAAGGCTCGGATCTACATCTTCACCAAGCGGATTTACATTTCCCCCTCATTCACTTGAGGGACTCTTTGCTAGGATTTCCTTTGGGAATACCTAGCTTATTGTTGTACTTGTGACATTGTAGCTGTTCGGGAGCCCCAACCAATTGTGGGTTGTGCCCCGGATCGTTGTTGTAAAGGCTCCGGAACCCGCCTTGAAGGTTTCCGATAGTGGAAGGTGAACCAAACCTTTGTGGTGCGGTTCATCGGAGAATAGGGTGAGCCTTTGTGGCGTTGAGTTGTGACCTTTGTGGTAGCTCACACCCCTCCAACGAGACGTACCCCCCTAAAAAGGAGGAACTCAGGATTACATCTGTGTCTCCGCGTGCTTTCACTTTCGTTACCTCTATCTCTATCCTTATTACCGTCTTTACTTCATGTAACTTGCTTAGTTGCTAGATTGTCATATAGGTAAATTCCACCGTAGTTGCATATCTAGAGAATTTACCTTTTGTGTCAAGCCTAATTTGAAAAAGTACTAAAATTGAAGTAGCACCTATTCACCCCCCCTCTAGGTGTCATAGGATCCTTTCATATGGACGCATCCTTCCTGCATGCGTGCCGCCACGATGCAGCCACGGATGCAGCGACGGTCGCTATCGCTGGTTCGTCTCTTCTCGCACACGTTGCATCGATTCAGAGCGTCGCATCGTTTCAGCTTTTTCGATCCACTCGCGTCGATTCAGCGTGGCCCGAGTGAAAACGGTGGCGATTAAATTCTATACTAGGGCATACCGATCGACGCGCCTCACACTAGTAGGAAATACCCTATCTGTGGCGCACCAAAAAAGACTTCTGTGGCGCATGGGTTGGTGCGCCACAGAAGTCACGCCACTAAAATTTATTTCTGTGGCGCATATCTACATGCGCCACAGAATTCTTGTATTTCTGTGGCGCACCCACAAGATATGCGTCACAGAATTCTCAAAAATTCAAAAAAAATCTATTTTTTTCTAAAAAATCAGGAAAAACAAAAAATGAAATAATTGGAAAAACCTAATTATTTGAATTTTTCCAATTTTCTGAATTTTTAACCTATATCAAATGATGACTTCCTGTTAGGTCAGCCATCCTCAAATTGCTCCAACCCAAGCACGCTTAACTTCTAAGTTCTATTCAGTTCAACTACCTTTATGCTACTCAAGTTCTTATTGATATAAGTATCATATCAACTCACTTAAGCCATGTATGTGTATATATATGTGTGTAGTTTATGTGTCGTATCTATATATATATGTGTTTTTAAATTTCGAAAAAAAATCAGAAATTTCAAAATGAAATCCAAAAGTTTCAAAAAAATCCAAAAAAATTCAAAAAATTTCAAACATTCCGAAAACTTCACAAAATCCAATAAAATTCAACAAATCCAAAAAATTCGAAAATTTAAGAAAAAATGTAATTTTTTAAAATGACAAAAAAAAATCAAAAAAAAATTCAAGATTTTTTCCTCTCATGCATGCCTACCCCCCTAGATTCTCGAAATTCCGAAAGGAAAAAAGTTATTTGAAAAAGAAGATTTTTTTCTACAAAATCAAAAAATATTTAGAAGTTCAAAATTTTCAAAAAAATTCAATAGAATTCTTTTTTTTAGAAAAATATGTTTTTTGGAATTGTTGAATTTTTTGGATTTTTTGGGATTTTTTGAGTTTTTTAATTTTTGTTTGACTTTTTTGAAACTTTTGTGGTGCATATACAACATGGGCCACAGAAAGCCACGTTTCTGTGGCGCACATCCTACATGCGCCACAGAAAGGCACATTTCTGTGGCGCACATAGTACATGCGCCACATTTCTGTGGCGCATTTGGTTTTTCGTGCGCCACAGAATTCCAAATTTCTGTGGCGCATGCAAAACAATGCGCCACAGAAATTTTTTCTGTGGCGCATGGCTATTTCGTGTGTCGCAAAAAGTGATTCCACCTATAGCTAGTTTCCTAGTAGTGTCGTTTGAACGTAGCAACACGGCCGATTATTTAAAGCACCCACCCCTCTCACCTATTCTCCACACATCCATTTGCGCCGGCCCCCTTCTCTTCTTCACCCAAATCCAGAGCACTCTCGAAGCGAAGCTAGGCGACGATGCAGTACAACGGCCCCACCTTCCACCTGCCACCGACCATGCCAGAGAAGCGTACCCCGCCGGCGTCGTCGTGGAGACCACACTGCGTGTGTGGGCGATCTCACAGTGGAGGGGTCCTAGGAGTTGGCCCAGTGGTTCCTCCATGCGGGCTTCGCCCACCTCCCGTGGGCTCGCCGGTGATGTTCCGTCTAGAGATCTGGGTGACTCCAGGGCTCCACCGACAGGGCTCATCGCCCGCTTCACGAACAGATTTGATGCCTACTGCCTACTCGACCAGGTGTTTTGGTGTGGGTGCGAGTTCATCGCATTCACCACCTACAACATCTTCACGGACACCGAAAGCATCTTCCCCGCCCTCAACATATGCACAGCCTCCCCTACTACCTCGGCGATAACGGCGTGGAGGAGGATCAGTGAAGAGGAGACGCTGTGAAGATCCTCTTCTAGAAGTGAATATGGCGGTGAAGGCTATGCCCGGTCTCGTGAAGCTTGTCTTGCCCTGTTAGGGCTTTTATTTTAGGGTTATTTCTATGTTATGTCGTTGGTTGTATCGTTGGTTGTACCATGAACTTTTTATCTCTGTCATGTTATATCGTGTTTAATGTAAGAACTTCTATTATGTTGTGTTATATCGATGTTATGCTTGTGTTATATTTGTATTTTATTGGTTCCAAGTTTTGGCACACGCGGCTAATTGAGGTGTTTGTTTTAGATAAGTAAACGTAATCAAATCTGTCAATAAGGAAACTAAAGCTAGAAAAAGCCTTGTTGAATTTGTCGAAAAGAAGAAAAAAGCTATTTTTTTGAATTTTTGGTGGCCATATTGCATGAAAAAAAGAAACTAGTTTTGAATCGTTGGTGGCCATATTGCATGAAAAAAGGGCTAATTTTTAATTGTTTGGTGGCCATATTGCATGAAAAATAATAATTTTGTGTGTGGCAATATTGCATTAAAAAAAGCTAGAAAAGAATAGCCGCTCGCAATGTTGAATTTGCCATCGGTGCGTGCACCAAATCTTTTTTGTAATTTCAACCGACGTAACCATTTTTCAATCTGTTTACGTGCAATCAAATCAGTCAAGCAAAAAAAACAGAGCCATCGCGTACACTATTTTTTGGGCCTCGGGTATCTTTGTGGCCTTTCACAGTCAACGCCATGCCACGGCCCAACCAGAGCTTGGTTTCTGTTTGGGCCCAAGCACTACGTTTTTTTTCTTGCGCTCGGTGTTGTCTGTCGAAACTGAAGAAACTGAAAGTGTCAAAACCAAACAACTACATAGATTCAGAGATGGAGACAAAGACATAGTTTAAGCAACACAGAGAGCACATGATCCACACATTAAGCTTAATCACACTAATAACATCTCTAACGAGTGATGACCAACAAGTAAGCAAATCCTAGATTAACAAAGAAAAAATAAAATCCTAAAGCTATCAGATTCACGTGCTTCTTCAATTGAATCATCTGCCTCAAGTTCTTGTTCATCTTCTTTAATTCTCCCTTCAGATCCGCATCCTCCACTGTCGGAGCAACACTGGCCGAGACCAAATTCTGCATGGTTGACGGTGGATTGAGCTCCCGGGTTGCGGCCCCATTGTAATATGATGGCAGATTGAGCTCCCGGTTGCGGCCCCATTGAAATGAATCAAGCCCTCCCTTTGAAGCCTCATGATGTAGTCATCGGTCCATTCAAATGGTTGCATTTCTTCATGATCTGAAACAAAATCATGAATCCTAAATCCCAGATCCAATGAAAAAGAAATCAGAGCAAAAAGAAAAGAAATCAGAGCAAAAACATGAGATCTAACCTGCCCCTCTGGCTGGCTCTCGCATTTCACAAAATCACGGCCAAAGTTGCCATTCTTGTTCTCCTTCGAAGTTATCCGTTTGAGTGGCGCCATGCGTGGGTAGTCAGGACATCGCTCCATGGGCACTGGACCATACTGGGGCCATGAGGGGCGGAGGCTGAAGTGGAGCTCGACATATCTCGTCGCCGGAGAAGATGAAACAGATTGAGTGGCTGCCACTAGTAAAGAACGACACATCGGAAACGTGCCAAAAACCCCATCGGCAACGGAGAAAGGGTCCGTGTCCCTGACTCCGTGACTGATGTGAAGGCCTTCATCGGTAACGGAGGCAAAAAAACCGTTTTCGATGAGGTCTCCTTTTGGCAACGGTTGTGCGCAGACCTCCGTTGCTTTAGTTTTCCCACATCAGATACGGAGTTTTCCATCTACCCGTTTGCACTGAGGTTTTCTCATATTTCGGTTATATGCCATAATACATGAAAGGCTGATTGCACAATGCACTAAAACGTTATTCAATTCATAACATAGAACAAATGCCATCATTACATTGGTATACAATAATATCACCGTTTTTTACAATTTGACTACAATCATATCTATCACACATTGGCATAATGTAATATCACCTATTTCACTTTGACTACAATCATGAACTCTAAACCTATAAGCAACTAACCTAACAAATGGAAGGCTGGCTTAATTAAGCGAGCCTTCCATCTTTGACTTGGAGCTCACCTTCTATGAGCTCTCGGTCGTCGTTGTACCCACTCCAAGACCAGTATCCACGAAATTTCCTTGCCTTACGGTTTCTGGTTCTCGGAATGATACATTTGTACTTTTATGCAGTGTTGCCGAAATAAACTCCCGCGTGAAAGAAAAAAAAAGATTAGCGAAATGTACAAAATACATCTGGATATAAAAAAATCGGTGGCTATTTTCCAGCAACTAGTTTGTTCGGTTGCTATTTTCGAGAAACTGCTAAGATCGACGGCAAATATCCAGGAACTGCTCTGTTCGGTGGCAGACAGTTCGCATTCCTTCCTTCTCTTCTTCCTCGTTCCACCCCAATCACCTACCCGCCATGGACGACCGCAACAGAACAACAAAAACAACTACCGTCCGTACCCACGACACCCGTTCTGGAGGTGGTGTACACGAACGAGGAGCATACTGTGGAGCGGATCCTCAACAAGTACGAGGAATGGCTAGCAGAGGAGAAGCATCGGTTCATCGGCCTTGACATCAACGGTTGTACAATTGGTGCTTTAACAATAAGTGTTTGTAATTATCAAAACATGTATGTGTGAATTTGCACTAGGAATTTGTTTATGTGATGAAATGCTCATACGTAGAACCTAGTTCATCGGCATCACAGCGGTCACAGAAAGATTTATACCTTTCACCCGATGGGAGAGGAGGTGCAGGCCTCTGCCAGATGCGCTGCGATGCTACCAGCGCGCTGCGACGCAATCACCTCCTCCCCCATCTCCTTCGTCGACATCCACCTCCTCCTCCTTCTCCAGATCAGACACCACCTACAGATCCTCCACCTCCTCTAGATCGGCCACTTTCTCCTCCAGATCGGCCACTTCCTCCTCCAGATGGGTTTCTGCTGGTAGAACTGCCGGAGGTGCTGCACCACCACCTCATGAATGACCTCCTCCACATCGGTCTGGCTCAGAAGAAGCCGGGCATCACCGGAGGAGGAGGGCGTCGGATGGTTGCACTGCCGCATCATTAGCGGACGCATGGCCGCCTCCAGATCGACCTTCCCCTCACTAAGGGCTGCCGCTAGAATGGTGCTGCCGCGGCGGCAAGAGTCGCGGCCGCGATGGCCGGATCTAGAAGCGCCGACAGAGGAAGCCATTAGAGAGAGTGAGGAGAGTTGAAAGCCACAGTGTGCGGCGGCTAGGGTTGGAAGAGAGACAGTGAGAGAGTGGTAATGAGACCGATAATTTGCTAGAGCCGGCAATATATATAAGCACCACATTGGCAACGGACATTTTATATAACCGTTTTCCATTGCTTTTACACCAGCGAGAGAGTAAACTTACTAACATACGGACTTGATAATGAAGTAAATGATTACATATATGCTACTTGTCGGGGGGCTGCCCCCGGGTAGGGCAAAGATGTGGTGTTGAGAGCCCTAAAAGGCTGGCCGGATCAATATTCAGCCGGATCACTTGGGCCGAATCTCATGTGAATTCGGTTAGCTCTCTATCGAGCTAAAGCATGGGAAGAAACAAAGGGGATCCAGTAAAGCCAAACCGGATTAGTTTGGGAAGTCTCGGCTGAGTTAGCCGGATTGGTCAGGAAGGACCCGGATAAGGTGATCCGGATATGGCACGGGGGCCAAGTAATGTCAGTAAGGTCACGGGACCTGCAATTCAACTGACCGAGGTTCAGAGGACAGCAAGGTCGAGTCACAGGTTTTCCGGATCGCAAGGCCCTAGGCGCTGACTCGGCCAATTCGGGAAAGGGGCTATGGCCTAGACCCGGTGGGCTACGCCTGCCATTGCCTGAAGAGGCAAGATAGGCCTGCTGGGACTTGACAGCCAGGTCAAGCCACGGGATTCCTGGGAGCGCAGCGACCTAGGAGCTGACTCGGCCAATTCGGGAAAGAGGATGTGACCTAGACCCGATGGGCTACAGCTGCCATTGCCCGAAAGGCAAGATAGGCCTGACAGTCCGGCCGTTGGATTGACAGGGGGCAGAGGCTTGTCCTGTTCCTCTTGTCCATGCCATTATCACTTCCAGCCAGGGGCAAAATGGTAATTCGGTTAGTGTATAAGTAAGCTACCACATCCTCCAGTACGAGGGACGGGCGACAAGGGTGAGGAGAACGAGCATCATTTCCCCCCAAGCTCCATCTTCTTCCTAGAGCTTTCACCATTGTTCTTCATACAGCTCAAGGAGCACTGTACTTGTAAACACTTGAGATATAAAGAGAGTAGGCTAGTGCTGCAGTAGGGGTGTTACCTCCACAAGAGGGCCCCGAAGCAGGGTACATCGTGGTGTTCTTTGCTTCTTCTTGGTTCTGCTTGTTCTTGTTTGTTCTTGCGAGTTCTTGGTTGTTCTCATGCGTGCTTCGTGAGCGCGCAAACCCTCCCCGGATCCCCCAACGTCCTAGCGAGCCCACAACTTAAGCCATCCTATGGCATCTGCCGTGACACCACCACGACAGTTGGCGCCCACCGTGGGGCAGCAGTGGCGTTGGCTGGGGTTTCCTTCCGGACGGGCTCCGTCACTGGCTCCGGCGAGCGGGTCCTCTCTGGGCTCGTTTGCAAGATCGGCAAGTTCAACTTCATCAGCGACAACGCGGGGTGCTTCGCCAACAAGCCCTTCCCCGCTGACGGCTTCCTCATGACGCTCGGCAGCTTCGTCACCTACGTCGCCACCGAGCCTGTCCGCGAGTACCCGGCGCAGGTGCTCGTGGCTGAGGATCCTCCCTCTTTCCGCGCAGCTCTCGGACGGCGTAGCGCTCGCCCCGGGAGTAGCGTGGAGGTAATGGTGGTTGGAACAAGTGCTGCGGCTGGCAAAGGAGATGCCAGCAAGAGCATGCCCGAGGAGCTGGCCACGCCAGTTGATCCGGTTGACAAGCCGACTCGGACGGCAAGTTCCCAAAGGAGAAACCGGATCCGGTTGGCCCGCTTGGCATGTCAAGTAGGGAGGCTCCCTTAGAGGATGTCCTGGAGAAGTTATCTCGGCCAGTGGCACCTGGGGCAAATGTAGAGCTCACTGTAGCTCAGCTAGAGGCAGAGCGCCTGAGGTTGCAAAAAGAAGCCCGGTTAGTGGTGGAGTCTAGGCAAGCCTTTGATAGAGATATGAGAGAGTACAATGCTGCCAATGGTATCACTGATGGCTTTACTCCTGTAGTGCATCGCTCGCGCAAGAAAGCCGAGTTGCGTAACCGGGGTAAGGACCTCAATGACGAGTTAGCTAGAGCTGCAGGATCGAGCTCAAGTAAGGCTACTAGTCATAGATCTGGCACAGGCAAGCCGGTGTATAGCTCCCCGGCTAAGAATCTTAGGGCTGCAGCGGCAGCGCGAGCCGAGTTGAGCACACTAACCGGGGACGCTTGGCGAAGCAGGCAGAGAGAGTCAATGAGCTAGTAGATGTGTGTAACCGGCAGAATGAGGCTTACCGGAAAGCTAATCCGGATGCAGGTGTTTCTCGGTAGTAGTGTCGGTTAAGGCTGTTAGCCAGAGATCCAAGGGGCAGGCGTCATCCCCGCACGTCGGAGTTGACCGGGCCCAGAGCGTGAACTCGGGTAAGAGCAAGCAGCTGCAGACCTATGATGCTGAGTATGCCGGCAAGCAGCTAGCCGCTCAAGGAAGAGGTGGCCAAAGCAGAAACAGTGGTGGACAAGGCTACCCGGGAGCTGGAAGGGGCAATTCGGCTGGCCGAGGTCAACCACCTCGTCCTCCGGGCAGCAAGTGATTGTGCGAGCGCAACAGCAAGGTGGTGGCCAGGCGGGTTACCGCTATGATGACGGAAATTCGGCTATGGCGCGAGCCGGATACCAGACGTATGATAATGCACTTGCATCAAGACTGGGACCTCGGGCATTGGATCCGAATGATCAGCGTCTCAAGTTGGATAGAATTTACCAGTCCGAGAAGCTAGAAGAGCAAGGCCCACCGGGTCCTCCATGTTTGGACCTCGGATCATGAACGAGCCGAGCGTGCCGTTGTTTCAGCTTGGCCGAAGCACAAAGCCATAATGGCAACACAAAGCCACAGATTGGCTGATAGACTATGTATCATCAGTGCACATTGCGGGGGGCAATCGCCGATGGGCGGTCCGGTATCTCCCGCACATGTTGGAAGGGCCAGCCCGGATTTGGCTGAATAACTTACCGCCGGGTAGTATCAACTCTTGGGTGGACTTGGAGGAGGCATTTTACAGTAATTTCTCCAGCACCTACAAGAGGCCTAACCGACCTCAGCTCCTGGCTGCGTGCAAGCAGGAAGAACGGGAAACAGACCGAGAATTCTTACTCGGTGGAGCAACATTCGCAACTCTTGCGAAGGTGTCGTGGAGGAGCAGGCATTTCTTGGTTTGCGCAGGGTTGCCGACATGGCACCCCGCTCTGGCAGAAGCTCCAGAGGGATATGCCCAAGACACTGGCGGAAACGATCCGGATAGCAGATACGTATGCTCTTGGTGATCCGACACAGCCAGCATTGGATGCAGTGGGAACAAGCAGGAGGCAACCGGTTAACAACCGAGTAGGACCATTGAGGCCCAATGACCGACATGAATTCGGTTACAAAAGAAGAGATCCGGATTATAGATACGGTTCAGATCAGGTTGCTGCAGTGAATATGGACCATCCTGGAGCAGGAGATGGTCAGAGACAAAAGACTGAGGGTCCAGCTTGGAGGCCGAATCAAGGTGCTGGCCAAGAAAGTATGGGATCGAGTCCTCCTCTAACTTTTGAGTCAAGATTAGACGGGCCTTGCTGTTATCACACAACAGACCCACGCAAGCCGGCCAATCATTCAACTCGGAATTGTAGCTGGCATCATCGCATTCAGGCGGAGGGTCAGAGAGGACCACCTCAGAGAGGTGCTCCTAGACCGAATTTCAGGCCGAATATGCCTTTAACCGGAGCCAATACAATCCCGGTGAACGCAGGAGCTCCAAGACCGGCAGCCACAAAGCCGGTTAACCTGGTAAACATGGGAGGCAACGACAATGGTGCTGGTCCGAGTCGGCAAGGTGGATACCCCGGTAATGAGTACAAGGAGGCTCATCAAAGTTATGTGGTTTTTGTGACCGAGCCAACTGACAAGAAAAGTCAGCTGCGAAGGGCGAAGGAGGTGAATGCAGTCATACCAGCAGTCCCAAAATACCTGAATTGGTCCGAGCAGGAGATCACTTGGAGCAGGGCTGATAACCCCAGAATTATGCCAAGTCCAGGAAACTATGCACTGGTGGTGGATCCGACTTTGGTTGGACCCAAGCTTAACGTGAGGTTTAGCCGAGTCTTGATTGACAATGGCAGTGCCATAAACATCATGTATCGGGACACAATGGTCAAGTTGGGTATTTCGCCGAATCAGTTGCAGCAGAGCAGTTGTACCTTCCATGGTATAGTACCCGGGGTGTCTTGTTCCCCAATGGGTAAGATCTGGGTAGATGTGCTGTTTGGTACCAAGGACAATCACCGGCTTGAGAGTCTCGAGTTCGAGGTGGTAGATTTGGAGAGCCCATACCATGCTCTACTTGGCCGGCCTGCGTTAGCCAAGTTCATGATATCCACCATGTGGCCTACCTCAAGATAAAGATGCCAGGCCCGAATGGTATTATCACTGTTGCGGGAGATTACAAAAAGCCATACAGTGTGCCACGATCGGTTCCACCTTAGCCGAATCATTGGTGATCCAAGCTGAGAAGAGCAAGATGCATGAGGTGGTGGCAATGGCGAAGTCAGCTCAGCTCGGTGTGCTGGCTATGACCAATCCGGATGGAGGTGCAACATTTGAGATGCCCAAGGAACAAAGAAGATCCCATTGACCCGGAGAACCCGGAGCGCATGGCCATCATTGGTGCCGGGCTGGATGAGAAATAGGAAAGCGCGCTCTGTCACTTCCTCCGTGAGAATCGGGATATCTTTGCATGGTCGGCTAAGGACCTGCCTGGTGTTCCGAGGGAGTTGGCAGAGCACTCTTTATTTGTCAGGCCGGATGTAAAACCGGTGAGGCAACCGACTCGGCGTCTCTCAGATGATCGAAGAAAAGTGGTGCTGGATGAGCTGGCTAAGTTGCTTGCAGCCGGATTCATTATGGAGGTGTTGCATCCAGACTGGATATCCAATCCGGTTCTGGTAGAGAAGAAGAAGGACGAACCAGCGGTGGTCAAGGTGTGGCGCATGTGCATCGATTTCACCAACCTAAACAAGGCGTGCCCGAAGGATCCATTTCCTTTACCTCGGATTGATCAAGTGATCGATTCTACTGCTGGGTGTGAGTTGTTGTCTTTTATTGATGCGTACTCTGGTTTTCACCAGATACCACTGAACCCTAAAGATCAAATAAAGACTGCTTTTATTACCCCGTACGGGGCGTATTGCTATCGTGTCATGTGTTTCGGTTTGAGAAATGCCGGTGCAACTTATCAGAGATGTATGCAGAAATGCTTACACTCCCAAATGGGCAAAATGTGCAGGTGTATGTCGATGATATCGTCATCAAAACTAAAGAAAAACACACTCTCCTCGAGGATCTCGAGGAAACATTTGTGAACTTGAGAAAATATCGGTTGAAATTGAATCCGGATAAATGCACCTTTGGTGTCCCGGCTGGAAAGTTGCTCGGTTTCCTTGTATCGAGCCGAGGTATTGAGGTGAATCCGGCTAAATCCGAGCCATAGAAAGAATGAAATTGCCTAAATGTCTAAAAGATGTACAAAAATTCACCGGGTGTTTAGCCTCGTTGAGTCGGTTTGTGAGTCGGCTAGGAGAAAAAGCCTTGCCCTTGTATCAGTTGATGAAAAAGAGCACCGGGTTCACGTGGACCCCGCAGGCAGATTCGGCTTTCAACGAATTAAAAAAGATGTTGTCCACTGCACCAATTCTGGCGTCACCTTTGCCGAATGAGCCAATGCTACTTTACATTGCGGCCACTAACCGGGTCGTAAGTGTGGTCATAGTGGTAGAGCGAGAAGAGGAGGGTAAATCCGTGCAGAGACCGGTGTACTATTTAAGTGAGGTGATCTCAACCTCAAAGCAAAATTATCCTCACTACCAGAAGATGACATACGGTGTATACCTGGCGGCCAAAAAGTTGAAACATTATTTCCAAGAACACCCGATTACCGTGGTATGTGAAGCTCCAATCGCGGAATCATTGGGTGCAAAGATGCGACTGGCCGGGTTGCCAAGTGGGCAATAGAAGTATCTCCTTACACCCCGCATTATGAGAGAAGGGATGCTATCAAGTCTCAGGCTTTACCAGATTTCCTTTGTGACTGGGCCGAGATGCAGTATGAGCCACCCAAGCCGGATTACAATTACTGGAAGTTGCACTTTGATGGCTCCAAAACCAAAATCGGATTAGGTGCTGGGGTGGTACTCACGTCACCAAGCAAGATCAGCGATATGTGTTGCAGATTCATTTCTCAGCCTCAAACAATGTGGCCGAATATGAGGCACTGATCCATGGGCTTAATGTGGCTAGGGACATCGGCATCCGCCGAATAGAATGTTTTGGTGATTCGGATTTAGTGGTGCAGCAATCTTCTGGAAATTGGGATGCTCTTGATGCCAATATGGCACTGTATCGGTTTCATGTCCAGAAAATTTCAGGATTTTTTGAAGGCTGCGAGTACAAGCACATACCTCGGTTGGAGAACGAAGCTGCTGATGTCCTGTCAAAACTCGGGTCGTCTAGGGATGCAATTCCACCCGGATATCCTTGAATCACCTAAGGGTCCCTTCAATCAAACCTTCGCCTGATTCCGAGTCAATTTTTATCCCAAAGCAAGAATCTGAGGCTGTCCCTATGAATGTTGATGTCGGATACATTGGGGAAGACCCGGGGACTGCATGGCGAGACCCGGGGACTGCTAACCGGATCTTAGGAAAGAGGAGCAGAGAAGGTGGTGCTAACCGAATCTTAGGGAATGGGCAGAAGCTGATAGAAGAAATAATGGCGGCCGAACCAGTGGAGATATGAGCACTTATTCCCTTTGCATCCAGTACCGGAATGGGCTGAAGAAATCATGAAGTTCATGTCGGAGGGGAGTTTGCCAAATGATGAAACCGAAGCTAGGCGAGTGCAGAGGAGGTCCAAGGCTTACACCATCATCAACAAGGAGTTATACAAGAGGAGTGCAACCGAGGTGCTACAGCGTTGTGTGGAGCCAGCCGAGGGCAAGGAGATGCTCCTGGAGATACATCAAGGAGAATGTGGACATCATTGCAGCACAAGAGCCCTGGTGGCTAAGGTGTTCCGGCATGGATTTTACTGGCCCACTGCTCACGCGGATGCAGAGGACATAGTCCGAAAATGTGAAGGATGCCAAAGGTTTGCCAAGCAGACACACTTACCCGCATCGGCGCTCAAAACAATTCCTATCACTTGGCCGTTTGCTGTGTGGTGTTTAGATATGGTGGGAGATTTCAAGCCGGCTAGGGGTAACATGACACATATGCTGGTGATGGTGGATAAGTTCACCAAGTGGATAGAGGTGAAACCAATCCGGAAGGTAGATGGTCGTTCGGCTGTGACTTTCCTGAAAGAAATTATTTTGAGATACGGATACCCTCATAGCATCATCTCGGATAACGGCACAAACTTTGCTGTCGGAGAGTTTGCTCGGTTTTGCATGGATAAGGGAATCCGGCTAGATATAGCCTCGGTGGCACATCCGGAGTCTAATGGGCAAGTGGAAAGATCAAATGCCCTGGTGTTGGCCGGCATCAAGGCTCGTCTCATTGAACCATTGCTGAAAACTCCGGGATGCTGGATAGACGAGATACCATCAGTACTGTGGGGTCTAAGGACCACGCCGAATCGGTCAACTGGCTATACGCCATTTTTTCTGGTTTATGGGGCAGAAGCTGTGCTACCACTGACATAGAACATGATGCACCAAGGGTGGCAATGTATACTGAAACCGAGGCAAAAGAGGCCCGGGAAGATGCAGTGGATCTGCTAGAGGAAGCAAGAGAATTGGCTCTATCTCGGACAGCAATATACCAGCAGAATCTCCGACGATATCATAGTCGAAAGATCAGCCCTCGAGTGTTTCATGAGGGAGATCTTGTACTAAGGCTGGTGCAGCGCAGCAAAGGCCGACACAAGTTGTCACCTCCATGGGAGGGACCATTCATTGTGAGCAGGGCTATGCACAATGACTCGTACTACCTTGTAGATGCACAGGAACCAAGGAGGATGGCCTGGATAGACCCGGACAAGAAACTAAGAGACCCTGGAATGTAGCTCTGCTTCGACCCTTTTACTCCTAAGGGGCGCAATGTATGTATTTCAGTTTATCATAAATGAAATTGCAGCAATCCGAGTCTGGACTCGGGGACTGCTTCGTCCTTATGCATGTGTTTCTTATTACTGTTTTGTCCATACCGTTCATGTGTCGAATTGCTTTGAACCTCGTCCCAAAATTCAAGTAATGTATGCTGTGTTGTTGATCTCGTGACTCGACTGACAAACACCAAAATGGTAGTCAAGAGCAGAGATGAGGAATATGGGAAACATGAAAATGGACTCGGGGACTCGGTCCAAAACCGATTCGGCAGATGTCGTTTACTAACCCCTGTTATTTATTTTTTGTTTATGTTAGATGATTCTAAACCATAACTCGCATGTTTCAAGTATTGTATGCTATGATTCCTATCTTGTGACTCGACTGTCAAACACCTAAAAGGTAGACAAGAGCAAAGATTCGGCAAAAATAGTAAACAAGAAAACAGACTCGGGGACTCGGTTTAAAATGATCCAACATAAACCTCGTCCGGATCACATTAAGCTAAATAAGAGTAGTCTCGAAGAACTTAAAATTGTTTATTACATCTGCTCCCGGCATACCGGGGATTTAACGTTTTTTCACTAAGTCACTTCAGGAGGCAGCAGACTTGGTTGTAGCGGGTCGGTTACATCAGCTTCGGTTGCAGGAGCCTCGGGCGCGCGAGCTTCGGTTACAGGAGTTTCGGTTGGAGTAGATTCGGTTGCAGGGGGTTCCGTCGCTGGAATGGACTCAGAAGATGGAGGAACTTCAGGAGTAACCTTGCGTGGAGAGCTTGAAGGCTGGGCAGATTCGGAAGTATCCGGATCAGCGGAAGCTTGTTTGGCAATCTCTGCCAAATCAGTTGCTGGTATCTCTGAAGTCTGGGCCAGAGTTGCTTCGGTCTTCTTAGCCGAGTCAGAGGCTGGTATCTGGATGGACTTGATAGGAGCAGCTTCGGCAGAGTTAGCCGAATCATCAGACTCGCCCTCAGAATCGGCATATTCTTCAGCGGAGGCATCGTCCGATTCCTCTTCTTCAGTCTCTTCCCCGTCAGTGTAGACCGGAGCCTCCAGATCAAGATGTTTGGTGTTTGCAAATTCCGCCATAAAGTTGGCAGCCTCCTCGCGGATCTTGATCCGGTCAGGATCTGTAGCCCATGAAGAACCCTCGCGAAGGGAGCGCACTCTGGCGAGATCGATTAGTTCATACCAAGACATGATAAGGATCAAGGCGGCATCAGCACCGGCACGGGCAGATGAAGATCTCCATTGCTGTAACCGGCTCTTCGTTTGGTCCAGATCTTTGATTAATTCCTCCGCAGACCGGACTTGCCGAGATTCAGGAAATAAAATTCGGTGAGCCTTGAGGCTTGCATTGAACAGATCAATGTGGGAATCCTTCAAAGGGGCAATCCGAGCCTTGAGTGCAGTAATGTGATCTTCAATGTCCCATGTCTCTGGTAAGGGAGCACCGGTTAATTTGGCTCTCTCAGCTCGGGCATCTCACACAGCTTTGGCGGCTTGAAGCCGGATGCTGGTAAATTCTCCTACAGACAAATAAGCTAATACCGAGTTAAGCGAAGAAGGAACACAAAAATATGTGTCGGATAAGAGCAGAAGGAAAAGAAGAGATTCGGCGAAATCAAATGAAGGGAATGCAGTTCACTTGGCGAACATCCTTCCAGGGCCGAATACTCTAGAAGGAATTGATTAACTTGAAGGAATTGTGGAATCATTGAACTCGAAGAAATTACGGAAGTACGTCCTTTGACTGTGCAAGAGATTGAACTCAAAAGTCAATCAAATGCTCAGATATCACATCTTCTTCATAGGAATCGAATACAAGATATTTCCATAATGTTACAAATGGCTGACATAAGAAGAAACTTTTTCATTCTCTTTATCAAGACGAGGGCGTTATCGAGGGCCAAGAGCAGCTAAAAGCATATATCACAAAATATTATAAAGGTTTGTTTGGGGCTTCAGAGGAAGGAAATCTTTCCCTGGATGAATCTCGAACAGATGATATTGCTCAGGTGTTCGATGAATAAAACACATTTCTTACAACACCTTTCTCCGAGGAAGAAGTGAAGCAGGCGATTTTTCAAATGAAACGTAACAAGGCACCAAGCCCTCGCTAAGTTTTATCAAAAAAAATTGGAGTATCATTAAGCCGGATATTTTAGAATTGTTTGGCTGTCTTCATGCTGGACAACTAGAATTATTTCGCCTTAATTTTGGTAAGATTATTTTGTTGCCTAAGGTTATTGATGCATAAAGGATCAAACAATACATACCTATTTGTCTTCTTAATGTTAGCTTCAAAATATTCACTAAGACAACTACTATTATGCTAAATTCGGTGGCTGATCATGTGGTCCGTCCTACGCAAACTGCGTTCATGCAAGGTAGAAATATCCATATGGGGTAGTCATCTTGCATGAGACGGTCCACGAATTACACCGGAAAAGCTAAATGGTGTGATTTTCAAAATTGATTTCGAAAAGGCCTATGACAATTTCAGATGGCGATTTATTCAACAAACCTTGAGAATGAAAGGATTCTCAGAAGAATGGTGTGTTATGATCCATAATTTTTTAGTTAGGGGTAGTGTGGCTATTAAGTAAATGAAGAAATTAGCCATTACTTTTAAAAAAAAAGGATTAAGACAAGGTGACCCATTATCCCCCAAGCTATTCAATATGTGATGGATATATTGGCAGTCATGATTGAGCGAGCCAAGCTTGATAGCCAAATTGAGGGACTAGTCCCATGCCTTGTTGACGGTGGACTATCTATTATTCAGTATGCGGAGGATACAATTATTTTTATGGAACACGACCTTGATAAGGCTAAGAATATGAAAATACTGTTGTGAGCATTCGATAAGCTTTCAGGGTTAAAAGTGAACTTTCATATAAGTGAATTGTTTTGCTTTGGGGAGGCTAAGAACGTGGCTACTCGGTATGTTGAGCTATTCGGCTGTGGGATGTATTTGGGTATCCCAATCAATTAACTGAGACTGTCAAACACTGAATGGAAACACGTCGAGGAGCGTCTGCAAAAAAGGCTTCGTAGTTGGAAAGGAAAACTCTTATCCTTGGTCGTAGATTGGTTCTCATTATAATACCACTAAGTAATATGGTACTATATATGATATCCTTCCTCCAATTGCAAAAAGGTGTCTTGCATAAGCTGGGTTATCTTCGGTAATTTTTTCTTGGCAAGGGGATAATGAGAAAAAAGAAATATCGATTGGCTAGATGGGATGTGGGTTGTCGACCCAAAGACTAGGGAGGGCTTGGGATCCATGACCTACAGGTTAAGAAGACATCTCTCCTCGGGAAAATGGGTAGATAAACTTCTCATGGAAGAAGGGGTTTGACAAACTCTCATAGAAGAAAATAATAGACTCAAATATTTTGTCGCAAGTTCTTTGGAAACCTGGTGATTCACACTTTTCGGTTGTTCTGAAGAAACACTTATTTCGCTTTGGATCATTTAATAGCTACGGTTATAGGAGGATAGTTGGGAAATACCACACCCCGTGAACAATCTCCAGCTCTATATAACATTGTTCGTGACAAGAGAGATACAATAGCTATGGTTTTGGAGACATCTCCACCAAATGTGACGTTCATATGTGATTTAATCGGGCCCAAACTTGTGGCATGGCATGCCTTCATATGGCGCTTGTCAAAGGTTCAGCTGTCGCAAGGGACGGATGAATTCCAATGGAATCTATATGAGATTGGTGAATTCTCGGCGAATTCCATGTATAGGGCGTCGGTCCATCCAGATATGCAAGTTGATGACAATAAGAAAATATGAAAAATGAAGATACCACTAAAATTAAAAAATCCGATTGATATCTTTGCAAAGGGGTTATCCCCACGAAGGATAACCTCGTTAAAAGAAACTTGCATGAAAGTACGAAGTGTGTTTTCAACGACAATGATGAAATAATTGCACACCTATCCTTTCAGTGCAAGTTTGCTCGTTCTATATGGTGAGCCATCCAAGTTGTGTCTAACTTGTATCCACCCGCAAGTATAACTAATGTCTTTGGAAATTGCCTCCATGCATGGTATTGATCACAAATTTAGGGTACTTATTAGGGTGGGAGTTCTCGCCATAATATGGTAGCTTGGCTATGTAGAAATGACAAAATGTTTAATAATAAAAATCTCTCTCTTAGGTAGGTCGTCTACCGGTCTATACACATGCTTCGTTCATGGTCGTCTCTACAACGAGTGGAGTTTCGAGACCTGTTTATGCAGGTGTCTGCTCGGTTGCAGGCAACGGTGAGGGATATTTTTATCACACATGGGTTGCACCTTAATATCCGGATTGGGCCCCAACTCCATAGACGTGTTACAGCTCTCTTTGATCTCTGTATTCCGTCTTTTTTGTTTTTTTTTCGGATTTTGTTTTGTGGTGTGCATACTCGTTATGCATAGGCCGGGTGTAAAATACTTTGTATCCCTTTTATAATTAAAAAATAAATGCCCTTTATCTAAAAAAATACATCTATGTTCCAGCTTGCTGAGCGCCACACGTCGTCGGCGGCGAGAATCGGACGGCTGTCAGCCACCTGGCCCACAATTTAGGGTTTTCTTAGCACTCATCCCCCACCTATTTAATAGGGCGAAGGGCAAGCAATTCATCCTCTCGCCTCCCCCGCCTTCTTAGTGCGTCAAGTCCTGAAGCAGATCAACGTGTATCAAAAAATATATTTATATAATTTTCATTACTCAAAATATCTTTCACAGTAACATTACAATAGTTAATTTCTACTGCGTGTTGTAACTTATGATGCATGATGTTATTTTTCTTCTGTACCTTGCTTTTTCTGTACTCATTAGTGCTCTCTTTGCATCTAATATAGTTATTGGATAACTTCTCAAATTTTAGATAATTGCAATGCTTTCGAGATTTTATTCATATAGATATCCATTAATTGTTACACATATGCGTGTTCTAGCCGACTGCAAAAAATGCTAATATTGATATCTGGTGAATGCATCAATACAAAAGAATCTTCCAATTCATCTAAATGACTAGTAAAAAAGTGTCGTTCATCCCTCCTATTGTATTTACTTCTAAAATTAAAGGATGTTAGGATTTAAGACTTCAAAGGGTTTTATAGGATAGGAAAGTATCCTACACTTTTCAATGAAACTTAAAGATGATGTCTAACCTCATGCGACAAATTCCTTTGGGAATTTTACATGATCACCCATTGTAATTGACACTACCGTTGCATTGTTGACACATGTCAACACCCTATCGTTTTATTTATGAATATTCTTCTAACTAGAATTTTCTCAGTCATATATTTGGATCATTCTACCATTTACTTATTTACTCTAGAACTTCAATTAAAATAGTATACTTGAAACATATGCATAGATAAAAAATGTAAGGGATGGCGCACCGGGGCTACTTGTGGGCTCTCATTTCCCCCCTCTCGTTCTCTCTACTCACCCGCCCCTTGAGAGTCGCATACTCGCATGTGCGCTCCCGGCGCCGCTCCTCTCTTTCTCCGCCCGCGTTGCCGGACGGAGTGGAGCTGCAGCTGGCCATCGGGCTCCTCTGTACATAGTAGGTGTAGTCCATCTCGCCTTCGTGTTAGGTTTAAGGTTTGAGTGGTCCTCTATGGCGAATGGCGAGATCCCGTCTTGCTTTCCTCTGCGCCTGGCGTTGTCGCTTGCGGGCGACGGCCAAGACCTGGAGAAACTCCTTCTCAACGCATGTCACTGGCGGATGGCATGAGGAAGAAACATAGCCAAGGGTGTCTGCTTGAATAAACCCGGTTCGGCGTGGTCGCCGGTAGATCTGGGGTGGCATTTTCCTCCTCTGATCCTCTCGCTAGGCGTGGTGCTAGAGGGGATGGGGGTGGAGCTGTGCAAGATTTCTGGCGGGCCATGGTCGCTGGGACGGTCTGGTGCGTGGTCGGTGCACCCTTTATGCTGCAAGGTCGATTGGTGGAGCTCTCTCCAACGACGGCAAAGCGCTGCCGCTATTATCCACGGCTAGAGGGGCCTCCCCGCGCTCGGCAACAAGGTTTGCTCGAGCCTCTCCTTTCTCCTTAACTTGAGGATCATCGACCTCATTTGGGGATTCTTCGCCGGCGTCGCCCCAAGTGGTTGCGTCCCCGGCGACAGCGCTAGTGCCCTGACCTTGAGGTCAACTGGTGGCAGTGAAGACGAAGGACCTGATCATGTTTCTGGAAATCTTTTCAGGGTCCTGTTTGCAAAGGTGAGGGACTGCTTTGCAATTTTCTATTTCTCTGTGCTCCTTTCTGTAACTTTGTGCTTGACTAAATGCAGTATCCAGGCCCTTCTGGGCCTTATCCGTTGAAAAAATAAGAGTAGAAGAGAGATTCTTTGGCCCCCGCCGGTCAGCGAGGCAAGGTGTACGAGCCATTTTCCAGACTTCGAATTCTGTTATGTGAGGGAGGCGAGATGAGGTTTCGATTTTTTTTGCATGAAATGAGATTTTTGGAGGAAAATGAAATGAGATTTTAGAGTTCAGCTCTGGCTCGGGGCTGATTTTTTACTGTAGTATATAGTATAAAAAAACTTTTTGAGTACGTAGAGCGTTGTGAGTATCTATCAGTCTTTGTGTTTTGCCCCCTGAGAGTAGAACTTCAATGCGCAACTTGGGAAATGCCAGCGAAATAGGTTTCTTTTTTTTAGAGAAAAGGGCAAAGTCCCTGGTTCCATTAAAGCAATCAGCCGAGTAACACATCATCCAGGAATACAAGCCCAAGGCTAAAGCGAAACATCACAAGGTACTAACAGCGAAACCAAAATACAGCATATGGTTCTTTCTAGCAGCCGCAAGTTCCTCTCCGTGAGCTCCGAATGAGCAGCTTTGCAGAGAATACGCCATCTTCTTAAATGTGCAATCACCTTGTCCCAAAGCATTCCAAGACCGAGCCAGCTTTTTCCCTGAAAACAGAGTTCATTTCGAAGAGACCATAAGGACCAAAGAACAACAAAACTAAACAAATTCAGCATACCATTCTTATTGTTGCTAAAAAAATGTGCAATCACCAGCGGGCAACAGATTCGAAGTCTCTGCCAATGTCTACTTCAAAATTTTGAGAGATAACTCTCCAGGCTTGATTAGCAACAAAGCACTCAAAAAATAAGCGAGTGACAGTTTCAGAGGCATGCATGGTAGAACAAACAAGTCCTATCCTCTACATGTCTACGCTTATGAAGGTTGCCTCGAGTTAAAGTTTTGTTATTAGCTAATAACCAAAGGAAGACATGAATTCTGGGTGGGACATACAAGTTCCAGATAGCTGGAGTGTGTATTGGCACCACCCCCATCATTAACCACATCAATGAAAGACTTCACAAAATAGACCCCAGATGGATGAAACATCCAAATGGGGGCATCAGGCACATCAGAAAAGGAATATGAGGTGATTAGGTTAACCAAATCAATCCAACAATCAAACATTTCCTGAGAAACAATCCTTCTAAATGAGATTTTCAGATTAGAACCATCCCATACACTAGAAATAGTACAATGGTGTTCATTAGCAATCACACAGAGATCCCAAAAGACAATGGATAGACTACAGTGGCCAATCCAGGTATCCTCCCAGAAAAGAACAGAGTCACCCCTGCCCACTTTCCACCTATAACCAACCTTAGCAGAATGAGCTGCCCACATCACACCCCTCCAAAAAGGAGAGCAATGCGTAGGGTTAGCCCAGAACACATTTGGAGCGAGATCATATTTAGAGTCCACAATGGATCAACAGATCTTGTTAGTATCCAGATGATATCTCCTGATCCAAGAAGTTAGGAGGCATAGGTTATAGTCCCTTAAATTTTGGACACCCATACCACCAAACTCCTTCTTTCTACAGAGCAAACCCCAATTAGCTAGATGGTACTTGTTATTACCATCAGCAAATGCGCAAAAGAAATGAGCCATTTGGGAGTTAATCATTTTAATTGCCCATTTTGGAAATTTTATGACAAATAGGAGATATAAGGGAATGCTAGCGATACAGGTTTGGAGTAAGATCAGTCTACCCCTATAGGAAAGTAATTTCCCACGCCAACCAGCAATTCCTTTCAAAAGTTTATCAATGATGGGCTGTATGTCCTCTCTTCTAAGCTTAGAATGATGGAGAGGGACCGCAGATACTTAAAGGGGAAAGCCCCTTTTGCAGAGCGCAGCGATATGGAGGCCGAGCTATATGGCTCTCGTTTTTGAATTTTTTGAAATCTGCACTTTTGTTTGTCCAAAAAATCGAAACAAAAATTCTGTGTTAAGATAATGTTGAGATCTATAGTTGTGTAAAATGTCAGTGAAGAATTGATAATATTTTGGTCTGGGCAAAAAAGACAAATCCACATTTCTGGATAGTGAACAGTGCCGAGATTCAAAAATTTGAAAAGTTTGCCAGATTTGTCTTTTTTGCCCAGGCCGAAATATTACGAATTTTTTGTTGAGATTTTGCACAACTATAGATCTCAACATTATCTCTACTCAGAATTTTTGTTTCGATTTTTTGAAAACTCAAAAGTGCAGATTTCAAAAAATTTATAAAGCAGGAGCCTACGTTTGGGTTTCCGCTATTTTGCAGCAAAACACTTGTGCAAACAGGTTTGCCTGCTCCTCAGATAGATTAATTGGACTCAAATCTTCAGCCTGTGAACGGGGCGAATCCCGCACCGTATCCAACCCACGTCGCATGCTGTTGCTTTAATAATCCAATCCAGCCCAGCCCAAAAAACTAAGTTTGCTAACCCGCACCGCACCACACCGCTGAAACGTACGGCCGCACCCGCACCGCACCGGAAAGAAATTTAGGATTGAACCCGCGGGTTCAGCCCGTGGTTTGTGCATCGCTGGGCGCTGGTTTTCTATCAGCTGTTAGCTGATCGCTAATCAATACATGGCTGCCCTCATACAGCTAATCGATACATGGCTCATGAAGCAAACAACTACAGCTGAACAAAAACAGGCTGAACAAATACAAAACAAGTCCATTTCTATAGAGATAAGCCGTTTTGCACACAACTCATGCCAATCGCAAACAGCAGCAAGACAAATTCAGAAAGCACTATGTTTCAAAAACATAATGGTCAGAAGAGACTCTGCATGCCCAAATTCACTGCCCTCGTACAGTTCTGAACTTGTCCTCAAGAACCTCAATTTGCTGGTGCCACCAATTTCTCATTAACTTGTCCTCGTATAGTAAACTCTATACATAAAAAAACAGCAAGATGAACTCTTGTTTGTGTACTGCTATGCTGCTGACCATTTGTAAAACAGTAGCTAATTTTCAGATTTATAAAAATATGGTTCAGTTCAACTGAACTTGTACAGCAGAGAAAAGCTACAGCAGTCCCAAACTTACCTAGGATACCATGTCGACCTAGCTAAAGTGCTAAACACAGGCATGATGATCTCTGAATTTAGTACTGCATCTAGCTTACGTTTGTACTCGGAGACTAGAGCATCAGAACTCACAAGTAATTCAGCTAGAGGCAAGAAGAGGCTGGCTCACCTTGGCGAGAAGGGAGAGGACGGTGTGGTGAGCTTGTCTTGCCAGTGCCGCGGACGAGGGCGGATGGAAAACACAAAGCGACGGCGGATTCAATCCGGAGCGGCCAAGAAGAAGGTGAGGACGGGGCTGCGGGAAGGGCGACGTTGGGCGGTGCACGGAGGCGGCGTCGACGGCGATGGACGGACGGCGGCGGTGGCGATGGGCGGCCGGCGGTGGTGGCGGCCGGTGATGGGCGGCCGGCGGCGATGTGCGGCCGGCGGCGGTGGCGGCGCAACAAACCCTTGTCGCTGATTCAGTTATCCATCTGCGACACCACATCGGGGGCTTGGTGCGGGTTGAACCCGTGTGTTCGACCCGATCGATGTCAAGCCGCTCCGCACCATAATTTTGCTACACCCGCATCATTTTGTCTCTCTGCCCATTACAGCCCAATCCAAACGAGACCAAACGCAAAACCGCACCAAATTATCCAAACGAAACCGCACCATTGCCAGCGTGAAAATCACTCTTATGATAGTTGATTCGTATTCCTGACATCTGTTCAACGCGAAATAGGTTTCTTCAAGGGGTTCTCCCGTAAAACGCGCAGAACCCAGACGCTCTCGCGTCGCCGCGGCCCGGTCCAGGGCTCCAGGCGGCCACTGTGCCCCACGCCAGCCAAATCCACGCTTGCCCCTCCTCCCCACCGTCCGCGTCCCCGCCGTCGCACGAGCCCGGCGCACGCGGCCCGCGAGGGTTTCGATGAGGCCGGCCAGTTGGCACCCATTTGGGTTTGCGTGCAGCGTGCGCAAGGTACGGCGGATCGCTCTTCCAGCGCGGCCGCGCAAGTCGGAGCGAGCGACGGGGGTGCAATTGGACGGAAACCGGCGGCGACAGCGTCGGCGGCGTAGCAGATTCTCCAGGTACGTCTCTCGCTAGGCCGCTACCTCTTCCCTCGTACGAGTACGCATGCACGCGCGTGCGAGTCTCGGCCCTTTGGCCTGGATCGGAGCAGCGGCCACGAGGGTTGCGATCTATGCCGCTCCTTTTGCAACTGGTTTGTCAGGATCTGCGGGGTGATCGGCAATAACACTGGGAATTTTATTTCATCGAACACTTTGCGCGCACGCCATGGAACAGGACGCTCCTGGTGAGCGTGTGAGTGGTACGCAGACGTCAGTCGATCCCGCCGATTCATGAGGATTTCGTTGCCGATGTGATGATCAGTTGATCTGGTCAGATGAGACGGACGGATGGACACGCACAGACGAGCTCTTCGTGACGAATTGGATTTCGTTACCGGGTGTTTAGCTCAATTGCTTTGCTTTCAGGCCCAATTGGGTCTCAACTGGATATGTAAAGACTTTAGCTGTCCAGGTATCTCCTCCAGGCCCCTCTATTGCTCGAACACCACCTGAAATTGGGATCCAGTTGCCAGTTTTAGCAACAACCATATACCTGACTAGTATATGAGGAGACGTGGGTAGTTTGTTATGTTAACTTGACAACCAAACTTTGTCCATGAGCTGTGTTTTCCATTGGGTTTTCTGTTGAAGTTATTTTTCTAACAATACTTCTGTATAAATGTTTGAAGAGCCTGTAACTTTGGTAGTAAAATTTGTACAGTGAAACAAATAACAACACATGGATAGTGCTTATAGAAGAGTTAGGTCAGCCGGGGATTTGGTTCTGTAGCCAAGTTGAACAACAATGCACATTAATTATGGAGATGTAGCCTTGTGGTTTGATGAGATACACATTTGCGTCACAAATCCCACGGTGAACATTTTACCACGAGAAAAAATCCAGATGATAATATTGCATACGTCCTATCAGATATAATACATCGGCATTTTGTGAGTCTGAGTTTCAGTAATAAAGGTACTTTTATCCATTGTTCGTTGCCACGAGCATATCGCCTACAATTCATACATCAGGCCGTGCATCTCTTGTACAGTGTAGATGATGCAAACATACGAGCGACAAATCACGAATAAATGCTGGACACGAGGAAGTAAAATATTTCCGTATTTTATAATGGGTCATTCCAACAAATAGTGGGTCTGGATTAAAAGTGGATACATGATTATATAGTGTGAATTGCTCAAATAGCAGTAATCCAATTTATCCATAGCACTGAATAAATAAACTTAAATAACAGTAATGAATCATGACTAACTCGGGAGGGTGCATCGGAGCAAGTATGAGTACCATGATTGCTCTTCAAAGTTCAAACATGACTAGCAAATGAAAAAGTAAATTAGTTTTATCAATAGTTCGATGCTCACACTCTTAAATGCACTTATGGTCACTTTTGCAAACGCAAATGTGATTCTTGAAGATTGAGCATTTTGATTTGCATTCTAAGTGGGTATTGTACCACACAATTGCCTCTCCTTGACATAGATAAAAAACAACTACCCTGTCTGGACGTGGCATTGCTATACTGGTTTGCTGAAAAGTGTTCCAAGTTATACACAATGTATTGGATTCTTCCTTCTGCCACATTAGAACTATACTTTACTTATATTGTTCCAGCATAATAGTTCCTAGTATCTCCTAGATTTTTGTAAGTCACCAGCTATCAGTTTTCCTGCGAAGGAGTTTCAACGAAAAGAACCTGAAGTGGAGAATGAGTTGCACCAGGATTATCCCTGAGCATTTAGTGCTGAATTTTAGCTGAATGGAAGCGCATATGCAGATATGCTCAACTTTGCTGTTAGGCTTCAGGTTTACTGGAAAGGGTTTCCTTTGTTTGAAGGCATCTGCTTACTGCTGGTTAAATTCATATTCTGTCTCTAGTCCCCTCTTTCTCAGTTTGGTGATCCATTCCGACTTCTGTATTCCTATGGAACTCTGTATCATTGTTTGTTAGGCATAATTTTGCTAGGCATAATCAGATGTGATTTGGAATAGTACTACCTTGATGTCACAACTTCTGCGGAAGTGTTTCAGTGAAGTAGACTTGTTTCCAAGTTGACTACAATAGGTAACAATCGTACAAAACAGTCTGAGGTATGTATTATATTTTATATATGCATTTTTGAATGAGTGCTTCCAGGATCATTCAGTGTGAATGGCGATATCTCCCCAATATTTGATGTTAGCAAACTTATAGGGGCATATTGGAGTGATGCGTTATGAGGGGAACGGAAATTCAGTTTATTTCATTACACAGCTGCATGTCACTATTTGGCATTTCCTTTTATGGGCAAAGAACGTAAGTTATTATCTAAGCACATATTTGGTAGGGAATGGAAAGAGGAGGTACTTATGATTTGCCATAGATATGATCACCAAAAAGTCACTTGATTCTCCTTTATCGCTGCACCACTTATTGTATGAATTAGCATCAGCAAAAGAACTGTTTTATCCTGAGCCATCCTTTCATTATTCTGCGAAACAGAGGGGCATGTGCCTTTGGTCAAAGTATCCTCTATTATGTTACGCTGACTAGAAAATAATATAATTTGAGCTGGACTTCTATAGGTAGTACTTAATACTTAATAGTTAGTAGGACGTATTTCTTCCAGTGTGTCTTTTCCCTTCTGCTGGGTTACTATCTCATGTGGTGGAATGAAAACTTACTATTTTTCACTATCTATTAAATTTAGTTAAAATACATGAAACTTGTTTGTCGTCATTCTTTTTCGCCAGCCTTTTGGATCTTATACTGATATCTTGACTAGTCCCAAGTTGGCAAATTAATGCGCTGCACCTTGTTTAGAATATGTTATTGTTAATCCTTTTGAACTAATTAAGTAATGCTATATTTTTCTGCCTGGATGAAAGAAAACCAATACATGTTCTTTAGAGTAACATAAATCAGTCTTTTTCAGATAGTGTGATGTATAGTCTCTCTCTCTCTCTCTCTCTCTCTGATAAAAAAGATAAAAAAGGGGATTTCTCGATGAGCTTCAGTTAAGGACTACCAATTAATTTTCATTAATTATTCTGTGTTTATATGCATGCTCTCGTGATGGATAGTGTAGTGCCACTGCCATACCAAGAATCCTGCCCGTATCTGAATGATGTTTTCAACTACATGATCTCAAATGCAATCACCAAGATACTCAGAAATTTCTAAGTATGTATTATCTCAATAATCATGCTGGAAAGGCGCTGCTGTTGGCATATTTTCGCTGCTTGCAAATTTTTTGATGCAAAAGTGTGTTGTTGCTTTTATCTGCGTACTTTGTCTTTCTAAACTAGTGATGTTTATGATCAAAATGCTGTACTAGCCTGTGTATTGTAGGTCAACAACATGCAGTGCATTTCAATTGGCACCGCATGGACTTTATGTCTAATGCTATTCCCTGCACACATGCATGAATTTGTTGCAAGCCTGGCAGTTGATAGTTCTCTAAGATGTGATTAGTGTTACCTCTATGGAAGAAAAAACACCGGGTGAATTCAAATTTCTCCAGGCCATGCAAGAGCAATACACAAGAAGCCGAGAGTAAGCTGTAGCCAAGGACGGACTTGCCGGGCAACTGGCAATCATGTCTAGATTACCATCTAAATCTGTGCTGCCGGCAAGTCATCCTTGGCTGCATTCCACTCTCTGCCTCTTTGTGCATGGCGCTTGCGGCAGTGAACCCTTCACTCCTCATCTCCCAGCTAGCTATGGAGGTGCTTCTGGTATACATTGAGGGGAAGGTATTTATAGGCAGGGCTGCAAGTTGATCTGGAACGATACTGTGGTCCCATTTTGATTTATTTATAAAAAGGTTTTGGCATAACTTTTCCCTTCTTGGAGTGAAGATGGTGACGTATCCATATATTGGGGCTTTCTGGATTTCAAACTTCTAATAATATTTGTGGACCAGAATGCTGGCCGTTGGCATCTATGGGATTTGTTTTGTTAGGCAGGTTATGTGAGGCATCTAGGTTGGATGGGGCTCAGTCTACAGTGGGTTCCAGGGCTCTTCACTAGAGTAGTATCACAGAGGGAAAAAATTAGTGCTGGTAACAGTAAGGTAGTTTCTGATTTTCAACCTGTATAATATGGCTTTCATGTTATAATATGCATCATCGCATGATACTGGAACCCATGCATCTAAATAAAATGGCATCTCACGTGGCTCCAGTGCTGTGCAGGAGGTGCTTTTATTAGGATGCCATTGGTTTCCATTTTCGGCTTCTTTTCTATTATCATTTGATGGCTCTGATTCTTCCTTAGGTGGAGTCTTGCATCATTACAACATGGACCTTTTTGTTTTTCCTGCATCATTATTTGGTGGTAAACACTAAAAGTTTCATAAAGTTAAGTCGCATGTACAGGTTCAAGGGAAACTTCCACTGCGTCTTGTCAAGCTAAAAGATGCGCATTGCACTTCTAATGTGTGGTGACGTGCTGGTAACTTAGAAAAAGCTTCACTGCCCAGCACCTTCTGTCATGTGGAAATCATGAGCAGATCAAGTTGGAAAATTGCTGTAATTGCTCGATTTCCGAGGCCTAAAAAATTACATTAGTTTAAGTCCGAGATTAATTTATTTTATTTTGGAAGATTCAGTTTGGCCATCCACCGATGTGTTGAATCCAAAAGAAAAATTCATACATTGATTGAGAAACAAACAGCACAAATCCTGATGTGAATAGTACCCAAATGCTACTAATAATAGTAAATTTGAATTCACATTACGCTTAACCTTTTTTTTCTCGATCTGTGGACTGAATTTGGATTTGTCATTTTGTGGGATGGTAGATTGATGTCCTGTCAATGTTGTCAAAATTTTCATGACAATTAGAGATTGTTAATTGTGTAGTACACTGGTACACATATACCCCTGTTTACATGTATACTGCAGAGATATTTCTTCTTGCTCCTATTCTATTCTTTTTTATGGTAGTGATTTACGATTCTGGTTGTCAAACTAGATGTCTTCATGGATGAGTATGGTTTAATATTTGTTAGTTCAATATAATCTGAAGCTTGGACTCACTAATCTATTCTCTTGATACTCTATGTGCATTGTTCAGAGTTCATATTTTTACTCCTGGTATTTCTTAGGGTGAAATATCTGTGTGGTAACTAATATTGGACTTCTCTTCAAATAATATAGGTTGGAATGACTGGGTCAGTGTTAGAGTAATACTGAATTATTTGCAATTAAGGCTTGCTACATCTGGTTATCTTTCAAGAAAACTGTTATTTTTGTTATCGATCTGCATTTGCTAGTCATTATTAGTAACTAGGTAAATTTAGTGCGGCGTCACGCCGCACCCGTGTAGCAAAATTGAAATTTGAAATCAGTGTTGTGTGGTAAATTTGAAATTTGGAATCGTTGTTATTTAAGAAGTGTGTAGATTTGAGAACCGTTGGAATGTAAAGGGAGTTTGTGTTTGGAAATTGTTTAGAATTCAGAAATTAGTGAAATTAAAAAGATTTTTTTTGATTTAAATTGTTGTCATGTTTGTAAAATGGTTAGATTTGGAAGACAGTTGGAATTTCGAATTACTAAAATTTGTTTGCCGTGCCGTAGCGGTAGAATTGAATTTCGAAAAATGTTCACATGTTCGAAGTGTGTAGATTTGAAATTTGTCGAAATGCAAAGAAATCTTGTGGGTAAAATTTGTTCCGTTCTTGGAGTTAGGTCAAAAGATCGGTAAAGAGTGTATATTTTCTGCATTATTTTGGATTGTATAGTAAACATGATTCCGAAGATTTTCCATAAGCAAGTTATTTGGAAATGTGTAGCAAATTTTGAATTTGGAACTGCCGACATTTTAAATTGTGGAAAGTTGAAAACTGTTGAAATAGAAAGAAAGTTGACGTTCGAAGAACTGCTGAGTTTTTGGGAATTGCTCGAATTGAGAGGTTTTTAAGTTTTGGATTCTTTTTACAGCTATTGAATCATCAGACTTGAAAGGCATTTGAAATTTTGGAATATTCAAAATTTGTATTTTGGTCGCGCATTTTGTTTAAATATAGTCACATAGTTAGAGAGATTTAAGGTATATTACCTCGAAAATATGTTAGCTAAATTGAAGTGATTAAATATGGTTCCCTTTTACTATAATTTTCTTACATATAATAGTATGATTCAATTTTAAATCTGTGTATTTTTTTACGTCGAAATACTCTGAATTGGTTAGTATTATTTTTTTTTTGTCTCTTCACATATTTTAGCGTTTGGTTAAATGTTTAGCAAGTTGGAATGGCTTTATATCTTTGTATTTTAGCGGAATATTTGTTTTGTTGGAATATATGATTTTAAAGTAGGGGTTTTGTGACAGTAAAACAATATCAATAAGGTATTTTAAATGTTTTGAAGTTTGTTTTATTTTAAGAGTTGGTTTCTTTTTAATTATACCTTTATGGGAAATAAGTTTAGGACAGCTATTTTGCAATTTTTCTATTCGTGGGGTTTTTTTTTTGTATAAATTAAGTAGTACTCTTTCTATTTTATAAATTTCAAATTTGGTGAGAAAATGTACTTTGGGAAACACTATTTTAGAAATCGATATGAAGTGGCACGTAAGCAATTACGCATTATTGTTAATTGGTACTTTTGAAATGTTTTGGAAAATTTGCTTTAATATTTGAAATGGCATGTATGATTGTTACAAATATTTACAGATTTGTTTCAATTTATGTGGATGTTTCTTTGAGAAGATGAAAGAAAAATGGGAAGCTTTTAAAAAAAGGGTTTAATATTTGTATTTACATTGAGTATTACTCTTTGTATTTTATAAATTTCAAATGGGGTAGAAATATAGTTTCGAGAGCACTATTTTAAAGAGTTGAAATAAAGTTGGAAATAAGCAATTATGCATTATTGTTATTTTGTACTTTTGAAATGCTTTGAAAACTGTTAGTGAATATTTGGAATGGTAGTTATGATCGTTAGAAACATTTACAAATTTGTTTGAATTTTTATAAATTTGTTTGAATTTATGTGGTTGTTTATTTGGGAAGGTAAAAAAAAATGAAAAAATGTGAAGTAAAAAAAAAAAAAGAGGGCTCCCCCGCCACAGGCCGCAGCCCAGCGACGGCCCAGCCCAGCCCCGCCGCAACGTCACTGTGACGTCAGCGCGGGCGGAGCGCGGCCGCGGCGGCGCGGCGGTCGCCGCCGGCGAACCACGCCGTTCCGGAACGTGAGCGTGGCCGAGTTCGACGCGCGCGTGCGCGGCGTGCCCGAAGGTGGCGGCGCCGCCCCTTCTAGGTCGCCGGAGCGGCGCCGGCGGCGGTGAAACGCGGCAGAGGGCCGCGGTCGCGGCGGCGTCGATCCCCGCGCGGTGACGGCCTCCCGGCGGCTGATCTCCGGCGAGGAGGCGGAGGCGGCGGCGGCGGAGCACGGCCTGTGCTCAGATGTGGGTGGCGAGGGGCGGAGCGGCGAGGGCAGGCGGCGGCGGCGACGGCGATGCCGGAGTCGCGGGAGAGGAAAAAAGGGAGAAGGGAGATTCTGCGTTTTTTTACAGAAAAGTCCTTGACGTTTTCCGAAATTGGAAACAGGTCCCTTACAGCGCTAAAAGTTGGACTGCGGGTTATTTTTTGGAAGATATGGGGTGTTTGTTGTAAAATTGTCACGGGCGAGCGATGCATGCCGTTGGATCGGCGACGGACGGCCGGATAAGCGCCTGATACTATTCTTTTAACAGTGCTTACTGTGCTAAGCACAGTAGCGATGCGGTGGCTCATTCTGAGGGCCTAAATTCCGTTAGCTTTAATATAGTTATTAGGTATGTTTGTTTATCTGGAAAGAACCGAAGCTGACCATGTAACGTGTCTTGCTGACCAATCCTGATTTAGTGTATAGACATTAGCAACATGATTTCTGTTTGCTGCTAGTTCATGTTGATACTTGCATTTGCACATTTAGCTAGTATTGTGCATTACGCCATCACCACGATCTTTTAGAACACTACTCAACTTGGCACTGGTAATGGGTTGCTACAGTAATTTTTGTCATCTGGTGTATCAAAAAGGATGTTGGCTGGTCTCGCCATTTGGTTCAAGATAATATCTACTGGCTTCCTGTGTAATATCTTCGTGAAGAACACATCTACAAAATGTACCATGTGTTCGCTGTGCACATTCATTACTTGCAGATGTATCAGATACTGGTCACGGACGGCTGTGGGCTCGTGACCTTGTGTTTTAGACTTTGTAGTTGTCCATATCAGTCTTACCATGAAACTTATCGGTCGAGTCCGAAAAACTATTTTTTTTATCACCAACCTTGAGGTGATTAAGAGTTCCATACTATGAAACGGTGTTTTACACCATCACACGCAACGTAAGCATAATTTCTGTTTCCATAGAAGCTAAATATTTGAGCCGTGCTTTTGATTGTTCTCTCAAAAGAAGGTGTATCAGTCATTATGATTTGTACTGATGCTGGGCGTTTACCCATGATACCTTACATGGTAATTTACATTCATCTTGCGAATAACGAGGTAAAGCCGTAAAGGTCGTCAACATCGTCACCTTTAGGCTTTTAAGCAATAAAGTGAAGTTCTCCACTCAGAGGACATGAACCAGGCAACTAAGGAAATGCATCTCTTTCCTAACATGGCTACATCACCGATGTACCTTCCTGCTTCTCATGTCATACATGTTTAAGATTTTCTTTTATGTAGACAATCTTTGTGGTACAGTGTCATAAGAACAATTTCGGTTGCTAACTGAAAACCTTGAGGAATCTTAGGTAGGACACCCCCAAGGTCATGCAAAAAGGGCTTGCCTTGGCCACCCTTCTCGTTCCGTGGATGATCTGGGAGCAGAGAAACGCCTGCATCTTCGAGGGAGCCCAGGCCTCTGTCAGTTCGTGCGTTGCGCTGATCAAGGAGGAGACCGTGCTCTGGGCTAGGGCTGGTGCGCTTGGGCTCAGGACCATCATGCCGACGAGATGTTCACTGAATGTACCTTTTGCTTCCTGTTCCTCCTAGGAGGGTTGTAAACAAACTTCTATCTTCTTAATGAAATGAAACGCAAAAGTCTTCTGCGTTTTCTCGAAAAATCTTGAGGAATTTGTTGTCGTTTAGTGCTGGATATACATCTGCTGGACTTGAGATCTAATTTGGACATCGATTTCCATCATGGGGGTAACAAAAGAAAGTCATTATTTTATCTTCAAAAATCGTGGATGAGCATAAAATAATAGGAAATGAACAGTGATATTGTCTGACATATATGCAGATCTGATGTCAAGTGGGTTGAGCTTGTAGGCAAACCTTCTATACTTCTTATGCTTTCATGTTCATGCATTTTGCAAATGAAAGAGTGAGATATTTTTCTACTTCTAATATATACGCACAAAGAGTAAGATGTCAAGTAGAGGTTGAACTACTTGAGATGCAGACCTTTAAAGCTGGAGGTATGTTATGTCTTGGACTCTCTCTCTCCCCGCTACAGTTCTGGAGAGGGCGATTTTTCAGCGACACCGGTCGAACCACCTCACCGGCGCAGATCTGCTGGTTCCCCCTCCCTCCGCCGGCCGCTCCGGCGGCGGGAGGGTGGGGGAACCCCGGTTCTCGCCCGTATTTAGCGTAGGTTTGAGTGGTACTTCCCCCGGCGGCGTTGTGGAGGCGGCGAGGCTGTCGGTGTGGCGTTTGTGGGCGGTGGATTTCCTCTCCGGTGGCGGCGCTCCGAGGAGCCCTGCTGCAGATCTGCTGCCTGCCGCGTACTCCATGCTCTCTGGAGCTGGTGTGCGCGTTATCCCTCCACCGGGATCCGACGAGCGGCGGATCTGGGACTATGAAAATAAAGAAGATGGTGCTATGTTGATGCAAGGCGATGGAGACGAAGGTGCAGGGTGGAGGCTCCGTGGAGCTGAGGATTGTCGACTTCCCGTTTGCAGGAGGGCTCCTTCTGATCCAAGTCATCAGGAAGGAGTAGCGGCGGCGCGCCGGCAGCACGGCCTGTTCTTCTCCGTCTGCGTCGGGGTCCTGAAGGACTTCTTTGTTATTTCTGTTTGTTTCGGGATCTTTCTGTAATGGACCTTGTTGCAATATAGTGCATCTTTTCCTCGCAAAAAAAAAAAAAAAAAAAAAAAAAAAAATTAGTGGTTAGGCTAGTTAGAGATGCATACCTTTAATCCTTTGCATACTTACCCATTCATGTATTTCCATAACGAAAGTTGACACAAATGCAGATGTTCGAGATCTCTTGACAATGCTCGAGGGCCAAACACCAGAAGAAGAGAACTAGGTGTAGCCAAGGACAACCTGCCGGCTAACTCTAAGGCTCAACAAAGCTGAGATCCCCCCAACACCAGGAGCCGGCAAGTCATCCTTGGCTGCATTCCGTTCTCTGCCTCTTAGCGTATGGCTACCCAGCAGAAGTTTTCCCAGTACCCATACTACAGGTAATTCCCACTCCTTCCTCTCCTTCCTTCCCCTACCATGACTGCTATGCTATCGTATGGTATGGTATGCAAGTGTGCATTGCTATTGGGTGGGATGGCCTGCATTTATAGGCATGAGCAAGTTGGACTTGGAATAACTTGGAAACCACTGCCCAATGAATTCTTTATTACAAACACCTCATCACAAAGTTTTGCCGTTTTTGGGATGAGACATGATGACTCACCAATTGGTTGTCCTGGGTCTGGTGTACATTTTTAAATCAAGGATTCGGCATCTTCTGGATTGGTTGGTTGAGACTTGGGATTGAGCATTTAATCTGTGCTGCATGTGGACATGCGGTGAGGGCAGCTCTTGTCGTAGCCAAATGTTATAACTATCGAGAGTTCTTCGTAGTTGTTGGGATATAGGTACCTTTGAAATGGATCAATCTGGCTTGGTGGAGGTGCCCTGATATTGGCGGCCCAGCAAGCTAACGACAAGGAAGATGGCGGCCGACAAGGGAGAATGTTCTAGACGAAACCCACCAGGTCCACGAGACCAAGATGGAAGACGGCAACTCTGCCGACTAGGGATAGAACTCTATTTACTTGGTTAAGTCTTTCCTTGTAAGACCTAGGTCTGGCCGTCTTTATAAGTCAGCCTACGGGCAGCCTTTAGGGCAATAGATACTTTCATACTCCAACTCATTGTAACCTGACCAAGCCTATTGCCATTATAGTGAGTTATATCAGCACGTAGGGTATCGCCACCGCTGCGAGATCTGAAACTGGGTAAACTGTCTTGTTCGATCCCGACCTCGACGACGCTCCCCTTCACCCCCTTGGTTCACTCCCGGCTAGAGGACCCCCGTCTCCTATCTACGATGCCGATACGACGACAGTTGGCGTTCACCGTGGGACATAAGGCGTCAGGCGTCACGTTCCGAGCGGGATCCATCGTTATCTTCAACGTGACCAGATCGCATCTAGCCGGTTCATCTGCTCCGGCAGACCGGCACAAGCAACCTCGGCATCTCTTTCTTCGTTCGGCTCGGGGGCTCATCTCCGGCACGGCCCTTCCGAGCGGATCTGCGGAGCAGACGGCAACACCATCGACAAATCACACGCAACTTCCGCACGGCCAGCATGCATACGCGCAATTCGAGTCGTGCTCGAAGTTGCCCCGGTTCCGTCTAGAATATTGGATTCGCCAAAGAGCTTCCGATTTGTCCGGCTTACAGGCGTTCTCCAAACAAGCGGCCCGCGCCCTGCGGTAGTTCGCCGGATGCTTAAAGCCAGTCTCGCGATCACGCGCGACAAGCACGCATGTCCAAGGATCCAGGTCCCGGGCAAGCTAGCTGCTAGCACAATTGCAACCTGTGAACGATCCATCAGTGGTGGCCAAATCCGTTTTGGTTACGGCTCAAAGTCCCGATCCAATCTCCATCACCTGCCCCGGCCTGATTTGCATCGCCTCTCCGCGCGGCACTTGCATCGGTTGGCCGGAGGTGTCTTGTACCGTACAAGATGGGAACAGTACGGTTTGTCCGAGCAAAGGCGTTTCCTGACCGAGGTGTCAACTCGAAATTCATCCCTATCCATGTTGCACGTGAAGGCAAAAAGCAGCGTTTTGTGGATTACTACTAGTGGATCAGATCCCAGGATCTTCTAAATCCTGCTGCTCCTTTACGTATTATGCTCCTCATGCATGGATTAGTTTGGATACATGGCTTTGGCCAGTTCGTGCTGCTCCCACATCTGGTTTATGCAAATTCATCGCCATATACGCCATGTTCGGATTTGCTCCGGCGTCCGGCCTAGGTGAGTTTGCTACCACTTTCGTTGCGTTTCCGGCTTAATTGCTAAACGGACGATGCGCCCTTCCGACGTTTTCATTATCGCTTTTCTGCGTAATTGCCATCACGGACGGCTAGTCAAGTCATTAATTTTCGCTGTATCCATGACGCTAGGCGGGACGCTGCCATCATCGCGTTCGGTGTAGGTGAATTCATCACCAGATTGCTAGTTGTAGTTTCCGATCGCTCAAACCTGGCCAGTTTGGAAAGACATCGATTGGTACAAAACAACAAAGCTCTGCGCTTTAGCTTAATTGCTAACGCGGCACAACGCCTGTCCGGCATATTTAATGTCGCGTTCTGACGCGGCACGCCGTCTGTCTGACATATTTATCGTCGCGTTCCGACGCGGCACGCCGCCTTTCCGGCAAATTTATTAACGCGTTCCGGCTTAATTGTTAACGCGGCAAAATGCCTATCCAGCATACTTGTCGTCGCATTTCGGCTTAATGCTAAAACGCAGCACGACGTCTTCCCAGCAAGATCATCATCAAGTTCCGGCTTAATCGCTAAACCGGCAGGTATCGCAGCCGCGTCCCGACTTAATTGCTGTCGCGGCCTAATCGTCATCGCCTATTCGTCAAGCACAGCGCGACCGACAAGCTGTAGCATGCAGCATAAGAGGAGTATGAAGCTGCCGCCTATATCCCGGGGCTGCCGCCTACATCCGGGGGCTGCCACCTATATCCCAGGGGCTGCCGCCTACATCCTAGGGGTTGTCTTCTTCAGTCTGGTGGCTGCCGTGTTCCGGCTCGACCTCCTCCTCGACATCAACGTCAGCAAACATAAAAAAGATAAGTTCTTTATGACATTTATCATATGGTCATGAAATAAAAGTTTATGGTTTGCTCATTATGCTTTTAGATCATGTCGTCTTTTGTCTTTTCATATGATCATGTACTCTTAGTATCAAAGTTATCCAAAATCTGCTCTGTGCTAAGTGGTTCAAACTTTTTGATACTTGCCGCCTCCGGGCCAAATTAAGCAATCATTTTGCACCGCCTAATATCCTTATTCCAATGCTTATATGTGGGTTGCCTAGTAGTATGTCGTTGGCACCAACATGTCGGCTTCGGTCTCTGAGTCTAAACTATCTGGTACAAGCCCTGGTTGGCTCAGCTAAAGTAACTGTGATGCGGTACCGCCAACATATAAAAAGCTAAGCATATAGGCCAGATAAATATTAAGCCGGGCCACATAAAATTTACAACCCCTAAGTGTTTGTTCAAAAAACTACCGGCTCAGGCCTTACATTTGTCCAGCTTACATTAAAAGTACATCTTAATGCAGCTATGTTTACTATGCAGGATATTTGACACTCGGGGCTGCAGTCGCAACACGTTCATCGAGTCTTGAGCCGCCTTTTCGACAAGGCGGCACAAACCTCGACAACTACAGCCATTCGATCTATAACGCCACAAGTTTTTCTGAGCATCGAGCCGACTTTCAAAGTACATCGACTCAACGCTCGGGGGCTGTAGATAGGCGGATCGTGCAATGGCAACATCTCGTTCTTCGTCAAGTAGGTCAAGGCCGTCCTGTCTTGCATCTTCTGCGTCCTCTTCGACGTAGGCTTGAATTTTGGGAGAATCGAACATCATGTCGGATGGCAACACTGCTTCTGCGCCATAGACTAGGAAGAAAGGAGTAAACTTGGTTGATCTGTTTGGGGTTGTTCGTAAACTCAAAAGGATAGATTGTAATTCATCCACCCAAGCCCCAGCTGCCCTGTGCAATGGTACTTCGAGACGAGGTTTGATTCCTTGTAGGACCAAACCATTTGCACGCTCTACTTGGCCATTTGCTTGAGGGTGTGCTACAGAGGCCAAATCTAGGCGGATGCCATGTTTGTAGCAGTACTCCTCGACTTCGCCTTGCGATAATTTTGTGCCGTTATCGGTGATAATGCTATGTGGCACCCCGAACCGGGAGATAGTTCCCCAGAGGAAATTGGCGGCTGTGTTGCCGTCAAGCTTTTTGATAGGTTTAGGTTCAACCCATTTGGTGAACTTGTCTACAGCCACAAGCAAATGTGTGTAGCCACCAGGTGCCGTCTTAAACGGACCAACCATATGCAAGCCCCAAACTGCGAAATGCCACGTTATAGATATTGTTCTAAGCTCTTGAGCTGGCATGTGTGGTTGTCTGGCATACAGTTGGCAGCCTTTGCATCTTCGGACTATGTCCTCTACATCTTCTTTAGCTGTCAACCAGTAAAAACCTTGCCGGAAAGCTTTGGAGACAAGTGAACGGGATGAAGCGTGATGCCCGCAAACTCCAGCATGTATTTCGTCCAACATGTCTCTGCCTTCTTCCGGTGAAATGCAACGTTGGTAGACACCAGTGGTGCTACGCTTGTACAATTCGCCTTTAATTATTGTGAATGATTTGGCTCTTCTTATGATTTGCCTTTTCAATACCTCATCGTCCGGCAACTCCTGATTAATCAGGAAATCCAAGTATGGCGTCGTCCAATCCGGTTTTACCAGGTAGACGGCGTAGCTAGTATCTTCTACTGGTTCTGCTGATTCTGGGTCAAGGAGGTCTGCTCCATTTATTGACGGTTTGTGGAGGTGTTCCAGGAAAACATCTTTTGGTACTTTTTTGTGTTCAGATCCAAGTCAGGCAAGTATGGCTGCCGCGTCGTTTTGAGCTCTTGGTATGTGGCGGACCTCGTACCCCTGGAAGCATTTGGCGAATTCGTCAACAGTGGCGCGGTATGCCGCCATTGTTACGCTTTTTGCATCCCAGGTACCCCGTGTCCGCTGCGCCACCAGATCTGAATCTCCGTAGTAGAGGACGCGTTGGACGCCTAATTATTTGGCGATGTGTAAGCCGTGAAGGAGTGCTTCGTATTCGGCAACATTGTTTGTTGCTTTGAAGTGTATTTGTAGCACATAGCTAAGTTTGTCTCCTTGCGGATTCCTTAACACAACGCCAGCCCCAAGCTCTGAAGCATCTTTGATCCGTCAAAGTGCATGATCCAATATTCCGATTCAGGGAGAGGTACTTCGTCCATTGCTTATGTCCAATCTGCCACGAAATCTGCCAAAGATTGAGACTTAATGGCATTTCTGGAGTTATACGCGATATCAAAGGCGGCGAGCTCAGTGCCCCACTTGGCAACTCGGCCTGTAGCCTCCGCGTTGTTTATTATATCACCCAGGGGTCCCTTGCTCACTACCGTGATTGAATGTTCCTGGAAGTAATGCCTCCATTTTTGGCGGCGTAGAAAACACCATAGACCAGCTTCTTTTAATGCGGATAACGCTGTTTGGAGGCGGAAAACACTTCACTGATGAAGTAGACAGGAAGCTGTTCCGGTATGTCTGATTTTTCCGTCTTACGTTGCACAACCAGGACTACGCTGACAACCAAATTAGTTGCCGCGATGTAAAGCAGCATTGGCTCCTGTGTATGAGGTGCTGCAAGGATTGGGCCAGTCGTTAATGCTTGCTTAAGTTGCTGTAAGGCGGCATCTGCTTCGTCTATCCACTCAAATTTGCCGGATTTCTTCAGAAGCCGGTAGAGAGGCATTGCCTTTTCTCCAAGGCGGCTAATGAAACGACTGACGGCAGCCGCCGAGCCGGCAAGTCGCTGCACGTCCTTCAGAGCTATGGGCCTGGATATATTGAGAATTGCCTTGATTTTTTCTGGGTTAACCTCTATTCCTCATTCGGAAACGATAAAGCCGAGCAGTTTGCCGGTAGGAACCCCAAAAACGCACTTTTTCGGGTTGAGTTTCATTTTATACACCCGGAGGCTATCAAAGGTTTCTCGCAAGTCGTCAAGCAAATATGCCTTTTTCTTAGACATGAGGCGATGTCGTCTACGTAGACGTGAACATTGCGGCCAATCTGCTCATGAAGCCATCTTTGCATACATCGCTGATACGTCGCGCCGGCATTTTTTAGCCCACAGGGCATCGTGATGTAGCAGAAGGTCCCGTAGGGCGTAGTAAACAATGTTTTGAGTTGGTCTGATTCTCGCATTTTGATTTGGTGGTACCCGGAGTATGCATCCAAAAAGCACAGCAGCTCTGAGCCAACAGTGGAGTCTATGACTTGATCGATACGTGGTAAAGCGAAGTGGTCCTTAGGACAGCACCTGTTCAAACCGGTATAATCAATGCACATTCTCATTTCCTTTTTGGGTTTTGGAACCATTACAGTATTTGCCAACCGAACAGTGTGTACTACCTCCCTAATGAACTTTTCTTCTTGTAACTTGATGATCTCCTTCCCTATTGTCTTTCTCTTCTCTTCACCGTAGCGTCTTATTTCTTGATTCACTGGCTTGGCTCCTTTGTACACATTAAGAGAGTGCTCGGCAAGTTCCCTTGGTACACCCGGCATGTCGGCTGACGACCATGCAAAGATGTCCCGATTCTCACGGAGGAACTCGACGAGCGCGCTTTCCTATTTGTCATCTAAGCCGGATCCTATGGTGACTTGCTTGGAGCTGTCACCTGGCACCAGATCCGCCTTCTTTGTTTCCTCGGAGGCCTTGAAAGTCTTCTTGGGCTCGGTCGTCTTCAGGTTTTCCGGCAACTGCGACGTATCAGTCTCCTTCATCATGGCTAGCTCCTCTGCGTGGAGGACTGCCTCAGCGAAGGCGGCGTTGCCTGATGACCCACAAGTATAGGGGGTGTATCGTAGTACTTTCGATAAATAAGAGTGTCGAACCCAACGAGGAGCAGAAGGTGTTGACAAGCGGTTTCGATCAAGGATTCACTGTAAATGCTCACAGACAAGTTTTTGGAGTTTTTGATATTGCAGATAAATAAAATACAAGTAAATAAAATGCAGTAATAATAATTGCAGCGAGTGGCCCAATCCTTTCTACAGCAAAGGACAAGCCGGTAGGTTTACTTATAATGACCAAACGTTCTTGAGGACACACGGGAATTTAGTCAAGTGCTTTCGCTTCATATAGCTGATTAATCTTCATTGTTTTGATAAGTGTTGTGTGGGTGAACCTATGCTAATGCACCGCCCTTCCTAGGACTAATACATACTTGTGATTATACCCCTCATAAGCATCCACAAATATAAGAGAGTAATTAAGATAAATCTAACCACAGCCTTAAACTCTGAGATCCTGCTATCCTCATGCATCGATATACCAACGGGGGTTCAGGTTGCTGTCACTCCGGCAACCCCACAATTGGCAAACGAATACACAATGCATTCCCCTAGGCCCATAAAGGTGAAGTATCATGTAGTCGACGTTCACATGACACCACTAGAAGAATAACACCACAACTTAAATATCAAACCATTAAATATTACTCAACATAGTTCACTACTAACATCTAGACTTCTCCCATGTCCTCAAGAACTAAACGAACTACTCACAAGACATCATATAGATCATGATCAGAGGTGATATAATGATGAATAACAATCTGGACATAAACCTTAATTCAACGGTTTCACTTAATAGCATCAACCACAAGGAGTAATCAACACCGGGAAAGTTTCCCCTATGAACTAGACAAGATTCAACCCTAGATGTTACAGCGGAACGAGTGGAGCGGTGGAGATGATGGTGTCGGCGGTGGAGATGATGATGATGATCCCAATGAAGTCCAGCTCGATGACGGTGACGATGGCGATGATTTCCCCCTCCGGGAAGGAATTTCCCCGGCAGTTTTCTCCCCTGCCGGAGAGCTTTTCTCTCTCTGGTGTTTTCCGCCTTGTGGAGGCGGCGGAATATTTCCTCGATGATCCCCCCGAGCTTAGGGTTTCCAGGGGATGAAGTACGCGAAGGGGCACCGGCAGAGGTGGGCCAGGGCCTCCTCACCACATGGCGGCGCGCCAGCCAAGGGGGCCGCGCCACCACATGGTGAGAGCCCATGGTGGCCCACCTTGGCCCCCCTTTTGGCTGCCTCCGGCATCTGTGAAAATAGGGACTTTGGATATTTTCCGTCAATTGTTGATCTTCAGAAATATGGTGTCTTGACGGTGCTTTTTCCAGCAGAATCCTGACTCCGGTGATTTATTCTTCAATAATCATGAAACATGCAAAATAGGTAAAATAACATAAGTATCATCTCTAAATATGAATATATCGATGAATAGCAGTAAATTATGATATAAAATAGTGATGCAAAATGGACGTATCAACTCCCCCCAAGCTTAGACCTCGCTTGTCCCCAAGCGAAAGCTGAACTCAGTAAACAAGACCACATGTTTATGGAGTGAAGTGTCGATAAATAAAATACGGACAAGAAGCATCACATTTATAATCACACAAGTCATCTTAGACAACAACTTCCTATCATATAACTTAACTTGAAACAAGTAAAGGAAGTCACAAATAAAGGTGCATAGAGAAAATCATAATTGGTGATGGCAAACTTTGTTCTTGGTCAGAGAACAATTAACAGATTGTACTTATCTTTCGATCAGAGTCTTTATATAGAGCTTATATTGCAGAACTTACATGCTCAACTATAACAGTCTCCTTACAGTCATTGATAACTTTCAAAGTTGTATCCATTCAGATAAAAGCATTGTGCTAAACAAGGAAGGATAAAAGACATGATTGTAAATATCAACATATAGATGATTGAATCACAACAACTCAAATGCTTGCTTGAGATAGGAGGGAAATAGGTTTACTGACTCAACATTAAAGTAAGAGATAGGCCCTTCGCAGAGGGAAGCAGGGATTAAATCATGTGCTAGAGCTTTTCAAGTTTTGAAATCATATAGAGAGTATAAAAATATAGGTTTGAGCTATGTATGTCGTTGTCAACGAATCGCAGTAGAGAAAACACTATCCCCTTGTCAACCAGACTTTCAAGAGCGGCTCCCATGAAGGACGTTATTTCTACCCAAGGGCAGATCATCCCTCCTCTCTTTTGTTTACACATGTACTTTATATTTGTATGACACTCCTCCCAACCTTTGCTTACACAAGCCATGGCTAACCGAATCCTCGGGTGCCTTCCAACAATCACATACCATGGAGGAGTGTCTATTTGAATGATTAATCTTTTTAGATTGCTTACTGATAAATCAGGGCAAAACATGTGAAGAGAGTTAAAAGTTATAATTATAATTAATCGGGACTGGGCACCCCATTTGCCAGCTCTTTTTGCAATATTAATGGATAAGCGGATGTATATGCCACTAGTCCAATGGTGAAAGTCTGTCTGACAAGAGTGATAGAGAAACTCTACATAACCCTCATGAGCTAATAAACAGTGACACAAAATAAGGAGTAATAAAGTTTTGAATAATTTAAAGGTAGCACATGAAGTATTTACTTGGAGTGGCGCGAAAATACCACATAATAGGTAGTTTTGGTGGACACAAATGGCATGGGTTTTGGTTCAAGGTTTGGATGCACGAGAAGCATTCCCTCTCAGTACAGGTTTTTGGCTAGCAAGGCTGGGTAGCAAGCATAAGAGTTGAGGGATGCAAACAAATATACATGTAATAAAAACAATCATGCAATCTTCCTTGGAAGCACAAATAATTTTAACTTGAGAATACTAAGCTTATTAGCCAACAAGAAAGAAAGATAACGAAATAATATATCTACATGCACTTCCCTCTTTTCTACTTAAGTCTCAAAGTATTGTTGCTACTGACCAATGCTAAGTTTGCCAAAACCAAATAGATTTACTTAATGCTCCCAAAGTGATGCCAATACTAACAACAAGATCATTCATATAACAGAAATTGCAAACTAAAATAAGATGTGCAGAAAGTAAATGATAAAACTTCTCATTAATATTCCATAACGGCAACTCACACCAAGGGATACATAGACGACCAACTAAAGGAGAGATACTTCCACACTGCAAACCATCCTATATGATAACTTCCCTACTCATGATATGACTCTATTGAAAAGTAAAAGGTAAAAGATAATGGTGTGATACCGCGGCACTCCCCCCAAGCTTGGAACAAGCCAAGGGGATGCCAATACCAATGATGAATTACTCCTTCGGTGGTGGTGGTGAGCTATCCTCATCATCAGACTTCCAAGGAAGAGGCTCTCCATCAACGAACGACGTCTTGGTTTCTGGTATCCTGAAACTTGCAGCAGAGCTTATGCGTTTAAACCTGGTTTCATACTCACAGTTTTGATTCTGAACGTCGTAGAGTTGCGCCTGTAGTTTGTTGGTGGTGTTATGAAGTGAGAGAATATCGTCCCACAGCCTTGTAGTCTCTTTCTTGTGCTCAGCAATAAGTTCGGACACTATCCTGTGAAAGATGCTCACTTCACGTTCCGCCATCTTCTTGTATGAAAAGACTTCTTGCTCTAGTTCCTCCATCCTGTCTTCCAGGCTTCCTTCTCCTTTAGGGCCCCGAACGTCTTCTATCTGCAACTTCCCATCCTTGAGCAGTGACTCCTTGGGATGCATCTTCAGCTCGTTCATGTACGGGTTGACGACGTTCACAAGGAAGCTGTCCTTGGGAGGTCCAGATGAAGACATGGTGGCTCTAGATCTGAAGATGAAATCTGGCAGAAACAAGTCGAAACGAAAACACGACGAAAAGACGATATACGGACCTCAGGGATCCGGGGGATTATATAGCAAAAAGTTTTACGACAAAAGGAAGGTACGGGAAAGAAACCTGGTCGGAGACGGGCTCCGAGGAGCCCTCACCATGTGGTGGCGCGGCCAGGGTGGGCCCGCGCCACGACGTGGTGAGGTGCCCTCGGGCACCGTTTCTTCCCCGTTTCGATCTCGTAATTTTCCATATTTAATAAAAATAACAAAAATAACTTTTGGAAAGTTAAACGTGGACGTTTTCTTACCGAAACTGTTACCTATTCGAAATCAGACTCTGCAGTTCCCTCAATTTGCTTTTTAATAAAAGTTTCCGGAGTTACCACTCGAATAACATCAACATCTTCATTATAAGAATCTCCAGAAATATAGTGTTTGAGTCTTTGTCCATTCACCACTTGTGTAGAGTCATCTTTCAATGAGGCAATCTTTATTGCACCTGAACGATACACCTCCACAATAACAAAAGGTCCTTCCCATTTTGAGAGTAATTTTCCTGCAAAAAATCTGAGACGAGACCTATACAATAGAACTTTCTCACCAACATTGAATTCTCTCTTAATAATCCTCCTATCATGCCATTTCTTAACTTTCTCTTAAAAAGTCTAGCATTTTCATAAGCTTCACTTCTCCATTCATCTAAAGAACTTAATTGAAGCAACCTTTTCTTACCAGCAAGTTTAAAATCTCTATTAAGTTCTCTCACTGCCCAATAAGCTTTGTGTTCTAGTTCTAAAGGCAAATGGCAAGCTTTTCCATAAACCATTTTATAAGGAGACATACCCATAGGGTTTTTATAAGCAGTTCTATAAGCCCATAAAGCATCAGTTAACTTACTAGCCCAATTTTTCCTAGACTTATTAACAGTCTTTTGCAAGATAGATTTAATTTCTCTATTTGATAATTCTACTTGCCCACTTGTTTGGGGATGATAAGCCGAAGCAATTCTATGATTAACACCATATTTAGCAAGGGTCTTTCTAAAACCACCATGAATAAAATGAGAACCTCCATCAGTCATAAGATATCTAGGTACACCAAACCTAGGGAAAATAACATCTAAAAGCATTTTTAAAGAGGTCTCACCATCAGCACTTTTTGTAGGTATGGCTTCTACCCATTTAGTAACATAATCAACAGCAACAAGTATATGAGTATTACCTTCTGAAGGAGGGAAAGGACCCATGAAGTCGAATCCCCAACAATCAAATGGTTCAATAACAAGAGAATAATTCATAGGCATTTCATTGCGTCTAGAGATATTACCAACTCTTTGGCATTCATCACAGGATAAAATAAACTTCCTTGCATCTTTAAAGAGAGTTGGCCAATAAAAACCTGATTGTAGAACTTTTTGTGCAGTTCTATCTCCAGCGTGATGTCCTCCATAAGCACTACCATGACATTTTCTCAATATCTCTTGTTGTTCATATTCAGGAACACATCTTCGCATAATACCATCCACTCCTTCTTTATATAAGTGTGGGTCATCCCAAAAATAATGCCTCAAGTCATAAAAGAATTTCCTTCTTTGCTGAGCTGAAAAGGTTGGAGGCAAGTACTTGGAAACAATAAAGTTAGCGTAATCAGCATACCAAGGACTATCTCGCGAGCTCACCTTTATTGCAGCCAATTGCTCATTTGGAAAACTATCATTAACAGGTATAGGATCATAAGCAATGTTTTCCAATCTAGATAAATTATCAGCAACAGGATTTTCAGCACCTTTCCTATCTACAATATGCAAGTCAAACTCTTGTAAAAGAAGCACCCATCTAATAAGCCTAGGCTTAGCGTCTTTCTTTTCCATAAGGTACTTAATAGCAGCATGATCAGTATGAATAGTGACTTTTGAATCAACAATATAAGGTCTAAACTTGTCACAAGCAAAAACTACAGCTAAGAACTCTTTTTCAGTAGTAGCATAATTCTTTTGAGCAGAATCAAGAGTCTTACTAGCATAATGAATAACATTCAATTTCTTATCTACTCGCTGTCCAAGAACAGCACCTACAGCAAAATCACTAGCGTCACACATAATTTCAAAAGGTAAATTCCAATCAGGTGGTTCAACAACAGGAGCAGTAATTAAAGCCTTTTTCAAAGTTTCAAAAGCTTCCTTACAATCATCATCAAAAACAAAAGGTACATCTTTTTGGAGAAGATTAGTAAGAGGCTTTGAAATTTTAGAGAAATCTTTAATAAACCTTCTATAGAAACCAGCATGACCAAGAATACTACGAATACCTTTAACATCCCTGGGATAGGGCATTTTCTCAATTGCTTCAACTTTAGCTCTATCAACTTCAATACCTTTTTCAGAAATTTTATGTCCCAGAACAATTCCTTCATTAACCATAAAGTGACACTTCTCCCAATTAAGAACAAGGTTAGTTTCCTCACATCTCTGCAAAACTTTATCAAGGTTTCGCAAGCAGTTATCAAAAGAATTTCCATAGACAGAAAAATCATCCATGAATACTTCCACAATCTTTTCACAAAAACCATGAAAAATAGCAGACATGCATCTTTGAAAAGTAGCAGGAGCATTACATAAACCGAAAGGCATACGCCTATAAGCATAAGTTCCATAAGGACAAGTGAAAGTAGTTTTCTCTTGATCTTTAGCTCTAACAGCAATTTGTGAAAACCCAGAATATCCATCAAGAAAACAAAAATGAGTGTTCTTAGATAACCTTTCTAACATTTGATCAATGAAAGGTAAAGGGTAATGATCTTTCTTAGTGACTTTATTAACTTTTCGAAAATCAATGCACATTCTATATCCTACAACTACTCTTTGAGGAATAAGCTCATCATTATCATTTGGCACAACAGTAATTCCTCCTTTCTTAGGAACACAATGCACAGGACTTACCCATTTACTATCAGCAATAGGATAAATAATACCAGCTTCAAGGAGTTTTAATACCTCATTTCTTACCACATCCTTCATTTTAGGAATTAGACGACGTTGATGTTCAACAACAGGTTTTGCATCATCTTCCATATTGATGGCGTGTTGGCAAATAGTGGGAGAAATCCCTTTTAAATCATCAAGAGTATATCCAATAGCTCCTCGGTGTTTCCTTAATACCTCCAATAATCTTTCTTCTTCAATACCTGAAAGTTTAGAACTAATAATAACAGGATATGTTTTCTTATCATCAATATGAGCATATTTGAGATTATCAGGTAAAGGTTTTAAATCGAAAACAGGATCCTCTTTGGGTGGTGGCGTGGTACCCAAATCTTCAACCGGTAAATTATGTTTAAGTATGGGTTGACGAATAAATATTTCATCAAGCTCATTCCTTTCTTCCATAAAGACTTCACTTTCATGATCCTCCAGGTGTTGCTGCAAAGGATCGTTAGGAGCAAGAGCAATAGATGCAAGCTGTTCAACTCTAAAATCTTCATTAGGCAATTCAGTTTCATAAGGAGTTTTAGCAAATTTAGAGAAATTGAACTCATAAGATTCACCAGCAAATTTGGTAATAATTTTCTCTTTCTTACAATCTATAACAGCACCACAAGTATTCAGAAAAGGTCTACCAAAAATGATAGGACAAGTTTTACTAGCAGCCGAACCAAGTACTAGAAAATCAGCAGGATATTTAGTCTTACCACATAAAACTTCCACATCTCTAACAATACCAATTGGAGAGATAGTTTCCCTGTTAGCAAGCTGAATAACCACATCAATTTCTTCAAGTTCACAAGAACCAATTTCATGCATGATTTCCCTGTAAAGCTCATAAGGAATAGCACTGGAACTCGCACCAATATCACATAAACCATAATAGCAATGATCACCTATTCTAACAGAAAGCACAGGAACACTAGTTTTCCTAGATTTACTAGGATGTGAAACAATATTAGAAGCATCTTCACAAAAGATGATGTGCCCATCTTCTACACTTTCGGTTACAAGATCTTTAATTATCGCTACAGCAGGTTCAACAGTTATTTGCTCATCAGGTTCTACAGGTTTCTTTGCACTTTTATTAACCACACTAGCTATAATAGAATGTTCCTTTACTTTAACAGGAAAAGGAATTTTTTCAATATAAGGTTCAGGCACAATATGATCAACAGTATGAACTTCAACACTTCTAGCAGGAACAGAGCTAATTTTATCTTTATAAGGCGCATGAAACTTGTTCCACTCCTTTTTAGGAATATCAAGATAAGAGGCAAAGGCCTTAAAACAGTTTGCAATAATTTGAGAATCAAGTCCATAAACAGCACTAACATTATGAAAATCTTCAGTTCCCATAAAAGATTTAATGCATTCATAATCATAATTTATACCTGACTTTCTACCTTTGTCGTTCTCCCATCCTTCAGTATTCTCCTGGATCCGATCAAGAAGGTCCCATTTAAACTCTTCTTTATTACGTGTAAATGATCCAGAACAAGCAGTATCCAACAAGGTTTTATCTTGAAAAGAGAGCCTTGCATAGAAGTTATCAATAATGACATTACCAGGAAGCTCATGAATGGGACATTTGAGCATTAATGACTTCAATCTCCCCCACGCTTGGGCAATACTTTCTCCATCATGAGGCCAGAAATTATATATAAGGTTCCGATCTTGGTGAATTTCACTTGGAGGATAAAATTTAGAATAAAAGAGGGGTACAATTTCCTCCCAACCAAGAGAGCGGCCATTCTTCAGCAGTTTATACCAATGTGCAGCTCTGCCAGCCAACGATATAGAGAATAATTTCTTTTTAACTTCATCCATTGAAATACCTGCACACTTGAACAACTCGCATAATTCATGTAAAAACAACAAATGATCTCCAGGATGGACAGTTCCATCTCCTTCATAGCGGTTATTCGTAACACGTTCAATAATTTTCATAGGTATCTTATATGGAATTACCTGCACCTCTGGCGCCTCATCTACTACCTTAGCAGTGGTAGTAGTTTTTCCAAATAGGAATTCAATCGGAGATCTCTCCATAATGAAATAAAGCAGCAGGCAAAAGTAAAAACAGCACGTACAGTAAAAGTTTCCCTTACCAATTCCACTTACCAATAGCGCTTCACTCCCCGGCAACGGCGCCAGAAAATAGTCTTGATGACCCACAAGTATAGGGGGTGTATCGTAGTACTTTCGATAAATAAGAGTGTCGAACCCAACGAGGAGCAGAAGGTGTTGACAAGCGGTTTCGATCAAGGATTCACTGTAAATGCTCACAGACAAGTTTTTAGGAGTTTTTGATATTGCAGATAAATAAAATACAAGTAAATAAAATGCAGTAATAATAATTGCAGCGAGTGGCCCAATCCTTTCTACAGCAAAGGACAAGCCGGTAGGTTTACTTATATGACCAAACGTTCTTGAGGACACACGGGAATTTAGTCAAGTGCTTTCGCTTCATATAGCTGATTAATCTTCATTGTTTTGATAAGTGTTGTGTGGGTGAACCTATGCTAATGCACCGCCCTTCCTAGGACTAATACATACTTGTGATTATACCCCTCATAAGCATCCGCAAATATAAGAGAGTAATTAAGATAAATCTAACCACAGCCTTAAACTCTGAGATCCTGCTATCCCTCATGCATCGATATACCAACGGGGGTTCAGGTTGCTGTCACTCCGGCAACCCCACAATTGGCAAACGAATACACAATGCATTCCCCTAGGCCCATAAAGGTGAAGTATCATGTAGTCGACGTTCACATGACACCACTAGAAGAATAACACCACAACTTAAATATCAAACCATTAAATATTACTCAACATAGTTCACTACTAACATCTAGACTTCTCCCATGTCCTCAAGAACTAAACGAACTACTCACAAGACATCATATAGATCATGATCAGAGGTGATATAATGATGAATAACAATCTGGACATAAACCTTAATTCAACGGTTTCACTTAATAGCATCAACCACAAGGAGTAATCAACACCGGGAAAGTTTCCCCTATGAACTAGACAAGATTCAACCCTAGATGTTACAGCGGAACGGAGTGGAGCGGTGGAGATGATGGTGTCGGCGGTGGAGATGATGATGATGATGATCCCAATGAAGTCCAGCTCGATGACGGTGACGATGGCGATGATTTCCCCCCTCCGGGAAGGAATTTCCCCGGCAGTTTTCTCCCCTGCCGGAGAGCTTTTCTCTCTCTGGTGTTTTCCGCCTCGTGGAGGCGGCGGAATATTTCCTCGATGATCCCCCCGAGCTTAGGGTTTCCAGGGGATGAAGTACGCGAAGGGGCACCGGCAGAGGTGGGCCAGGGCCTCCTCACCACATGGCGGCGCGCCAGCCAAGGGGGCCGCGCCACCACATGGTGAGAGCCCATGGTGGCCCACCTTGCCCCCCCCTTTTGGCTGCCTCCGGCATCTGTGAAAATAGGGACTTCTGGATATTTTCCGTCAATTGTTGATCTTCAGAAATATGGTGTCTTGACGGTGCTTTTTCAGCAGAATCCTGACTCCGGTGATTTATTCTTCAATAATCATGAAACATGCAAAATAGGTAAAATAACATAAGTATCATCTCTAAATATGAATTATATCGATGAATAGCAGTAAATTATGATATAAAATAGTGATGCAAAATGGACGTATCATTGCCACGTTCGCATTCCTTTGCTTTCTTGAAATTGCCATTGACGGTGATGGTACCGTTGGGTCCAGGCATCTTCAGCTTGCTATAGATGTAACACGGCCGAGCCATGAACTTGGCGAAAGCCGGCCGTCCAAAGATGGCGTGGTAAGCACTCTTGAAGGGGACTACTTCAAACTTGAGATACTCTGAGCGGTAGTTTGTCTCAGGTCCGAAAGTAACCTCAAGTTTGATGCTTCCCATTGACTTAGCTTGCTTTCCCGGAACAATGCCATGGAACTTGACTTTACTGTAGTCAAGTTGGCTTTCCGTCAAGTTCATGTGCTTCAGGGTGTCTTCGTACATGATGTTGAGACTGCTGCCGCCGTCCATCAACACCTTGGTGAGTCTGAAGTTGTCGACAATTGGGTCGATGACAAGGGTGTATTTGCTGGGATGTGGCACGTGATCTGGGTGATCATCTCTGTCCCAGGTGATTGCCTTCTCGGACCAGTCTAAGTACTGAGGAACATCAGGTACTGTGGCATTTAGCTCACACAGTTCAGCATTTTCTTCCTTTGCCGAAGGAGTGCCCAAGAAGCAGACCAATTGGTTGTGCACCTTGGGGTACTTTTTCTCCTTGCGTGGCGGCTTAGGGTCCTCATCTTCCGACATGGATACCACCTCATCGTCGTCTTCCTTCTTTGTCTTCTCAGCTTTCTTGCTCTTTTTCGGCTTCCAGCCAACCTCAGGGTCCTTCTTGAAATCCTCCATGAACCGGCATTCCCCCAGCGTATGGTTAACCTTTACCAGCGATGCGTGGATTGGGCAGGGTAAGGCTTTTGCCTGATCGTAAGTCAGGCGTTGCTTGCTGGAGCCGCCTTCTTTTCCCTTGCCTTTCCACTTGCGGTTGCCGCCTTTTCCTTCGAAGGCGGCGGCCACCTCGTTTGAAGGTCCGGCTTTGTTGTCCTGGGGAGCCTTGCGTTGGTGACTTGTTCGCCTGCTTGGCGCCATGTCAGGGCCGCCGTCAAAATTGCGGGTGTCGTCATCCGCCTGTGCGTACATGGCTGCTATTTCAAGCATGACCCCAAGGTCTTTGACTTGCATGCGTACTAGCTTGTGCCTGAGACTTCCCTTCTGCAGGCATGTTGTGAAGGCATGGATTGCTTGATTGTCGTCGACGTTCTCACAGCTTGCCTTTGTCTGGATCCACCTTGCCAGGAAGTTTGTTGCAGTTTCGTCCGGCTTTTGCACACAGCGGACCAAATCTGTATATGTGTTGGGTCGCTTGTATGTGCCCTGAAAGTGTTGGGTGAACACCTTTTCCATGTCAAGCCAGCTATGAATGGATTTCTCCAGCAAGTTTTCGATCCAGCTTCAGGTTGTCCCCTCCAGCATGAGGGGAAGGAAGCGTGCGGCGACCAGGCTATTGCCTCCGGCAATTTCGACTGCCAGCGCGTAGTCTGACAACCATGAGTTTGGCTTGTCCGCTCCGTTGTACCTCTAATGAGTTTTTGACACTGATGTCATGTCTCGAGGTATCTGAACGTTGTGGATGGCTGGGCCAAAGCACTCAGGGCCGAGGTAGGCGTCCTGCTTTCCTGCCTTGATGTCATTGAGACGATGTCGCGCGTCTCCTAGAGCGAGCTGCTTGTTAGATCTGTCAACATTAGGCTCGTCCTGCGCTGCCCGGCTGTGCCTAGGCTCGTTGTTGTGTCCCCGGCTTCCGCCTTCGTGCCTGGGCACTAGCGGTGGGGACGGTGTGCGGTCCCTGCTTCTTCTTGGCGGCGGGGCGTTGTCGCGATTTCCACCACTCCTTGGCGGCTGCTTGTTTCCCCTGCTTCCGCCTTCATCCCATCTAGGCGGTGGGGGAGGTGAGGATTCGCGTCTGTTGCCGGTTCGGGACGCTTCGTCATGCTGCCTCCTGGGAGGCGGTGATTTACGTGGGTCCTTGTCCTTGTCTTTTCCCTTCCCATGGCTACTGGAGCCGGATGGGTCCTCGGGATGACCACCGGCCCCAGCTTTGCAGGCGTTGGATTTTGACTCCAGCCGTCCTCCCCTTGAGTCCGCCATGTCGGCACGAGAATCAGCCCGGGCCTGCTGCTCTAAGGTTTTGTGTGCGAGGATCGAGGCGTAATAGATCTTCTCGTCCTTGTCATAGTCGTCGTTGTTGAGGATGTCTAAGGCGACCGCGGTGTTGAGGACAGGGGTGCAGAGAATGACGTCCCCGTTCTTGTCCTTACGTTGCGGTGCTGATGCCCATTCGAAACCAAGTCTTTGCGCCGGGGACTTGAAGTCTTCGGGAGGCGGATGCCAGCCTTGCATGCTTTTCTTATCCGTCACACGTCCTGCCGGTTTGGCAACCGGGGTTGTAAAGAGATTGCGCTTTGAAGTTATCTTGGCGTTTTCTTCCTTGGCTTCCTCGATCAGACCCTGAACTTCTGCTTGCTTACTTTTGAGGAACTCGGTTTGCTCCACCAAAGTGTTTCGGAGCTTTTCCAAATCAGCCGGATTAGTTTTTTCATTGACCGGAGTGTGCAGGACTTCCGCCAGGGCCGCCATGTTGCCTCCCTTGCTGGGTTCGCCTTTCTCTAGAACCTTCTTTTTCTTCAGAGCCTGCGGGGGCTCTTTGAATAGTGGATCGGTTGCCGCAGCTCCAGCGTTGGCGGCATCTGCTGCCGCTGCCTTAGCCGGATCTGTGTTGGTAACATCCGCCACCAAAACTTGCTGCATGTTTGCGGACGAGCCTGTAGCCGCCTCTAAAGGCGGAGGTTCGGGTGCATTGAAACACCTTTTTTACCCTTTGCTCGAACATGCTTGCAGAGTCTTCTTCGGAGTCAGAGTCTACGTTGACGTGAACAATATATCTGGATCCGGCATCCGACATTGCCTCATCCTGCAACGCAGGGAGGATTGATTCGGGAACATTGCTTTCAGGCTGGGAGTCGGATCCCAGTCCTGTCATGCCGACAAAGTGCATATCTGAATCTGCCGACTCCTGGGAGTAGGCGGACTTAGATCCGTCTTGCTGATAAGCTTCCTGATTGTATGGCGGGTGGGATGGCGAGTAAATTCGCGGCAGCCCACACGCCTCAGATGTGTAGCCGATTAATACATCGACGCCGCCAAACGGTAAAACCCCACATCCGACAATATAGTCGTCTGCGGGGATGTAGGACTCGTCGCAGCTGATGTAGTGATTGTTGCTGTAGCGCATGGCGCGGCCCACGGCGATGGTTTCGCCGATGCCGCCTAGGGTTCCCGCCTGGAACGTGACACCTGATGCCTTAGGCCCCACGGTGGGCGCCTGGAACGTGACGCCTGCCGCCTTAGGCCCCACGGTGGGCTCCTATCTCCAAACTTCTAAGAATTGCAAGAGCTTGGTATGTAGCTTGTATTGGACTACTGAAAATCCATGAACAGTAAGCATTCTCTCTTCGTTTTACTGAAAGTCATCCTCAGTATGTTAGTAGGGTCTATTTCACCATGTTTTTTGTTAGTATGTTAGAGAATTTCAATTGGCAACCAAATTCTGCACAAATCAATGCATTGGTCTTCAGTTTTATTGTAGGAAGGACCAAGCTGTGTCATTGTAGAAAGGTAAAGTTGGAACTATTTTTGTAAACATGTATGTGCCTCCTAGGACTGAAAATGGATGGGAGTATATGGTCCATCCTGTATATCTGATAATTACATGAGAACAAATAATTTGTATGGAACCCCCATAGTCCCCTCCCTTATCCTCTCGCTACAGTTCCAGGAGGCGAAAGGGAGGCGTTCTCGAGTCTCGTCCCCGTCGCCGGCCAGGGCGGTGGTTCCTCTCCCCTCCGTTCGCCATTTCGGCGGCGGGAGGGGGGCGGAACCTCGTCTCTGTGTCTCCGGCGTGTACATAGTAGAGTAGGAGTCCCTGGTGGTGCCACCGTGAGGAGAGGGAGGGGCTGCTGGTGGGGAATAATGGTGCCGGAGTTCGATCTCCTTCCCGATGCTGTCCTCGGCGGTGTCGGCGAGCTGCGGCTGGTGGGTGCTCACGGATCTTTCGATCTGGTGAGTCTCGGCGTGATCTGGCTGGTTGCTGCAGCGAAGAAGGTGGCCGGCGTACAGATCTTTTGTCCCCTGCTCTTCTCTTCGCCAAGGTAAGGTGTGCTCTGACCTTACTGTGGAAGATCTGGGGGTGGGGTAGCTGGGCTTCGGTGCTTGTCGCCGGAGTTTTCTGGTTGCCTGCACAGGAGCATATGGGGTGGAGAAGTACGGCAGTTCTAGTCTGCGGCGTTCTTCTCTCTAGCCGGCCGTGGTGGCGAGGGGAGAGATGGATGGAGCAGGCTGATCTGGTGCGTGGTGCTGGCTGCTGGGTGATGGGAGTTGTTGGAGAGGGATCTGGCACCTCTGTCGAGGTGAGCCGCCGCTGGGCCCAGGTCCGGCGCATGGGAAGCTTGGGGTGCGTCCCCGGCCGATGTTCCTTCACCGTCATCTTCTCTGGCTCAGGCGAGCTAGTTTCTGTTGCGGCTCATCAACGCCTGTGGCGAGAAGCTTCTTCTGCGTCGTGGTGCGACCTTGGAAGCGACGGATTGGACTCCGTCGGCAGCTTCGTCTTGAAGATTTCGAGCTCCTTGGTTGTGAGGAAGAAGAAGGACCATGAGGATCTTTGTGCATTTCTAGTTTTCTTTGAGGTCCTTTCTATAAGTTGGTTGCAGCTGCGTCTGCGTCCGTATTTGTCCCGTATTCTACTTGTATGCGTCCTTGTATGCGTCCTTGTACGGTATCCTGTCTAATATACAAGTAGTTTAGTAAAAAAAAAAAATTTGTATGGAACAATTGCATGCTTTTATTAGTCACCTCGTGTTTATAAGAACTTAAGAAGAAACAGTTGTACTTTTTTTTAGAGAAAAGGCCATATGGCCCAGCTTTATTAAAAAGCTCGAACCAAGAGTAACCGATATAAAAAAAAGTAACCGATATTCTGCTGGGTTACCATTCAATATCGAAATGATATTTTTTGAATAGTATAAGTGCAACGCTTGGCTGGCTTTGCACACAGTCGTACTCGTTGCTTTGTATAAAAACAGGGCTGTATGGCCTTTTCTCTGAAACATAGTATGCGTGCAAACAATTTATGGAAAAAATAATGCCACAATCGTTCGTGTTAACTCATGATTGAATCATAGATATACTCAGTAGATGCATATGTTGAAACAAAGTACTTCATTTCGAGAAGGAAATTCAGGGAACTTTGCTTCACTTAGCTTCATTCTATGTTGGTCTCTTATGATACTTTGTGAATCTTTTAGCAGATCTTATATATCAAATCAATACCTACCAAGCATTTAAAGACTAGTGAGGTACTATAAGGTTAAGTCAATTTTAAGACATCATAGCAATTCCACTGATGGTGTTTGCTAGGGCCCGATATTTTCAACTACTCCATAAAACAATGTGTTCCCAAAGCAATCCCAAGTTACATCAACTAGAAAGAGGTGTTGTTTGTGCTCTTGGAGGGACCTACAAAATCAATATAGGTATGGTTGTGGTGATACTGTTTGTCGATGCCTCGGTGGCCGTTGTTCTTGCAGCATTATATATTCTTTACCATATCCGGCTGGTGGTTCATTTGGAGCATCTGGCAATTGGTTATTTTGGCAGTGTCTTCTCTTTGTTGGGGCCCCTTTCTCCCATGATTTGATGCCCTGCGTATCTCAATTGGATTGTGTGGTCTCTCCCTCTCTCTCCCACCCTCTAATTTGATTGGTGGACAATCTAGTCGTAGGATAACTGGTCCTAATGACACGATATAGATCTTCCAGTACTGATGTCTTGTGCAGAGTTGCAGAAACTTCAGCACTTGTTCTGTAAAGTAAAGCACTCCCTCATTGGCTCCTAAAACTTCGGCACTTGTTCTCTACGTTTATCAGTGGCGACCCTGAATTTTCTAGCTGCCGTAGCTTGTATTCGGCAGAGGATAAGGGAATCTCCAATCGTTCTGCCCTCAGGCCGCCTGGGGGGCAACGGCGCTATTTGACGCCCTGGGGCGGCGTTTTCCCAGCCGTGTCCAAACCCAAGAGTTGGGCCAAAAAATTCAAAAAACTCAACTTGGGCGAAAAATGGCTAATTTAGGCGAATTTCATTCATATATGGGCGAAATTCGCAGTTCTTGCCGATTACATAGTAGAAACTTAAACTAAAAACTTAAAAGAACTGAAAAATAGGTAATTTAGGCGATCTACACGTCGTTCTACATGCCCAGCTGGCTGTAGAAGACAGTGTAGTCGCCACCGTCGTCGCCGTCGTCGTCGGAGCCGTCCCCAGCGGCGTTGCTAGGGCATGCGCCGTCGTCGCCGTGCCACCTGCTCGGCCCGGGGCGGCGGCGAGGTCCTCGTCCTCGTCGCTCGGGTCGAGGATGTAGTACTCCGGGGGCGGCGGCGGAGGCGGAATGCGACGGCGAGGGGCCGCACGCTGTTCCTCCGCGCGCTAGCGCTCCACCTCCTCCAGTATGCGCTGCTGGCGCTGGATCTCCTCCTGCTCGTGCTCCCTCGCTGACCAGGTGTCAGCGACGTCGTCTGGCGCCTGGAGGACGTCGTCGAGGGAGGCCGCGATGGCGAGGTTCAAGCCGGGGAAGTCCTCCGCATCCTCCGGCGCCGCCATATTAACGGCCGTCCTAACGTAGTCGGGCGGCGCCTGCCACGTCGGCGAGGGCGCCTTCTTCTTGCCCTCCGTCTTGGGCTTGACGAGGCGGCGGAGAAGGCCGCGAGGCGGCGACGTGGGGCGGCGTTCGTTAATGCGGAGGCTGCCGCTGTCGCAGCGGCTGGGAACGCGCCGGCCGGAGTTAAGGATGGGCGGCGGCGTCTCTGGGGCAGCACGAGCAGCAGCGGGAGGCGCAGACGACGCCGAGCGCGCGCCGGAGGAGGAGGAAGACGTGGCGCCCATCCTCCGGGGCAGCCACGACGACGTGCGCGGCGGCATCGTTAGTCGTGGCCTGTTCCCGGCGTGGATGTGCTCGAGGACGAAGGCGAGGTTGCGCCCTCGAGCACCCCACCATCACCGGCGGCCTTTGGAGTTCTTCCGCCCCTCCACAGGGCCGTTGTTCCCTGTATCTGCCACCTCCTGCTCGTGGCGCCGGGCGAAGTACTGCGTCCAGAACGCAGTGTTCGCCGGATCCCAGCGCGGGTCCTCTGCCTGCTCCGGCATGAGGCCGGCGAGGACCTCCTGGATTGCGTCGACGCGCTCCACTCCTTCGGGCGGCGGAGGGATGGGAACGCCGCCCGCGCTCAGCCGCCAAGCGGCGCGACCGGCGGAGGCGCCAGGGACGCGCATGTCCGGCGGCGCTGGGTAGCCCGCCTCGTAGAGCATGCGCGCCTCCTCTGGGTGGAGGAAGCGGCGTCCGAAGCCGTTGGCGGCGGCGTCGTCGTCGGGGAAGCGCTCGGCCATTGCTGCGACTACGCTCTGCGGGTGAGAAGAGAAGGCGAGGGCGAGAGAGAAGTGCGTCTGTACACGGCAAGGACGGGGGTTTTATAGCGGCGCGGAAGGCCAGACGGAGGGGCGGTGGCGCGCCATTACTGCGCCGCGTGCCCCGCGATTGGACGCATCGGCGACGGCCGTTCACTGGCCGCTTGCCACGCCATTACTCCGGCAGCCTTTGACCAACGCGGGAGCCGAGAAGATGAGAACTCCGCTCACGGGCGTTTCTGTTTCACGCCTTTTCGCCCGTGTCGCTGACAGCGCTGGCCCGCCATGTTTTCGCGCCATTTCGGCCCCCAGGCGGAACCCAATGGGCTGGGTCTGGCCTGGGAGCGCTGGCGCTATTTTACGCCGAAACGGCGCTATTTGGTCTCCTGGGGGGCGACTGGAAGAAAAACGGCGCTAAAAGGCCAAAACGGCGCTATTTTGGGCCCTGGGGGGGCGCTCGAGGGCACGGCTGGAGATGCCCTAGTATCAGGTTGAGTGAAGTTGTCTCCAGTTGAGATAATATAAAGTCCGATAGAAATTTAAAATGAATTGTTTATTTATTTTGCTTCATGGTTAGCTTGCTTGTTTGTAGGCAATGTATGTATTTATTACAAATTGAGGAAGAAAGGTTTTTCTTTTCAGGTAAATTCAGAAGAAAGCTAGGCAGCAGATAAGAGCTCTCTAGCAGAACCCGTATCCCGCGGTACTGTAAACGCGAGGTACAGTTCGCGGAAAACGTGTTTTAAGGGTTGGATTCGACCGCGACCAAACAGAACCCGCAAAGTCGAGCAGTAAAACAGAATATGTGTCATTTGACATAAAAACATGAAACCAAGATGAACTAAAATATATAATGGTTCAAATTATAAATGTAATGAAAATCAAATGAATTAAACAATAATCCAGTACAATAATTGTGCCGAATGCAAATAATGGTTCAAATCACACATGAATGAAATCAAACGAATAAAAATGGTAGATTACTGCCCATGCAACTGCCAGATGTGATCAATGAGATCATTCTAACGTTGGCTGTGGGTGTTGGCTTCACACGGCTACCAACATCGTCGTAGACCAACTCGATGTCCCTCTCATCCTCGATGATCATGTTGTGAAGAATCACACAGCATGTCATTATGTTCTTCAGGGTTTTCTTGTCCCAAAAACGAGCAGGACGTCGAACAATGGCAAACCTAGATTGCAAAACATCAAAGGCTCTCTCAATGTCCTTTCAGCATGCCTCTTGTGCCTTGGCAAATTCAGATTCCTTCCTATTCCTGGTATTTGAGATGGTCTTCACGAACGTAGTCCAAGTAGGAGAAATACCGTCAGCAAGATAGTACCCCTTTGTGTAGTCATGCCCATTGACCGTGCTGTTGCAAGCCGGAGCATCACCACTAGCTAGCCTCGCAAATATATGATACCGATGTAATACATTGATGGCATTGAGTGTACCAGACAAACCAAAGAAACAATGCCAAATCCACAAATCCTTTGATGATGCAGCCTCAAGCACAATTGTTGCATCACCACTCTTGCCACATTAATACTGCCCGTGCCATGCCTTGGGGCAGTTTTTCCAAGTCTAATACATGCAATCAATACTTCCTAGCATGCCCAACCAACCTCGAGTCTCATTCGATGCCATCAATCTCACCGTGTCTTCTTCATTGGGTGCTATAAGATAAACAGGAACAAAGAGATCGATTATCACTTTGGCGAACATGCGCACTGACTCGATTGTAGTTTCCTCTCCAGTGCGAAGATACTCATCGGCATATTCAGCCGGAACGCCATAGGCTATCACCCGTATCGCTGCGGAGATTTTTTGATATGCTATAAACCCAATTAAGCCTATAGCATTCCTTCGACGGGTAAACTAGCGACAACTGGCCTCGCAAGCTTCCACTATCTTCACGAAGAGGGATCGGCGCATTCGGTAACTTCTATAGAAAATGTGAGATGGATAGATAGGTATCTCCGCAAAGTAGTCTCGCATGAGTAGCTCGTTGCCATAAAAGCGGTTCCGGGGAATGCAAAGGCGGCCGACGGTGGATCCTCGCCGCTTCCTTTTCTTCCGACCCTCGACCTCCTTCACGGCGAGAACCACCGCCACCATTTTCTTTGGTGGTTCGTATCAACATCCGACTCGTCGGACAAGGACGAGTCCTCGAGCAAAAATCTTTGCACGAGCTCAAATCCATCTAAAATGAACACCGAAACATTACTAAATTACGAATCTATGAAAACCATCGGTATATCCAAGCTTTATTCGAGCCGAGAAGCACTCACCGATTGATCCAGGGCGATGGCGGTGAATCGACCGGGAGCGGTCGACGGCAGCTCCCGAATCGATGCGGCGGCGACTCAGCGTCGGCTTCTCACCGGCAGATGTCGCCGGTTTATGGCCGGAATCGAGGGTGGCGGGCTAGCGGCGGCTCGATGGGGAATGGGGAGGGAACTCGCGCGGGGCTGAAATGTCCCTCCCGCCAACCGTTTCCTCGCAATACAGGGCATCGTCGGGTCAGCCGCGGAAACGGTATATTATCGGTTTGGAGGGGGGAATTTTTGACAACCTTTAAAATTACAAGTCGGTGTCGTTTGCGGGTTCTGTTCGGGGCGTTTTTTCGGTGCAAACACTGAAAGCGGAGGTTATTTCCAACGAAAAAAAATAGCGCTCTATATCGGCGTTTATAGCGCATTATAGCGTATTTGAAGGGGCTACGCTATATTTAGCCTAAAATGCTCGCTACAGTGCTAATCGCGCTATATACGCGCTAAACCGCGCTAAATAAGATAGCGTGTAGCGGCGCTACAAAAAAACCTGGAAAATGCACTGGAGTCTGGAGGTCTGGAGCCCATCGGCCCAAACAAAAGTCCAGCTCCCACGCGTACTCCTCTGCTCGGTCAGTCCAGAAAACCTAATGAAATCCTCCTCTCCTCTTCGTGAGCGACGGCGGCGGTGGCGGCTTCTGGTAGAGCTGCGGCAGCGGCGGCGGCATCTGGCGGGAGCTCTTCCTCGACCGGCGGATCAAGCTCCTTCTCCAGCTCGAGTTCCTCCACCGGCGGATCGAGCTCGACCATCGGCGGCAGCTTCTTCGAGTTGCACGATGTCCTTCACGCCGTCGGCAAGTCAGCCACCACCGGGTAAGCTAGCTTCTCTGTTCCTTGATCCCTTCCGTAACTAGTAGCTAGGTGCAAGTTTTTGTTAGACTTTCCATTGTTGATTCCTTCCGTAGCTAGTACGTGATTCCTTCTGTAGCTGTTGTTCATTCTCTGTTCTATTGAAGTATTCTTTTTAATAATTCCTTATGGTAAAATTAGAACTGAATATTGATGTTCGTTGCTGTCTTGCTGTCCTATTGTAGGTGTTGGCACGTCAAGCACAGCATCAACGGCACAAGGAGAAGCTCTTGTTGTAAAATCGAAGGACCCAGCATGGAAGTATTGCACTTGTTTTGTTGTGAAATCGAAGGACCCAACATAGATTTGTATTTGTGTTGAAGAAATCCTTAATATTCAGGCTATATATTGCAAAAAATTTGCCAAACGCTATTTCAAAAATAGCATGCTATAACATGCTATAGCGTTTGTAGCATTTTGAGAAGGGTCACGCTATATTTTGTAGCGCGCTATTTTTTTCGTTGGTTATTTCTCAGTTCCCCGCGGGGTTCCGCTAGAGATGTTTAAGAGCCGCCATAGCAAAACCAAATTCGAGCAAGTCGGGTGCTGATAACCGAATGATGGTAAGGCTCTGAGCTGCCCTTGCTTCTGAAAACTCATTGCCCGCAGTGTAATCTGCAAAGGGCTCTGACCTCTCACTAATTTACACTGGATTTAAATGCTGGGTTCGTGCAGTCATCAGGCAGCTATCGCATTGGAGACCACAGAACTAGTTGATGTCCACATGCACTCGTGAGTGGCTCGGGTATTTTGACTTTAGAAATAGTGGCTCGGGTATTTTGACATTAAAAATAGTGGTTCCGATATGGAAATGAGCTTTCACTTGGAATAATCATAGTTGGATACTGCGAATTCAATCATTAAAGTAGAAAAACGGGTACACAAGTACATATTCGTGGGGGAAAGATTTAGGAGGACACACTACTTTTTGGAGAAAAATATTATTTTGGCCGGTGGTGCGACAGAGGGTCAAAATATGTTATCACTTGCTACCACTAGTTTTAGGTTTGTCGCTACAGTTAACGCATAAACGATGATTAGTCAAATCCAACTGGTATTATGCTTGTGAGACCCAAGATCTTGTTTGCCAGCCCCTGGTTTCTGGCCATCATCTGCTCCTCTCTTTGCTGGCGCGTACGGATACCTTTTCTCTGCACCATTTGGTCGGCAGAATGCAAAAACAAATTCGGATCATCTGGTCTCGGGAATTGGATTCTTTCGCCAAAATCTCAGAATTGCGGCGGCCCTTGGCCTCCACAGGGAGCCGCTTTCCCAAATCGTTATCCTGTTTCTATCCCAAATCGTTATCCTGTTTCTATCACAAATTCGGATCAGGACCGATCCCATCGGAAGCAGTCCAGTCCAGTCGGTGAGGGCTGGCTTTCTGGTCGCTCTGGTGCCCATCATGTGGCCATCGATGGTTCTTTGACACGTCTCAGGGGAAGGCCGGTGACGAGGCACGGCTAGAAAGGTTACCAAAGGTTGGCCTGCATTCTCCAAGAATCTACGGACACATTCACGTGCACCAATTAGCACTTGCTCCCTCCGTAGTAAATAGAGAGTAAAACACATTTGGTTATTAACTAATTACTCCAAAAAACGGTGGGATAAATGGTCAATATACTCAGAGAACTTAAATTTATGGCGCCAAATCTTGTTTTGCCACATGCTACGTATTGTTTTAAAGTTGGTTGAACATTCCACTTGGTTAAGTAGGGAGTGTTTTCCGTGGCTCTGGGCGTAACAAATTCCACTCGAGGTCTTCCCAATTTTGATCCCGATTTTGATCTCGATTTTGCTAATAATGAGTTTGTTGATCAAGTTGATGGAGGAGGCCATGGTGAAGAAGCAAAAACTAAGGAGGAGTAGGCCATGGCGAGGAGGCAGAGAAGGAAGAAGATAGACCGAGAGGGAGTGAGCAATTGGACCGGTTGGCGGTCATGATGGGGTTGTCTATGTCACTAGTAAAATTGGGCGATGAAATTGTGAAAGTTTTGAAGCTTTGGTTGTACCTCTATTGGCAGTGTTAAAGGAAATGTAAGCGTTGTTTCGTCTAGGTGTTTGTATGATTTGGAAATAAAAAGTGAAGTTTAGTGCCGGACAATGCTTATTGTTTGTATGAATGTTTTTTTTTTGCCAAATGCAATTATGTGTTGTTGCACACATAAAAAAAACTGAACTTTACAACAATATTTGACAATGAACCTAAAATTAAACTGAAGTGTGCAAACAATTGACGACATTTGTTAAAAATGAAGATGTCATCACCATCGCAACACTTGAGAACATCATGGCACTATCAATCCAAAATCATCTTCATCCAGGACATATATTGCCGAATCCTGTGGCAACTAGTTTAGCAATGTTACATGATTCTGGTTCACACACCCCTTGGGACGTATCAAGGTCAGGTCTCCCGGATCCTGATCTAGGTCTGCCTCAGATTCTGGTTCATCAGTGCATAAAATTCTAATGCAGAATCTTGATTTTTACGCTTGGGAGGCTAATTTTGCATTATTCGAATCTAACATCAATTTAAATTCCTAACGCCAAGCGAGGCTGCATATCTAGAATTCCACAACGTATTTTTCTTCCGCGCCTCCTTGTACATATTTGGCAGCTCAACATCTTAGAAGAGTTTGAAGTAATCTGCTAATTAAATTTATCATGAAACTGTGTAGACGAGCAAAGTAGTTGTAGCATGCAGTTGATAGCTCATAAATAAATGATGGCATGCAACTGATGGTTTTAAAAACATTGGTGTTCCTTTCATGATGGTGGGCAACCAGATGACACACATAGTTACGTGATAAAAAAACACATGCAATTTAATTGTTTCGACTAATCTGAAAGCGTGGCTACTACATCTGCTAACATAACGGATGACATGCAGAGTTGCGTTCATGATGTCAGTAAGAGTTGAAGTGCACAAATGTAACAAAAGATATGAACGACACGAAGTGTGGAGAGGCATTTTGCGTCTAAATCAGAGACATTTAAGGAAATATCAGCGAGAAGCCAGCTCAAGCAAACTACTTTAGGAAATCACATGGGTAATGAAAGAGGGCATATAAAGTGTACAACAACCTTTGGGGTGAGGGGAGGCTGGTCTTTGATACAGATGTGTTTCTTTCTATGTCCCATTGCCCTTCTCTCTGGTGCGGTGGACAATGGAGCGGTGGACGTTGATTACGGAGGAGCATGCGTGGACATCGTCGGCCTTGATAGACAATGGAGTCGGTCAAACGTGCATGGTAGTTTTAAGATGCTCTGATGTATGTGATATATTGAAAAAGAACACGTACATGATGTTTTCCCAGAAAACAAGGAACGAATAGAAATTGTGCAGCTTGGGCACCTTGCCAATGGATGGCCCACTACAACCGAGAGGCCCATCATATGGCCTGCTTCTATTTCTCCCGTAGCTGACCTCCGCATGTAAGAATCCGGCCCACCCTCATCGTCTCTCGGTCGTTATCCATTCACATCGCTCGATTTTTTGCCTAAAAAACAAAAACTCACATCGCTCGGAAAAACAAAATTCCACTCCAAGCAAAATGACACGCCGCCTCCCGATGGCACCCCACCCATTGGGTGTAACCAAACCCGTACCGTGCTCGTATTTTAACCGCACCCACACCCACATATGGGTACAAGTTTTATACTATAGCCGCGCGCACCCGCTTGGGTATTAAAAACACGCGGGTAAACCCACCAAAACAAGTCAACGCGGCAATATAACAACACAACATATAAGAAAACTATCGACATCTATGCTCATTCATAAACTGATTCGACAAACAACACATATATATGAAAAGAAACAATAAAATAACACAATGTAGATGAAAATGACAACAAAACAACTCATATATGAAAAATGACATCGAAACAACAATATAGTAAAAAGTATAGATATCAAAATAGCTGATTACGTATATGAAAAATAACATCATTACAACCCAACATAAGTTTCATAAAAGCATAAAAATATATAGTTCAAACTTTGTAGTCGCCACAAGTGCAAAGCAGCCACATGATGGCAACTCGAGAAGTTCACAATTTAACAATTACAATAAAGGTTCACATGACGGCAACATAAATAAGGTCATCACACTTCAATACAGTCAACGATAGAAAAAATAAAAATCATAAGCATGGTAACTAGGCGAAAATTAAGTGGCCGTGCGTATGGGAAATAAGCAAAAATTACGTAGTCGGTTAGTATTTCGGATTTTTTTTCCAGAATATGTTACCACAGACCTACATGTCATAAAAAATAGCTGGGTATGTGGGCATGCGGGTATGGGTACTACTTTATCATACCCGCACCCGCAATACCCATTGGGTACACACTTCTTACCATTTGCTTACGCATGGGTAAATGGTTTTTACCAAACCCTTACCACAACAGGTAAATATATGCGGTAATGGGTACCCATTGCCATTCGTGACCGACCGTAGACGCCGCCGTTCCAGGAACCTCCTCCATCTTTCTCCATGCACTGTTGCACCCCGAGCTGACCACAACCCCCCCCCCCCCCCAGATCTCCTTCAGCGTATTCGTTTAGCACTTTTCTAGCTTCCCATCTGCATCAAGATTAGATCTTCTAAAGGTTGACGGGCGGTGCGCAGGTGTCGCGGTGGGGAGGGACGGGCACTGAGGAAGAAGGTGGAGTCGTGTGGCGTCTCATCGTGTACCTTCTCGTGCCGGCGTCGGCGGTGTCAGGACCCTCTGTGCACTTGCTACCATCTTCAGTTAACTGTAGCAGTCACAGACATCAACCAATGGCTGAGATGCTAGGAAAACGATTATGTTCTTCAGACGGCCCAGATGCTCTCTAGTAGCTTTACCTTTTTGCCCTTGGCTTTATCAATTGTAACTCAGTAACATCAGGGACATGATTGTAATTGCTTGAGCCTGCTTTTCGATATAAAAGACAGGTGGGGTGGTAGGGAGGATCAAGCAATCCAAAACCCTTGTTTTTCCAATTACATGTTCTTCTCTTCCTTTAATTTAATTTCCTAGTGTATATCTGAGCTCCGTCGCTCCTACCTTCTATTTCTATCGATGCAAGTATATTAGAGGCCATCGGGTCCTGACACGATGGTATCAGAGTTGTTCTGTCGATCGGACGATTCTTCCCACCCTACGAAAGAGCCTCTTGTCACTTAATCATGTTTTGGTGTTGTTGACAATACAATGAGTGCATCTAATGGTGTGTTTAAGTTCTTGAGTTGGCCTGTAAAATATGGGTGCAAACAGCCACACCGAAACGCAATGCCAGATCGAAGTCGATCGATCCAACAACTTGGACTCCACAAGCCTCTCGCCGGCGCCAACAACACCTCCAATGAGCATCATTATTCTTACTAGCACCATTAGCATCCACCCCACCACAAAGATGGAGGAAATTGAAAACCTAGAAAACCTATGCTAAACACACCGCTCCCCCTCATTATGCCAGGACGGTGAGAAACTGATACGTCTCAAACATATCTATATTTTTTTATTGTTCCATGCTTGTTATATATCATTGCCACATGTTTTTATAATGGTTTTATATCATTTTGGCGTATTTTATGGAACTAACCTATTGACAAGATGCCCAGTGCCAGTTCCTGTTTTTTGTTGTCTTTTTGTTTCAAAAAAGCTAGTGAGGGAAGTTTCTCCGAATCGCCTAAAAATTTACGGGAATTATTTTTACATGGAAACAAAGACTGCGCCAGGAGGGGAGCTGCAGGGGGGCCCATAGCCCCCAGACGCCACCCAGCCATGGCTGGGGCCCACCTGGGCACCTCGGGTGCCCTCCCGAGTTGCCCTTTCGCCTATAAATTGCCTTCGTCCCGAAAACCCTTGATACCCGATCATATTTTCCAGAAAACATCCGGGGCCGCCGTCTTCAGCTCTTAGATCGTAGTGTATGTCTTTTTCTTGAATAGCTCCCTTCTTGTTTGACGTGGGAGATGCTACCTTTGTAATTAATTGTGAAGTTCCTTTCGAGTGGACCTCCTTTTGCTTAGACGTGACATTTCTCGGTGTCGATCGTTGCGTGGGATTTTTCCTCCTTTCTTGGGCGCGTGGCCATTTTATCCGTGACCACTTGAGGCTTAAGTCGATAGTTGATTTTAATTGATGGCCTTTGACTGAACCGATTTTAGATGAGAGAGCATCCTACCTTTCTTAAGGGGTCTTCTTTGATGGATGATAAGGTCTTGTTGAGAGCTAAATTCCCTGCAGTTTAAGGTGAGTTATCCTTTTTATACTGAGGCGAGATCTGTAGTAACCTAACAATTGTTGGGCTGAGGTCGTGCATAGTTCTAGAACCTCATGTGGTTCTTTCGGCCCTCACAGTGCTGTTGGTAGTTGATGACCCACAAGGGGATCTATTGTAGTCCATTCTATAGTATGAGTGTCGAATCCAAGAAGAAGCAGAAAGTATTGACAAGTGGAGTTCAGTAAGGCTTCACTGTAAATGTTGCAAGACACACTAGTAGCAAATCGAGTATTAGGGTCGGTGACTAGAGGCGTTTCTAGAACGGGGAAAAAGAACAGGCTACCAAACGCGACCCCTAAGCCGGTTTCTCAAAGAAAAACGCCATCCTCTAATAATATTTATCCAGAGTCAGTCAATATTTAAAACCAGCTATGGTCTTGTCCTAGTTTTGAACGCGGCGGCTCCTGGGCTTTTTGGCCTTCCGTAACATGGTCGGGCCATCCATCTAAGCCCGAACGTAAATGGTAATTGTGTGCGTAACTAATCACCAATTCGAGAATCGCAACCGCGTAATTTCAAAGTCATGGAACTAAATGCGGTTTATTATTTGGGAGAATACTAACTACCGGCAGCGCGCCAATAAAATGATCCCCGGGCCGCTTAATCTCTTCATTGCCCCCATTCTCTTCTTCGTAGTGGTCTGCCACACCCTTTGTCTGCAACCAAGCGTACCTAACTCATGATTGAAACGTCTCTGACGAAGGAAGGGCACCAAGTGACCATTTTTTCGGTCCATGCCCCTTGACGCCGCCCGGAAGGCCCACTACATCTGATATCGAGATGATTGAGTTCCATAAAGGGCATATATATTACGACAGCCGAAACTGACTCAGAGTTGACCTCCCCCTACGAGGTCTACAACAACGAGGAGGAGGACGACGATGAGGAGGATGCGGTCGCCGCTTCAGCCGTTTGAGGAGGACGTGGTCGTCGCTCCCGCCGTTGACAACGATGGCTACGAGATAGACGACGAGATGTCGACAGTGCGCGCCAAGCGTCCTCGCCATGACGGTTTCACGGAAGAGGCATCCGAGAAGGAGTAGGAGACTAGTATGGGACATGGCGTTTTGGGTCACAGGTGCGGATGCACCTGTTATGTAAAACATTTTTAGTTTAAAATATCAAAAAATTCCAAATAAAATTCTGGATATACATCATGACGTTTTATGTTAGCATAAAAAATTTCTCAAAGAAAAAACATTCTTTGTGACCTGGGCAAAAAAGACAAAAAAACAATCGCGAACAAAGTCATTTTGAAAACTCTGGATTTGTCTTTTTTGCACAGCCCACAAAAAATGTCTTTTCTTAGCGAAACTTTTTGTGCTACCATAAAATGTCATCTAGTATATCCGAAAATTTGATTTGGAATTTTTTGACATTAAAAAAAATATTTTTTTAGTAGTGGGTGCATCTAGACCTACGAGCCGATATGGATTTCCCACTAGTATAAGGCTAGTTATAAATCCTCTTAATTTGATCGTATTATTGGGGGAAAAACCTATATATTTCTGTTCTATCTTTACTTGTTTTTTGTGCAGTTTAAGCCTATCAGAATTTTTCGACCACTTTTTGAATTTCTAATTTTTTCGTATATCAGATGCGCTTGTCTCCATATGCCACTAGTCCACGTCCTCAGAGACAAATGTAAAATCACCAAAACTCATTACCAGGCTAGGCATGAGCCCAACGCTCACTTGCATAAGCATTTCTCTCTAACTACTCAACCGACTCCCCCAGTCCGAAAATACCCAGATTCTCGATTTCAAGCCCGATGCACAGCTCTCTACCCTCCACCTTCACAAGAATACGAGATCCAATGAGAATCCTGAACTCCTTGAAGAAATACTTAATCCCATCCCAGAATTCAAATTATTCTCCCTTTTCTATTGAGTAGAGGCCTTCAAATGGATAATCCAATGATTTATGCTCAAAATGAGTAAGTCTATGTAGCCGAAGAGAGTTTTTTTTTAATTCATTTCAGGTGTTGGATGTAAAGAATAGATCCTAAGTAAGGTTACTAAGGTGGCTAACAATGGTTGGTAGGGCGAGACCCACCGAATAAGCTCATTGTTTCCTAGGCGTGAGGCAATCTCCAGGTTCATGGACTTGCGGTCTCTCTGTAAGTCCATTTCGCCTTTCGCCCGAACCAGAACCGCTTGCTTTCCATAAATAGCTGACTCAGGGAGAGGGCACAACCAACGCAGTGAGACGCCAAGGCTGGGCAGTCGAACCAGTCGAACCCTTTGCCAGTCACTTATTGATTGTGACATAGCTCTCTATCTCCGCTCATAACAAGATAGCGTTTCATTCACTCGCTCTAGAAACCATAGGAGCTACTATTCCCAAGTTTCTTAAGAATGGGCACTCACTGGATTCAGGCTTCCACCGTTCTAGCTTCTCTTCGTAGTTCACTAGAATGTATCGAGCATGTTTATCCGGATCAGGAGGCTTTACATAAATTGCTACGATTGCCAAGTCGAAAAAGAACTGGGATGAAAGTGAAAGTGGAAAGAGAAGGGAGCATGACTTGTTTCAAGAATTGGATGCCGTTGTTAAGGAAATCTAGTACTCCCTCCGCACGGAAAAGGATGTATTTGGTTTGTCTAAATTTAGAAGTATCTAGACATATATTAGTGTGTACATACATCTAAATTTAGACAAAGTCAAGACATCCTTTTTTGGACGGAGTGAGTATAAAAGGAGAAATTGGGCCTATTTATCACTTTTGGTACCTAACCACCTGAACTGGGAATCCAGTACCCAACTCTCTACTTTGTTTTTGTACCCAGGTGAAGACAACAGAACTGGCTAAAATCTATGCACGGCGAACTAAACTAAACTAAATCAAACAAGACAAAATTATCAAAAGTAAATATGACAAAAATAGGAGGAGAGGCTTACTAAGACGATGGCGGTGGAGACGGAGAACGGCGGAGACCGGTGGCGGCGCCGGCGGATGTTAGAGAAGGGAGAGTAGGCGGCAGCGGAGAGCTTGGTTGAACCTTCATGTTTTTTGTCTTTTTTTTTTTTGGAAATGTTACAAAATGAGAGGAGCAATTTCCTTGGGTGTTTTTCCTCCCAACCAATCAATTTCTACATCTATATGAATACATAAAGAGTAATAAAATGAGTGCCCTTCATAAAAAAAATGAATACATAAAGGGTCAAGAGAAGAGAACGAACAAAAATAAAAACATTTTTTTTTGTTTGGAGCTCCAGTGGATTCCTCACCAGGCTCCGTGCCGTGACCACCCGCATGTGATGTGTAATGGTCAACCCATCTAACTAAGCTTCCAGGTTTTGCCTCCCTTCATGCTGAACTTCTTCAGCCTCCCAAAGAGCATCACAAGAATGAGGATGAGCTTGCCAGAATCGCTCCATCTTCCAGCAAACCCAGTCCATCTATCAGTGCATAGCTGGTCCGGGTTGATCTGTCTGCTGCAGCTGTAGCCCATGGAGAACCCCACATTTCCATAAGCACTGCATATACAAAATGCGAACCAAAATATGTCAGGTTCCGCTGAAGGACAACACGCCTTGCATGCAGTTTTCAGTCACTAAACTGTGACTTCGTTTCATCGGTTTGGTACACATGCATGATAAATGTGTCATTTTTCTTCAGTTATCATGAGTATCTTAAGAGCAAACTTGCCTGACGACTTCGACGACGATGCTGAGCAAGTTGAAGTTGAGGGGATCTTCTTTCAGCTTCTCCCTCTCGGTAATGCAGATGGCGATGACAAAGATAGCGAGGTAGGAGAGCTGTGACAAAACCGTGCTCCTGAGCAATCTGATCCCCTGGCTCTCCTTGTGACGACGCTCTGTGCTGCAGCTCTCTTCGAATGGAAACCATGTCGTGTACGGAGGCAGATACCTGGAAGCAAAGCACTAGTGGAGACAGGGCTTTCTGTCCCGGCCCGTGAGGGGCTTTAGTCCCGGTTCGCGAACCGGGACAGGACAAGCGGGACTAAAGGGCAAACCTTTAGTCCCGGGCCTGTTACCAGCCGGGATCAAAGGCCATCCACGTGGCCGCCTGCGGGGCGCGCTGGGGGCAACCCTTTAGTCCCGGCTCGTATAACGGGCCGCGACTAAAGGGGTAATTTTGTTTTCTTTTATTTATTTCTTTAGGGTTTAGGGTTTATTTGTTTTCTTTTATTTTCTTTCTTCGAGCATACAAAGATAATTGTTTTCTTTTAGCGGTATTTCTACGCTACCACATACCGTACACGTTCGTGCATATATATAAGATAACTTGTCTTACGATCGAGCATATACAAATATATACAATTTTGATAGTTACATGGAGATCACAATTACCGGGACTAGAGCCCGTCTATTCGATTACACGGCCGGGGATCATCAGTAGCGCCTATTCACACTAAATTCTCCGGCGTCGTCTACCATCTCTTTCATCAAAAATCCCGCCAGTTCCTCTGCAATTCCTAGTAGGCGTTGCTCTGGTAGGAGCTGTTCCCGCATTCTGTCGAACTATATAAGAAAAGGAGATCAATATGAACATCAATCATGATAACAAAAAGTGACGGTAATAAAATAATGTTGTGAATGTATTGCTTACGTAGAGTCTATAATCATTGTGCTCAGTGGTAAACGTGCGAATGAACTCGCAAACGTAGTATCCACATAGATTCGTCCCCGGTGGCTGCCTCGCGCACTTTACGAGAATAGAATTCAATCAAAATAATAATCTAGCATCATAATTGTATTGAAACTAGAATTAAAGAGATGCGCGGACATATCTCGTACTACTTACCGTGACCGGAGTAAACGTCAGCTTCTCACTAAAGGAACCCGCCACCAGACTCCTGAACAGGTTCCAAACCCTGCCCGGCAAAGAAAATGAATTAATGAATGAGTTATTCATTACCTGATATCTCATGAAATCAACGAAAGAGACCGATATAGCGCGAAAATTACCTCTGGAGCATGTCCTGCATGTCGCGGAACTCTTCCAGGTGTCTCTTTAATGGGTCCATGACTTCAACTATTCCCTTATCAACTTGAATGTCTAGCAGAATCCAGTGGAACCTGCACACGTTTATATATACGTCAGTAACTCATCAATTACACTTAACATCGAGTAAGCAAAAGTGAATGTGTACAACAGAGTAAGACCCTCACTGGAAGTTGTAAGGAAACAGTATGTGGTCACAGAAATGTTGCTCCGTTAGAAACCTTAGAAGGTTATCCGCCGTCTCGTCGGGTTTCGTCGTTAGCGAATATATATTTACTTTATCTGGGTCAATGAACCCAACACTATAGATCTTTCTTTTACATTCCCGGATCTTCATTCTGCATAATAGAGTACAAAAGGATATAATGAGGATAATTACATGCAATGAACTGAACAACTGAAAAACTGAACAACTTATATGTAGACAATGAATTCAACAACTTACAGACAATAGCAACTCATGAGAGTTTTGTCGAGGGCGTCGAAATTGTATAACTGGAAGATTTCTGAAAAGTCAACATGGACCTCTTCGGGTCGGAAGAAGTACTCATGTGGGACTTTCGCCACGATCATTGTTCTGCCCCCCCCCCCCTACCACACTCAAGTACCAGTCATGCAAATTCCGCATATGTGTTGGCAGTTGTTCCAACTTCTCGTTGCTGACCAAAGGCTTCCCTGGGACATATGTAGGGACAACATCAGCCTTGGGTAAATTGTCGTCTTGGGAACCTAGCAATTCAGCAACAGTCACACCCATAGAGGCCGCCAACTTCGCAGCTTCTTCCATATCCTGCTGCAGCACCTGGGGAACGTTTTCGGATAACACCTTGAGGGATGGGATCGATTGTTTGGCCTGTTCTCCGAGCTGGGGAACGTCCCTTCTGTTCCCGCTTGCACTTTTACCTGATTTGCTCCCGCTTGCACTTTTACTTGATTTGCTCTTCTGCACTTCCTTCCGAAGTGTGCGTACATAGTCATCTGGCTTATGGTGCAACTCATATTGCGATTTTGTGTTCAGAAAATCACGTGCCCACGTTTTTTGCTTCTCGGTGTATACCGGGGCGGGCTTGGGTTTCATCTTTGCAAAATGCGCATCTTTTTCGGCCATTGCGATCGCTGCGGTTTGCTCGTCAGTAAGATCGTAAGCTCTGATGGGAAGATTCTTATGAGGTACTCTTGGGAGGGGCGACATTTGTCGTTTTGGGCTGCTGCGTCGGTTAGTACTCATCGACGGAGCACGCTTCCGCTTATTGTCCTTAGCGGGCAAAGGCGGCGGCGAAGACGGCCGACCCAAGTCCGGCGGCGGAGATCGAGATGGACTCGCGCTGTGGTGGTCGTAGTCATGGGGTGTGCTTCTTGGAGGTGATGGAGGTGTAGGTGACCTGCGACGACTCGGAGGCGGTGTTGTCCTTGGCGTCGACCCTGGAAACTTGATGTAGTTCTTGTCCCATAGAATGGTATCACCCACAACTTCTCCGAGTGTCCTCTCATCTCCAGGTCCAGGGATGTCAAGCTCCATAGCATGAGACCCCGATACGATTTCATCCACCACGACTTTAGCATAGCCAGCTGGAATCTCACGGTCTTGCCAGCGTGCGTCAGGTGGACAAGGTAAAGCATATCCGACCGCCACCTTCATGGATATGTTCTTCAATTTCTGATGGAGCTCACAAGATATTGCATCCTTGATTCCATCCACGGGGTAGCCGGGACCGCCATCTATCATCCGCCGTGCATCGTCAGCCGGGACCTCCGAGTCACCCACGCTGCTTTTCCGCTGAGATGGACCGGCGGTAATATCGAGTACAGGATCTTGCGGGCGCACTACTCCTCTAAGTTCGTCAATCTGCTGCTGCTGGTGGTTAATTCTGGCAAGCAACTGGTTGAACTTGTCTCCCTCCTCCTCCTGCTGTCGCTGCTTTGCTCTCGCTCGGCTTCTGTAAGTTTCTACGTCTTTGGCAAACCCAAGCCACCACGGGACGGAAGGGCCAAAGCCTCGTGTTCGTCCTCCTTTTTCGTCATTCCCGAGGACCAGTGTCAGCAAGTCTTTCTCTCTATCGGGAGGAACTTTAACTTCCCCTCTTTAATTTCTTTCACCACTTTAAGCCAATTTTCCCTGGGTACCCTAATCCCGTCACTGCAAATAAGGTCCCCTGTTGTTTCGTCGTATGAACCCCCATGCGCAAGGAACCAATTTCTTGCCCTCAATTCCCATTCGTCGCGCATCCATTCTGGTTGGATCCCTTTAGCAAGCAGCTCTTGCTCTTTTTTATCCCACTTTGGCATGGCAGTCTCGTAGCCCCCTGGCCCCAATTTATGGTGATATTTTTTCTTGTCAGCATTTTTCTTGTTCCTTACTGAGATCGCCTTGGCATTTTGTGACTCCTTGTACTCCTTAAATGCGTTCCAGTGATTCGCCTGCTTCGCTAGATAGCCTTCAAATACTGGAGCAGTCTTTTTCGTCAGATATTCTTGCCATAATCTTTTCTTCCACACCCGGAATAGTTCGGCCATCTTCGTAAGAGTCCACTTCATGACTTTCTTCCTCAATTTTGCAGTGTCGGCAGGATCCTCAAATTCTGGCAGGGTGAAATGTGCCATGAGGTCATTCCAAAGACCCTCTTTGTACCTTTCGGCGACATACTCACTATCGTTCGCCCCTTTGCGCTTATTCCAGTCTCGAACGTGATCGGGACGTGATCCCTAACCAGAACTCCGCATTGTTTTCTAAATACAGCGGCAGCCTTCTTGGGTTCCTTCGGTTCGCCCGTAGGGGCTATGACCTCAAATGTATAATGCGTAGATGGGGCCAACATTTTGGTCGGGCCTCGTTTGGAAGATTTGATCGATGTGGAGGCCTAAGAGAAGAAACATTCGTCAATTTATATATATACAACTTAAGTAATGCATCTACTGATCGCCGAACTTCATATCTACCTCGCCGGACTTCGTTAAGGGTCCACCGGCTTCTCCATCATCGGAGCTATCGCCTTCTCCATCATCGGAGCCGTCGACTTCATCCTCACTTCGGTCGACCTCCATTCCATCCCCGGAGGGGTTCAGATACGACGACGGAGATTCGGCTGGATCAGCATCTGGGGCGTCGTGGATTATATTCTCGAGAATTTCTTCCTGTATTAGGTCTCTGCGGGTTGGACTAGGTGGATCCATAGTTTCTGCAAAATGCACACAATATTATTTCAAAATGCATCAAATAAAATGAGTATCAATTGTTATAAATAATTACTAAAGCAATGAATACAAGTCACTTATCTAATGTGTATCAATTGTTATCATCAATACTTTGTAATTAAAAAATTACTACAAATCTATTAAGTCACAATATATCCACTACAAATCAATTACTAAAAATTACTACAAATCAATTACTAAAAATTACTTAGTCCTAGAATTTATTTAAATGAATTATCATACCTTAAAACATAAAATGGTTTTCATAACTTATTCCATTTTGAAAATGAGTTCAAGATATTTTATATTACAAAATATTACTCTTAATATTCCTAGAATTTAATTGAGATAAAAAATACATTATAAAGCCCTATTTTAAAATGATTCGTAAAAGAAACATATAAGATTATTGAATATTAATAACAAACAATATACTTCAAATTATACAAAATATACTTCAATAATCATCAACATCAATAATCATCAAATCATCAAAACATCACAGTATCAAATTCTCCAATATTTCAACAACAACATTATATCAAATTCAATGGCATTTTTGTAAATTCCAAGTACTTGCAAATTTGAATTGTTCAAACATGAATGAAATTTGACATAAATAAATAGCATTCATTTTTCTGAACATTTCGGGTTAATCAAAGATTGCTCGAATCCGCGCGTTTCTGGATGATTCGAACGCGCTGCGACGTAGAGGAGGTTGCAGGGAACCTTTTGGTAGCGGCGCCGCCCAATTTGGGTCGCTGGAGCAACGCCGGCGACGATGTTTGGCGGCGGCCGACGACGGGCAACGCGGCGGCGGAGCTACGGGGCGCAATAACTCGAATTGAAGGCACTGGAGGATGCAAAAGCTCACCCTGAGCACGATGGAGTGGACGACGAGGTCGGGGGAGGTCGTACGGCGACGGAATCGTGCTCGCACGCGGTGGCCGGAGTTGGGGGCCTCGATTCGCCGGATTCCGGCCTTCCTACCACGGACGACTCGGTGGAGAAGTAGAGGAGGCGCCGGCGACGGGCAGCGGCCGTGTCGAAGACGGCAGCGGCGTCGGGGACGGCCTCGCCGGCGACGGAAAATTTTGCAGCCTGGCGGCGTCTCCTCTGCCTTCTGCGCTCCTTCGTCTTCGATGAAAAAATGGCTAAGTCCCAACCGTGGCTTAAGTAGTAATGGGACCTTTAGTCGCGGTCCGTGGCTCAAACCGCGACTAAAGGGGGGTCTTTAGTCGCGGTTTGAGCCACGGGCCGCGACTAAAGGGTTTGGGAGGGCTTTTCGCGTTCCCGCGCGCAGCACGGGCTTTAGTCCCGGCTGGTGAGATGGGCCGGGACTAAAGGCCAAAAAATTGCGCGGGCTGGGCCATTTTTACTTTTTTTTTAAATCTAGCACAATTTTAAATATTTGAACATTTGAATGAAACAGTTTTTGCATACTTATGAATTTGAGAAAACTTTTAACATGAAAAGTGCTTGAATTTGAATAAGTATTCCAAATCCATTTTCTGTTTTATAAAATAATTATTCTAACTCTACAAACTATTAACCATTTTGCCATTTTGAATTAAAAAATGCATTAACTTTTATCTTTTGCATATTTTTGAATCTCACTAAACTTTCAACATGAAAAGTGTTTGAATTTGAATAATTAATTCAAAACCATTTTTGTTTTATAAAATAATTATTCTAACTTCTCCCTTATGAATCAACAACTGCGAAATGATAGTCAGTTCATATTCAGATTACTTATTCAGATGCTAAAGATCATTAGTTGGAAATGCAGAGATAAAGAATACATTTTACACGATCGTCGTCGTAGCTAGACCAGCAGTAGGGAATGACAACAATCTTGGGTACATAGACCAGCTCAGGTTAGTCATACTCCTGCCTAGGCCTATAATACTCGTCCTCGTAGTCGTCGTTCGCTGCCGTCGTCGTCGTTGTCGTCGGACGGCGCTCGCCTGGACTGGAAGTGAGGGTAGCGCAGGCGGGGGTTATCGCCGGCCGTGATGTAGTTCATGACGCTCTGGAGAGTCCGGCCACCCACCACAGCCGACGGCCGGCCTCGTTGAAGTTCGAAGGAGGCGGGCTCCTCCTCGTACCTGGCGAGCGCCCTCTCACGCCGATTGATGAAGAAGGCGTCCCAAGTCGGGCGGTAGTCGGGATCCCAGCGGGGATCCATCCGCTGTTGCGGAGTGAGCTCGAGGTAGTAGTGGTTCGTGATGGCCGCCTGGCGCGCCAAACCTAGAGGGACAGGAGGGACCGGCACGCCTCCGGTGCTCAGCCTCCAGCCGCGGGGACGTCGTAGCCGGGCGGGCAGGGTAGTTCGAGGCGCAAAGCGCCTCCGCCTCCGAGTAGGTTAGAGTGGGTACGGTGGAAGCCATGGGAGAGTGATGAGGTTGCAGATATGAGTTTAGATGTGCTATGCCAATGGAGGCCATGACTACATATATATAGTGAGAAATGGCGGGAAGACGGAGGCGGGAAGCGGTGGAAAGCGCGGGAAGAAATAAGGCGGGAAGAAACAGACCTTTAGTCCCTGTTCGAGCCACCAACCGGGACTAAAGGGGCTTATTTGTTCCCGCGCAATTTTACCAACCGGGACTAAAGGGAATCCCACCAATAAGGAAGAAGCACACGGATCGTGTGTTTCTTTCGAGCGCTTGTGAGCCGTTGGATCAGGGGTGTGTTTCTTTTGAGGGCTTGTGAGCCGTTGGATCCATAGTTTCTGCAAAATGCACACAATATTATTTCAAAATGCATAATATTATCATCTATAAAATTCCATCTATAAAATTGCATCTATAAAATTGCTTGGAAATGCTAAAGATCTTGGAGAATGCAGAGATTGTGTTGGTAAAACTGTAGCTGATTTGAAGCTTCTTGACAATACACATTGGAAATACACATTCATTATTATTACACATGCTCCTTACATAAAGGTTTAATACATTCCATAGAATGCATTACATAAAAGGTTTAATACATTATTACACATCACCAACATCACCAACATTATTCTACATAAACGGACTTGCTGGCTCGGAGGCCGTAGGATTAGGAGGAACGGCGGGAGGAGCCAGCCCCGTTCGCGGCCGCCCGGTTCTCGCGCGCACGTTTGCGGCGGAGGGCAAGATCCATGGAGGATGAGTCTTTCAGCGCCCAATCCAGCTCGGAAGCCTCCTTCGCCTTGAGCTGGCAGACAGTTCTGGCTCGCTGTACACGGTCGTCGTGGACGGACTGGAAGGAGGCTTCAAGGGCCTCCTGCATCTGCGGCCCGCCGCGCTCTTCCCCATGGTCGCTCCAGTCGAAGTCGTCGTCGTCATCCTCCTCGTCGGGAGGGGCGGCGGCGACTGGTGGAGGTACGGCCGCGGATCCCCACGCCACCCCTGCGGCGTACGCATCCTCGTCGGGGTCAGGGACGTCGGACCACGCGCGCTCGTACGTCCTCCGCACCTCCTCCGGCACCGGAGCAGGAGGCCGGTAGCAGGGCATTCCTCTCCACGCCGGGCTCGTGGGCATACGGCGGGATAGGCTCCCGCGGTAGCGCCCAAGCGCGCTCTGCCGAGCACGCTCGACCTCGTCCAGAAGGCGCTGCGGCGGGCGTGGCGGATCCATCTCGTGGAGACGATGCGTTCGTGGCTAGGAATGGTGGATTAGGGTTTACCCCGTCGGCGACAATATATAAAGACCTCCAGGGCAGCGCTAGGGGAGGACACGTGGCTAGGGCAGCGCTGGGGGAGGACACGTGGCTGACACGAGTCGTGACCGCAAAGCCCGACTTTAGTCCCGGTTGGTGTTACCAACCGGGACTAAAGAAGCACACGGATCGTGTGTTTCTTTCAAGCGCTTGTGAGACGTTGGATCAGGGGTGTGTTTCTTTTGAGGGATTGTGAGCTGTTGGATCAGCAGTATCACGACCACTTCGTGAGCCACATGACCCGGTTGGTGTTACCAACCGGGACTAAAGAAGCACACGTACCCTATATATAGCCCCCCTCCCGGACATGTTCAGCACTCAGTGTCTACTCATTGTAGTTCATTTTGGCAGTACACGGGTAGCAGAGAGCAAGATTTCTGAGAGGCAGGAGTTCCTAGAGCGGAGGCTGAAGGTGAACCCTCCCCTCGGTCGGATCCAAGCAGCGGCAAGGATCTCTGATGATTAGCAACATCCCCAACACTTGTTCGGACGGTTGCAAATCATCAGAGACGTCTTGCCGCTGTTTGGATCGAAGGCCGATTTGCCGTCTCACGACCACGCGATGATTTGCCGATTTGCCGGTCAGAGTGGCCACTGGAGAAGGTAGGCAGGGGAAACCGTATGTTTTGTTCTATCACTTGGAAATGCTAAAGATCTTGGAGAATGCAGAGATTGTGTTGGTAAAACTGCAGCTGATTGAAGCTTCTTACACATGCTCCTTACATAAAGGTTTAATACATTCCATAGAATGCATTACATAAAAGGTTTAATACATTATTACACATCACCAACATCCCTATCTATTGTTTCTGTTTTCTTCTGAGCCGTAGCCATGGAGAATCTTCATCATTTAACAGGATGCTTGGGTCAGTTTTCACTGTGAAGGGCGGAATTTCATGAAACTTATTATAATCTTCTGACATGTCTGTCTTGTCATCCACTCCCACGATGTTTCTTTTCCCTGAAAGAACTATGTGGCGCTTTGGCTCATCGGACGATGTATTCTTTTGCTTATCTTTTCTTTTTTTCGGTTTGGTAGACATGTCCTTCACATAGAAAACCTGAGCCACATCATTGGCTAGGACGAATGGTTCGGTGTGGTACCCAAGATTCTTGAGATCCACTGTTGTCATTCCGTACTGCGGGTCTACCTTTACCCCGCTAGCTGCGACCCATTTGCACCGAAATAAAGGGACCTTAAAAGTAGGTCCATAGTCAAGTTCCCATATCTCCTCTATGTACCCATAATATGTGTCCTTCTGCCCATTGTCGTCTGTTGCATCAAAGCGGACACCACTGTTTTGGTTGGTGCTCTTTTTATCTTGGGCCTTCGTGTAAAATGTATTACCATTTATCTCGTACCCTTGGAAAGTACATATAGTCGAAGATGGACACCTGGCCAACAAGTACAGCTGATCTCCAACAATGGTGTTATTCATGAGATGTATCTGCAACCAACTGCCGAAAGTCTTCTCGTGTTCCCCGTCACGGTTTTCGGAGCGTAGAATATTCTTGTGTCTCTCGATATACGGAGCCACCACGGTGGAATTGTGTAGAACTGTGTAGTGTGCTTGAGTGAAAGAATGCCCGTCCCTACATACCGTTGCTTTCCTTCCTAGTGTGCCTTTTCCAGTCAGCCTCCCCTCATACCGAGATTCAGGAACACCAATCGGCTTAAGGTCAGGAAGAAAGTCAACACAAAACTCAATGACCTCCTCTGTTCCATAGCCCTTGGAGATGCTTCCTTCTGGCCTAGCACGGTTACGAACATATTTCTTTAAGACTCCCATGAACCTCTCGAAGGGGAACATATTGTGTAGAAACACAGGACCAAGAATTCTAATCTCTTCGACTAGGTGAACTAGGAGGTGCGTCATAATATTGAAGAAGGATGGCGGGAACAACAACTCGAAGCTGACCAGACATTGGACCACATCAATTTGTAACCCTGATAGACTTTCTCGATCGATTACCTTCTGAGAAATTGCATTGAGGAATGCACATACCTTCACAATGGCCAGTCGAACATTTTCCGCTAGAATTCCCCTCAATGCAACCGGAAGCAATTGCGTCATAAGCACGTGGCAGTCATGAGACTTTAGGTTTTGGAATTTTTTCTCTTTCATATTTACTATTCCCTTTATATTCGACGAGAAGCCAGACGGGACCTTGATACTGAAAAGGACTTCAAAAAAGATTTCCTTCTCTTCCTTGGTAAGAGCGTAGCTGGCAGGCCCTTGAAACTGCCCTGGATGCATGCCGTCTCGTCCTTTATGACGTTCCTGGTCCTCCCGTGCTTCTGGTGTATCTTTTGACTTCCCATACAAGCCCAGGAAGCCTAGAATATTCACGCAAAGATTCTTCGTCAGGTGCATCACGTCGATTGCGGAGCGGACCTCATGGACTTCCCAATAGGGTAGCTCCCAAAATATAGATTTCTTCTTCCACATGGGTGCGCGCTTATCAGCGCCGTTCGGAACAGGTTGGCTGCCAGGACCCTTTCCAAAGATTACTTTTAAATCCTTGACCATACCAAATACTTCAGCACCAGTACGGGTGACAGGCTTCGTCCGGGTTTCTGCCTTGCCATTGAAATGCTTGCCTTTTTGCCTTAAGGGATGCTTGTGCGGAAGAAAACGACGATTGTACGGGTACACATTCTTCCTACATTTGTCCAGATATATACTTTCTGTCTGATCCAAACAGTGCGTGCATGCATTGTATCCCTTGTTCGTCTGTCCTGAAATGTTACTAAGAGCAGGCCAATCATTGATGGTTACGAAAAGCAACGCTCGTAGGTCAAATGTCTCCTGTTTGTGCTCATCCCACACACTTACACCTGGTTTGGCCCACAACTGCAAAAGTTCATCGACTAATGGCCTTAGGTACACATCAATGTCGTTGCCGGGTTGCTTCGGGCCTTGGATGAGCACTGGCATCATAATGAACTTCCGCTTCATGCACAACCAAGGAGGAAGGTTGTAGATACATAGAGTCACGGGCCAGGTGCTGTGACTGCAGCTCTGCTCCCCAAAAGGATTCATGCCATCTGTACTTAGACCAAACCATAAGTTCCTTGCGTCACCTGCAAAGTCCCCGAACTCTCTCTCGATTTTTCTCCACTGCCGACCATCAGCGGGGTGCCTCAACTTGTCGTCTTTCTTACGGTCTTCCATGTGCCATCGCAACAACTTGGCATGCTCTTTGTTTCTGAACAGACGTTTCAACCGTGGTATTATAGGAGCATACCACATCACCTTGGCAGGAACCCTCTTCCTGGGTGGCTCGCCCTCAATATCACCAGGGTCATCTTTTCTGATCTTATACCGCAATGCAGTGCATACCGGGCATTTATCCATATTCTCGTACTTCTCACCGCGGTAGAGGATGCAGTCATTAGGGCATGCATGTATCTTCTGCACGTCTAATCCTAGAGGGCAGACAAGCTTCTTTGCTTCGTACGTGCTGGCGGGCAATTCGTTCTTTCTTGGAAGCATCTTCTTCATTAGTACCAGCAACTTTTCAAATGACGAGTCAGTCACACCGGTCTCTGCCTTCCACTTCAGCAATTCCAGTGTGCTACCCAGCTTCTTCTGGCCATCTTCACAAGTTGGGTACAACAATTTGTTGTGGTCCTGTAACATCTGCTCGAACTGCAACCTCTCCTTTTCTGTGTCGCAGTCTCGCCTTGCATCAGAAATGACCTGACCAAGATCATCAACGGGCTCATCTGGTGCCCGTTCTTCGCCCTGACCTTCTTCTTCATTGTCTTCCATTGCGGTATCAGCGTATTCAGGGAACATAGATCGGTAGTTGTCATCATCGTTCTCTTCTTCATCGCCGTCTTCCATCATAACCCCTCTTTCTCCGTGTTTGGTCCAAACACTATAGCCGGGCATGAAACCGGACCGAAGCAGGTGGCTCTGAATGACTCTTGAGTTAGTGTGATCCTTCACATTCAGACATTTAACACATGGACAAAACATAAAGCCACCCCCATGCTTGTTCGCCTCGGCCGCATCGCGAAAAGAATGCACGCCTGCTCTGTAAGCGGCTGTGCGTCGGTCACCGTACATCCATGGATGGCTCATCTGCATCATACAACTATATATCAAACGCAATGACGATGCTAAAATTAGTACCGCACGGTGACCGACTAGAAAATAGTTGCTAACCTTTTAGGACAAGTGGAAATAAAGAGGTGAAAGCTTAAGTGTGGCTCGGGCACCTCATATCATGTTTGTATTGTGTGAACTCAAATGGCATCACTCTAACAGGCATTTCATCGAACACCTTGAGTGCATATGAAGGAGAGAAAAAAATAGCACTAGCCCACACCACCTCCACCAGGAAAAAAAACAAAGAGTGAGTGGAGAGGGTGCTGCCATATATATAGGGGTGCCAGCCCTTTTGTCCCGGTTTGAGATACAAACCGGCACTAAAGGGGAGGCTGGGACTAAAGGGGTTGGACGAAAGGTCATGTCTCTACTAGTGAAGGAGAAGCAGAACGTGAGATAGATAACCAAAGAGGACAAGTCCGCAAACACTGCAGTAATGCACTTTATCTGCAAGCATTTCTACTCGAGCTCATTGGTTTCGTTGAATTCAAAAGTTTCGCGCACACTTGCGTCCTGAAGATGATGAGGAACACGTCCAATTGTTGGATATGGTTCTGTGAAAGCACTTGAGGATTGGAATCGCAGGCGGCTCTGCCATCTACTAGCTTTTCAGTACCCAGATGTCGACGTGCAAGAACATTCTGGTAAAATCCGTGACGCCACGCGAAGTTGGAAACGTTGGCGTACGTATTGGCAACACATACTGCAGTTTCTGATTCCCTGCTTATATATGGCCTCAGTTTCCCATGGACCACTGCAGTGATATATGAATGGACTTCAGAATTTCAGAGAACAGGATGAGAATGGCTAGCCAGCGACAGGATGAGAATGGACCCTCCTTGCAGTTTCGTGGCTCTGCTGCTTCGATCGGTACGTAGCTGGTGCATATATAATTTCCTGGCGTTTTTCTTGCCTCTCATGGGCACAAGCCAAAGGGTGAAGGTGCGGACAGCCAGCTCGTGCCTGGTACTGGTGATTCACGAGTTTGAATACTTTCGGGGTGTCCGTTCTATACAGGAAAGATTCCTGTATATTTGTTCAATGATTGAACGGCATTTTTCCAGTTTCATTATTAAAAGACTTTGTGAGACATACAAAAGGGCACCTGGAATACTTAAAAATTGGGTAAAAAATGTAGAAAATCTAGGGTTGGAGCTATTTTGGCCTACCCTCTATTCCTCTATCTTATCGGTGGTGCCGCTCACAATGCATATTGAGTCTAGAGGGTGGGACCTTTATATAGACTCCAAATTCCAGATAACTCAATCTGTTTCCAGATAGGACTCGTGACTTGTTAGAACGACCACCATACCTAACAGCCAATTACCGAGCCTATTACTGTTAAATAATTATAGGTCCCAGCACGCATGTGTGAGTCATGCGCCGAGTTTGACTACACAATCAAACTCGCAGGTTTTAACAATCCATAGAGCCAATCCTACGGACAACCTGACATTCCACTCTATACTGTTCCCGGGTATAATTTCAGCATATTCATATATACTGTATTCCAGTATAGACGTACCGGCTTCCTTAAGTATATTTCCTTAAGTACTGCACATCAATAATTCCCTGTTATTTCCGTGACACTTCCACACTGAAGTTTAATTCCGGACAATGTAGTAGATATATAAAATGTTGCAAGACACAATTTCCTACAAAAAAAATTGTACTTCGGCATGAGTACTTGGTACTATGTATACTCACCAGTGATGAGGCTATGGAGTATGGCACCCGAGGAGTAACATACATGACAATGCGGCTATAGAATATAATGCAAATATGATAGTATAACTAAGCAATTATTTTACTCCTAGTTGACAAATGAGTGAACTTTACCTGAAATTATTGAAAATGTCAGACACCTACAATTAAGCCTAAACTAGGTTGTACTCAATGAGATGCTAGTGTCAATTTTCAGTTTGTATGTCATATAGGTTGCATTCGAGATGACGATGATTGGACAGAGAAACCTGAAGATCGGAGAAACATAGGAAAATACGATCCTGTTACTAGCTACCTTCTACTCCCTCCGTGTACAGATACATGCAAATTTAGGATAGGTTGAGACATCCTTTTGTGAACGGAGGAAGTAGGTTATTTTGTTCAACGTAGCAAACTAGGAGTTAACAAGGGCAGCAAATTACGTTTGGCTTGATTAGACACGTACTTACATCATTTTGCATTCTCGAAAGCATCGTCAGGCGATACCTTCGGTGAGGAAGGGAAAGAGACGGAAGACTCACATCATGAGCGTGAAGAGAACGAGGATGGCCGGCGCGAGCGTGGACAGGTCCAGGGTGGACTCGCCGGAGTGCCGGGAGTTCACCGCCAGGAACAGCGCGTTGGACACCTTCTCTCACGGGCTCATCCCCCGCAACGCGCCGCCCCACTCCATGCCACACACCATCGCCACCTGCACGGCGACGAACCCGGCCACCGTGGCCAACAGCATGGCGCACCGCCGCGCTGGGAGCAGGTAGGAGTAACCCGTTAGCTCCGTTCCGTTATCCGTCGCCGTCTCCACCAGCTCCGGCCGCCGCGTCGCCGCGGCTGCCGCGCGCACGCACGCGGCCAGCACCGGCGGGAACAGCGTATTCCCGACGAGTACCTGCGGCATGAGCAGCAACTGCAGCCCGGTGTCCCGTGGGAAGGCGACCATGTTCTCGTTGTTCGGCATAAAGCCGCAGTTCGAGAAAGTCGACACCGTCGTGAACACCGCGAAGATCCACACGTTCAAGGCCTTGCCCCGCAGCGTCCGCCTTGTGAAAATTGTAGAATCCCTAATAATTGTTGTGTTTTGATTTGACGCTCACGGAGGCTATATATAGAAGTACATGGGGTAGATGGAGACTTGGAATACAAGAAGGTCATTAACCTAATTCTATCTCTAATCTCAGCCGTACATGTAGTCTAACATTCCCCCTCAGTCGTAGCGGGAGTGAAGCGGACGATTGCGACTGGAGAAGTCATGCGCATCCGTCACCTCCTCCACCTTGTCATCATCGCCGTCCCCTTCTGGTTCCTTCTCTTCCCTCCCGCAGTCACAGCAGGAGTGTCATTAGCATAGGTTCACCCACACAACACTTATCAAAACAATGAAGATTAATCAACTATATGAAGCGAAAGCACTTGACAATATTCCCGTGTGTCCTCAAGAACGTTTGGTCATTATAAGTACAACAACCGGCTTGTCCTTTGCTGTAGAAAGGATTGGGCCACTCGCTGCAACTATTATTACTGCATTTTATTTACTTGTACTTTATTTATCTGTCATATCAAAAACTCCTAAAAACTTGTCTGAGAGCATTTACAGTGAATCCTTCATCAAAACCGCTTGCCAACACCTTCTGCTCCTCGTTGGGTTCGACACTCTTATTTATCGAAATTACTACGATACACCCCCTATACTTGTGGGTCATCACGGGGTCAGGGTTTCGCCGAAGCGGCCCTTCGGAGCGTCGGAATCCCACCAAAAGCTATGTGGTTCCATACCATATGTATACAAGTGTGTTGGGAGTTGGAAATGTCCAATATCATACTCCCGGGTGTGACCGGCTTCACCGGCGTCACTTTCTCCCTTGCGAGATTCAGGACTTAGAGCTCGGAACTCCCCCTGCGGGCGAACCGGAGGGAATCTTGTAAAGGATTGTGTTAGATTTTGGTTTACCACGTTCCTATGGCCTGCCCTAACACAACCGAGCAAAAAATTCCACGGGGCTACCCCCTTTCGACTCCGGTCAATGGGGTACACGAAAAGGTTTGACTTTTTCCAGCGAGGTCAGGGTTTCGCCGAAGCGGGCCTTCAGAGCGTCGGAATCCCACCAAAAGCTATGTGGTTCCATACCATATGTATACAAGTGTGTTGGGAGTTGGAAATGTCCAATATCCTACTCCCGGGCGTGACCGGCTTCACCGGCGTCACTTTCTCCCTTGCGAGATTCAGGACTTAGAGCTCGGAACTCCCCCTGCGGGCGAACCGGAGGGAATCTTGTAAAGGATTGTGTTAGATTTTGGTTTACCACGTTCCTATGGCCTGCCCTAACACAACCGAGCAAAAAATTCCACGGGGCTACCCCCTTTCGACTCCGGTCAATGGGGTAGACGAAAAGGTTTGACTTTTTCCAGCGGGGTCAGGGTTTCGCCGAAGCGGGCCTTCGGAGCGTCGGAATCCCACCAAAAGTTATGTGGTTCCATACCATATGTATACAAGTGTGTTGGGAGTTGGAAATGTCCAATATCCTACTCCCGGGTGTGACCGGCTTCACCGGCGTCACTTTCTCCCTTGCGAGATTCAGGACTTAGAGCTCGGAACTCCCCCTGCGGGCGAACCGGAGGGAATCTTGTAAAGGATTGTGTTAGATTTTGGTTTACCACGTTCCTATGGCCTGCCCTAACACAACCGAGCAAAAAATTCCACGGGGCTACCCCCTTTCGACTCTGGTCAATGGGGTAGACGAAAAGGTTTGACTTTTTCCAGCGGGGTCAGGGTTTCTCCGAAGCGGGCCTTCAGAGCGTCGGAATCCCACCAAAAGCTATGTGGTTCCATACCATATGTATACAAGTGTGTTGGGAGTTGGAAATGTCCAATATCCTACTCCCGGGTGTGACCGGCTTCACCGGCGTCACTTTCTCCCTTGCGAGATTCAGGACTTAGAGCTCGGAACTCCCCCTGCGGGCGAACCGGAGGGAATCTTGTAAAGGATTGTGTTAGATTTTGGTTTACCACGTTCCTATGGCCTGCCCTAACACAACCGAGCAAAAAATTCCACGGGGCTACCCCCTTTCGACTCCGGTCAATGGGGTAGACGAAAAGGTTTGACTTTTTCCAGCGGGGTCAGGGTTTCGCCGAAGCGGGCCTTCGGAGCGTCGGAATCCCACCAAAAGCTATGTGGTTCCATACCATATGTATACAAGTGTGTTGGGAGTTGGAAATGTCCAATATCCTATTCCCGGGTGTGACCGGCTTCACCGGCGTCACTTTCTCCCTTGCGAGATTCAGGACTTAGAGCTCGGAACTCCCCCTGCGGGAGAACCGGAGGGAATCTTGTAAAGGATTGTGTTAGATTTTGGTTTACCACGTTCCTATGGCCTGCCTTAACACAACCGAGCAAAAAATTCCACGGGGCTACCCCCTTTCGACTCCGGTCAATGGGGTAGACGAAAAGGTTTGACTTTTTCCAACGGGGTCAGGGTTTCGCCGAAGCGGGCCTTCGGAGCGTCGGAATCCCACCAAAAGCTATGTGGTTCCATACCATATGTATACACTCGGGCTGTTCGCCTAATATCGTCGAGTAGATGGAGATGGGCTGTTCGCCGACAGGCCCAACTCACACAGGTGGATCACATGGACACGCACCAACACAATTGTCCCCGCCCGTAACATGCTTGTTGGCGTCCACGTCTTCGCGATCTTCATCTGACGTGGAGTCCCCGACATGTTTTGGTTCCGCATGGTCTCGGGCTTTTTTGAGAACTGGCCTACCCACGGATCAGACCATCTGCACACGATCTCAGCCGCCCATCAATGAGAGCCCGCCCTTGCGAAATTTTCTGTAATTGGGAAGAGCCCGCGTTCTCTGGAGGAGCGCGAAAATTTTCAATTTTTTTAGATCTAGCCCGCTCCCAGCCGAAAGTTTCGGAAGAGCGCGAAAATTTCTGAAATTTTGGATAAGTCAAGATGTGGTACCACTCACCGCAGACCGCATCCTCTTTCCCCTCCCACTCTCAGCCATACACATCTCGATCCCCTTCGCCGCCGAGGCCGTCGCCGGCCTATTCCGGCCAACTCCGGCGATGCAGACAACCGCCCAAGAACCATATCTTCCTCCTCTCCCGATTCCACGGTTTGGAAACCGCCGAATCAACGCCCCCACCACAAACCCTAACTCGGATGCAGGGGCATGGCGGCGGCGACGGCTGAAATCGGTAGAGGAGACCGTCCGTCGGCGGAGAGGCTGCTTCCAGATGAGCTCGCCCTCATCTGCCGCAGCACCACCTCCGCGGCGGCGGCTGCTGCTGCTCAAATTGGCAGAGGAGACCATCGGCGGAGAGGCTGCGTCCAGGCCGGCGTCGAGATGCGGTCCGCACTTTTCCCCCCTGGGCTGCAACGGCTCAGCCTCCTGTACGTACTGCTCTCTCCCCCCTCCCAAATCTTCATCTCCATCAGATTCGTCTTGATTTTGTGTGGTTCACGATGCATGTGCCGGGCCAGAAATCCACCAGATTGGATTATTCTTTTCTGTAGGATGCGCTCATCTTTTGTGTGGTTCACGATTGGATCTCCAGTTTTAATTTTAATTTTCGCTGGAGCAGAAAACTGCTACAACGATATATGGATCAGAGGCATCACTTTGCCTAGCACCGGGTAGATTTATTTACCATGGTTATGGGTAGGATGCAGCACATATTTTTCTTCTTTCAGTGCTCATGTCTGCACCACAACAACTTGCACCTATCTTTGTAGGTGTACAACAATTTTAATCAGCTCACGTGTCTTTGCACTGTGCAAATAACTTGTTAGCTGCATTATTATTTAAAAACTAACCTGTTCGTCATCAACAAGGCAGCAAATCAACAGAAAGCCTTTATTATTATTATTATTATTATTATTATTATTATTACTCAACTAGCTTGCTTACATTAGAGTTATTGTTGCTATCTTTCAAGTATCAACCTTGCGAGCTTGATTACCCTGCTAAATTTTCTCTTCTTCTTTTTTGCGTGCAGACATCTACTGTATGTCATGAGCTATCATGTGGTGCATTCCATTCCGGCTCCCGCTGCTGCTGCTTGGGCTGGCCATGGCTTCCCGTGCCTTGTGCATCGGGGTTGTCTCGCCTGGCCCCTGGCTTCCGCGGTGGTGCCCATGTTAGCACCTGTGTGAGAAAGAGCGGGGGGCGCCAGTCTCTGAGATTAGGTCTTGGCATCTTGGCCGTCAGGCAAAGGAGCCTAAGGTGGTCGACGGCACAACCATAACACACTTTGGAAGCACCTCCAGTGATATTTCGGCATATTGTGAAGAGTTCTGTAGGTGGAATGGGTCGGAGTCCGATCCCTTAGATCAGCCAGTTGATGCGAGAGCGGTGCTCAGGGCGGGTAAGGGCAAGAAACATGGCCGCTACAAGCTTGTACACAACTTTGTCGAGACGGATTTGACATACCCACAGGTTCGATCTGACACCTCGGGCGGGGGTGAGTCTATGCCACGGCCTGCCAAACGGGTTCCCCCCACTGTAAGTTTTCTCCTTTTCATCCTCTTTTCCTTCTTTTGTTTCTGCTATGCTATGCTGACGAGATTAATTATGTCATATTGTAGACCCAGCAAATTGAAGCCTATGATAGGATGATGGATCAATTTAATGCAGACTGCCGGGCATACCACGAGGCGAACACTCGGGCTATGGAGCGCCAGCATATCATAAACGAGGTTAGTTACTCACCCATTGTTGCTTGTCGTACCATGAATGTCTTTGGTTAAAATGTTTTGGTAGCAGTGGCGGACCTTGAACAAAATCTCTGGGGGGGCGAAGCTGCAAACTAAATGAAACTTTTTTTGGAACACCAAATCATACCACAACAACGACCTAAAATTTGTAGCATTTTCATTAGCATATACTGTAGTTAGATCAGTCTTGTCCACAAAATACATTTCTAACATCAATATATGTTTGTTCCACCAAAATGAAACCACGTACTGATCACCCGGCTGCTGGTTCAGGTTCAGATACTATACATTTCTCATCATGGACCATATAGTTAATCAGTCCAGGACCTTCTTTTGCTGGTTCAGGTTCAGATACTACACAGGCTGCTTTGTGTTGTTTGGTAGCATGATTCGATCAGGCCATTAGAAAACAAAAGTGTTGTTTTGAGTTTCGCATGAACAGGTTGTTGCAATTTTTGATTAATAGCGAATCAAAGCTAAAAAATTCTGCTTGGCTAATTTATTTGTGTGCTCGCCGTCCAGGTAGAGCCAATCCATCAACAAACCTTGCTACACGTTATTTTGCTGAATAAACATGCCAAAGGATTGGGGTTATAGTGTCTGGTTTACACAACGTTTTGTGCACATGGTAACTGAACTGTAGCAGCAATGGCACGTCCAGAGGCATTTATATATTGCAGCAGATTTTTCATATAGGCATGTGAGACATTTATCTTTTGCAGCAGATATTTCATACATGAATGTGATCAATCCATTTAATTTTCTAGTAACATAGTTGCACGTCCAGAGTCATTTATCTATTGCACGTCCAGAGGCATTTAATTTTCTAGTAACATAGTGCAAAATAACATATAGTGGTAGTGTCATAGATGATCTTGTTTATTATCTTGTGGATTCATTTATTCTTGGAAAATGTTATGCGATGGTCATCAATTTTAGCCTTTGTCTTCGTGACACATGACATCACCTAAACTAAACGTGCAGGCGATTGATGATCTACATGTTAATGGGACTCCGCTGCCTCAGTTCCCACCCGCGATACGAGTTCCACCCTTCCCACATAACCCACCATCATTGCAAGATTTCTTCGCACGTGGAGGATTTGAGACTCCGGTAAATTGGTTTCTTCACAATATACTCAATTGCATAATTTGTGTCCATCACATAGGATACTTACTATATCTTTGGTCCAACTTGTAGGGAACCTCGGGATCCAACACTTTCTTTGCAGGTACTAACTCTGCTCGTGCTCCCGAATCAGAGATTGCTGAAAACCCAATTCATCAAGGCCACACTGGCTCTACGCCCACCTCGTCCCGTTGTCCCGATGATGAGCCGGTTAGTTCCTTCAACACTTGTGTCAAAATTATACTTGCACATGTCGCCATGCTAATAAACGGTTCTCCTTATTATAGTGTTGATGCATGCTCACGGTGGTGGACTTCATGTCTTTGTGGTGCTTAGACTCCGTTGTTTACCGGTTTGTGCTTGTAGTGTCAAACATGTCAGTTAAGTGATCGTTTGGACATGTATCGAACTGCTTGATGAAGATGGGATGGAATGGATTCTATCTTGTGTGCTATCTATGTCAGTTAAGCTATCTATGTATAGCAATATGTATCGGAACTATTTGTGCTTGTGTGCTATCTTTTATGTTTCAATTATGGGATGGAATGGATTTGTATATGATTAAATGTGTGTATGTGCCTGAATTCTTGATGAAGATGATGTGTCTGTGAATCTGGGAAAAAAACTGCTATATATATCATTTATAAGCTGCTGTTGCTGGAACGAACCAAAAATTGGAGCTGGGAAAACAAATTTCTGAATATGTTTGCCATAGGCATAGGAATTCCCCGATTGCACCAGATACGGCCACGTGGCCTATATGCCTACGGCACAATTCGTCGGCATACATAAAATATATGCCTACAGCTTTGCCGTAGGCAATTCTTTCGCGTGGCCGTCGGCGTACGTCGCTAATACGCCGTCGGCATACCCTTGTTATATGCCTACAACTTTGGCCGTAGGTATTTCTTTCTCGTAGCCGTCGGCGTATCTCACCAAGAATTTACCACAGTTCGACACGTGGATTGTATGCCTACGACGTTTGCCGTCGGCATACCCTATAATGTATGCCTACAGCTTCTGTCGTAGGCATTTCCTTCGTATAGCCGTCGGCATATCTCACCCAGAATACACAGGATACTAACACGTGGAATGTTTGCCTACAGCTTTTGCCGTCGGCATACTGTTCGACGCCGTTAGACGGACGTCAGGCGTTTTTGTTTGCCGACGGCCGATTGTTGCCGACAGCCAACATAGACCGTCGGCATACACGGTATATGCCGACAGCAATTATATGCCGACGACTTTTCCTTTGTATGCCGAGGGAGCAAAAGACGACGGCAAAGGCCGTCGGCATACATTTGTGCCGTCGGCATACATGTATGCCGACGGCATTTATGCCTACGCCGACGGCCTTTGGCCGTAGGCAACTTATCGTTTTCCTGTAGTGCGTATTCTTTAAGTTGCTGTAAGGTGTTTTGCTTAGGCCTTTTGCAACAACAAAAATATTACAACCACGCACCCATAGTAATGTGGTTCGCTATGGTCATTTGGTGCAATATGGGCAATGCCACTTTAGGATCAGTACCGGATTTCCTTTTGCATACTCTGACCGTTCTTGGTCGTAATTAATTCGGAATTAAAACTTACTAATAAGTGTCTAGTGTCCTCTCCAACAACGTGTGCTGTTTGTTCCGACAGAAGTCTCGTCAACACGTTTCACTTATACTCCCTCTGTTCCAAATTAGTTGACTTGCCTTTATCCAAATACGGATGTACCTATACTTGTTTAGTGTCTAGATACGTCCATACCTAGACAAATGTGTGTCAACTAATTTGGAACGGAGGGAGTAATAATGTTAGTGGGGATGTTTGGCACCCGATGGATCGAGCTCACCCACGTATTTTAGATTTATTTTTTCTTTCAAAGCCCGTTTCAAATTTAATAATTCGACGGATACATATATACTATATGCGCATATTGAGTCGATGTGAACCTGAAAAATGTGACGGAAAAATACACACCTTTTTGTGACGCGTTTGGTACTAGAAGCTAGCCCTGCTATGAGCGTCCCTGCACAGATCAGTCTCGCACAACGTGTGGCTGTTTTCTAGACCTGTTTATTGGCATTGTCAAGCATTAACTGGACTGCTCTGTGTCACGCGGATCTAGCAACTCTGATTCTGCTCCACGCGTCCTTGGTGGTTACCCCTACTTTGTATTTGATATTTTCTATTGTACTCCATGTGTGCCAAATTACCCTGCATTCTGGGTTTAGTCAAAGTCAAAGTTTGTAAACTTTGACTAAATATATGTCAAAAAATATTAATATTTATAATACAAAATAAATATTATTGGAATTGTTATAAAATTTATAACCGTATTATATCCATTCTATATTGTAGATGTTGATATTTTTCTCTATATGTTTAGTCAAAGTTTGAAAAGTTTGACTTTGACGAAACCCAAAATGCAGGGTAATTTGGGACATATGGAGTAGGTTTCAAGAAGATGTGGAGAAGACCAAGATTACTTTTAGGATTTTCTATTTCCTTTTTACTATGTGGTCATTTGTAATAATAAAACATGGCTATAATCTTGTACACTTGTAATTACGCCATTTACTAGTAACTACTTTATGTACTATTCATTAGACTCTACAATAATCTTTCGGTTCAAATTGTATTTAACTTATACATTACACTATGCATATGAATTCTAGTTTGAATCTATACTATTGTGCGGTTTTTCAAATGTCGAGTTAAAGTTCAAATTTCATTTTTTTTTGTCCTGCACATTTCAATGTTTAATGCAGTCATTCTTTTTGTAAGTCGTGCTTATGCACCCAGTCCTTTAGTTACTCATTATTTACCTGGTATTCCAAAAGTAGAAAAATAAGAAACAGTCATACCCTATAGATCCTTGCTAATAACTTTAATTTTTTAAAGATTTCTAAAAAAATCATGTTTTTCTAAATATAAATTGATTTAAAGTACAATGTATACTCTTCGAGTTCTATTTTTTCTGATGTTGGTACTTTACACCACCCCTCTATCCTCAAATATCCATGCGCACAAGTCATTTGAGTACACAAGTTTACTCAGTGGACAGTGAGGCGGTGATCATCCATCAACTAATAGCAAAAGCGAGAATAAGCTACACTAGTGTTCACCCAAGTAGTGTGCATATTGTAGCGTGGTGGAATAGTCCGTTCGCACGGGCACGAGGTTAGCTACAAAGAAATGTTGTGCTCTGCTTAGTCTAATGTGTTATGCTGGCAAGCGAAGATCAACCTATCCAACGAGTGGTAGAAGGTACCGTAAAAGAGACCGATCAGAAGATGTTTTTTTCTATAAATGCATGTTGGAAAACTTTTTTGGGTCAAAATATTGAGAAACATTGACTCATCCTTATGCTGCCAAGTGTGGGAAAGGTAAGAAACATTTGGATAATATATACCTCGTACATATCGGTATCCTATACAATTTTTCATTGATGATGACAGAGAAGGAAAGAAACACTAATCCACTATACGACAAACGTACCCAAATACGACAGGTAAGTTTCCAAGAGAATGTAAAAGATCAAGATTGCATTTTCTACCTATTCAGTATAGGAACATACTTTCACACCAACAATGCCATTTATAACCTTCCAATTTATAGAGGAACTAGATAGAACAGGTTGTATCGTCCAGTTGATAATTACCTTTTACTACACCCCTTAATCTGAAACCGGTCACAAAACATAATTGATACATGGGATTTACAAGCATATATATATATATGACTCATATGCGACCATCTTATCCAAAGATTCATCCAGCCAGCACCAAGCCAACAAACATCTCTTCTTATTCTAAGTCTCCCAGCCTACCACCGCACCCCCAACCACACAACTTTGCCAAATCTTGTCTTGGCAATGGAGAATGTTGTTGTGTTGATTGTTGGTGCTGGTCCAGCAGGGCTCGCAACGGCAGCATGCCTTACTCAATTCTCCATTCCCTATGTCATCGTCGAGCACGAGGACTGCAGCGCGTCACTTTGGCGCAACCGTGCATACGATCGCTTAAAGCTGCATCTCGCAAAGGAGTTTTGTGAGTTACCGCATATGTCATACCCAGCGGATGCACCAACATACATACCAAAAGTCTTGTTTATCAAGTACTTGGATGATTATATTGTGTGTTTCAATATTCAACCCAAGTATCACACCAGCGTGGAGTCGTCCACATATGACGATGATAAGAAGTGTTGGTCCATCGTGGCCCATGACGTGGCAGAATGCACAACGATAAATTTCATTGCAAAGTTCCTAGTTGTGGCAAGTGGTGAGAATAGTGCAGAGAATATTCCGGTGATCCCTGGACTTCACAGTTTTCCTGGTGAGGTCGTCCACTCATCAAGATACAAGTCAGGCAAGAGCTTCTCTGGTAAGAGCGTTTTGGTCACGTTTTGGTCATTGGATCTGGCAACTCAGGGATGGAAATCGCTTACGACCTTGCGACCCATGGTGCCAATACTTCGATTGTTATACGAAACCCGGTATGTTCACTATATGATTTATTGGTAATAGGAATAAGATTTCTTAGTATTATTACCATTAGAATGATATTTTATTTTATCTTGCATCTTGCAAAGATGTGTGACCATTATTTGGCTGCAGATTCATGTAATGACAAAGGAACTAATCCGGTTGGGGATGACACTATCTCACCATCTTCCACTGAATCTAGTGGATAACCTCCTTATTATGGGAGCAAAATTCATATTTGGAGACCTATCAAGGCATGGCATCACAATACCAAAAATGGGCCCAATGACACTCAAGTCAAAGACCGGCCGATCTGTTGTGATTGATGTTGGCACCGTTGGGTTAATAAAAAAAAGGCATGCTCCAAGTAAGTATATTCTTGAACATGATATATAAACCTTATATAGTATAAATTAATTCCATGTGCCAGTTTATTAACATTATCTTTACCTCTTGTAGGTTCACGGAAGCATTAGTAAAATCATGAGCAATATAGTTAAATTTCAAAGCGGGGACGAAATCTCATTTGACGCAATCGTGTTTGCAACTGGATACAAGAGCACAGCAAATACGTGGCTCAAGGTACTAACAAATTATTTTTCACCTAAGTCACATCCTTTTTTAAGCAACACTTGTTAGATCTTCTAACCAAGTTATGTGTTATTTATGAGTGCAGAATGGTGAGAGCATGTTAAATGTCAACAGACTGCCAACTACGGAATATCCAAATCATTGGAAAGGTGAAAATAGGCTCTATTGTGCTGGGCTGTCGAGGAGAGGATTGGTAGATATTGCCATGGATGCCAAGAATATCGCCAGTGACATTAAATTAGTGATAGGCTGTATGTCCGGCTAAATTATCCTTTATATGTAGTTTAAGGGGCCAAGTGTGTTAGACTATTGACATCTTTGATACATCTTCATGTCAAGGCTCATATGTGCTAGGGAGTAAGCTCTGCTCTTGTATAATATCAACAAGGGCCATCTAGTTCAACTCTCGTGGTGTAAAGAGCTTCGTAATTTTTTCTGAACTTATGGTTCTCTACTGTATTCTGTTTACTTGAATTTAGAAATGAAAAAGTCTAAATTCTGGTACTTGTGGCATGTTTATCCCCAACAAAAACCATAGGTAATCACATAATCCTCAAATCAACGGCATTACTCGCTAATCCATTCGGGTACTAAAATGCTATTCATCAATCCTAGGATGAAACTACGTATGTCGTCAAAATTATATATCGTATGAAAGCAGTACGGCCGTTGATTGTGGAAATTTAATAGGACTGAATTTGATGTTAGAAGCTTCTAATAATAATAATAATAATAATATTCTATAATAATGAGTGTTGTACAAAACAACTAGCTCTTGAAGATGAACACAACTCGTCAATATGCCTTGCTTACCAATGCCAAGCAAGTTCTAGGACAAGTGAATTTCGACGTTACACAAATTATCATATGTGCTAGGGGTAAGATCGGCTCATGTATACTATCAACAAGGGCTTTCTAGTTTTCTACTCTTGTCGTGTAAAAGAGCTTCCGATTTTTTTTTTGAACTTACGGTTGTTGTCTACATTATTCTATTTACTTCAATTTATATATGCAGAATCCCTGGTATGAGTAGTGTATTAGACAAAGTCCATATCCAGGTCGCCCAAATCGTAATTAGATGACGTTGGGCACAAAGGCCCCCCAACCCAGTCACCGACGGACAAGGTAAAATAAGAGAATCACCAAATCACTTCCCATGTGAGACTAATTTGCAAACCCGGGGAAGGGTAGGCATATCGCGAAGCTAGTCGATCGCTCCGTTCAATCCAGCACTACTCGAGAGAGAAAAAGTGAGGGGTTCCTTTGGCACCACCGCCGCTTGAAGGAAAACTTGCAGGTCTTCCATCTTATTTTTCTTCCTTGTGCTGCTATGGTCCGTGCGATGCGTACAACCTACAAAAATGGAGAACTTGGAGCCTCGATTTGGTGGTGTCAGGTAGACAAGGGAGACAAGACGAGGTGAGGTGGTCGTTCGTGCTAGCTTGTTGTCGTTATTCGAAAGAATCAGAGGCTCTAGGATCTATAGACTAGCCCCACAGATCAACAATGGTCTTTTCTGCGCACTTTGTCCTCACTCGTGAGCACCCGGAAAGGACTTCCCGGTCGGTCACCCATCCTCAAATCGCTCCGGGCCTAGCACACTTAACCTCAGAGTTCTTTTCAAATGAGCTTCCGGAAAAGAAGTTGCAACTTGATGATATGAGTATCCTATCAATCATGTTAAGAACTGGGTCAGGATCCCACATCCTTCTCCCATTAGAAAACCGATGCCCTCGTCGGTCAGCCCCCAGTCCAGCAACTTCCCCTCTTGGCACCCGTCTGTGCGTCCAGTGCCGGCACATGTCCTGCCATCCGGGCAGCTCTCTAGGATCTCTAGACTAGCCCCACAGATCAACACTGGTCTTTTATGCACACTTTGTGCTCACTCGTGCATACCCGAGAAGGACTTCTCGGTCGGTCATCCATCCTCAAATTGCTCCGGGCCAAGCATGCTTAACCTCGGAGCTCTTTTCAGATGAACTTCCGAAAAAGAAGTTGCAACTTGTTGATATGAGTATCCTATCAATACTATTAAGCCTTGAGCCAGGATCTCACATCCTTCCCCTCTTAGAAGACCGATGCCCTCGTCGGTTAGCCCCTAGTACAGGAACTTTCCCTCTTGGCACTCGTTTGTGCCTCCAGTGCCGCCACATGTACACATGTCCGCGCCCTGACCCGCACACGCCTGAGTTATCGCGAGGGTCGGCTCTGATACCAAATGTAACACTCCGACCCACCCCAAGTCGGGCCTGCCACCCCTGGCAGCTCTCTAGGATCTCTAGACTAGCCCCACAGATCAACAATGGTCTTTTCTGCGCACTTTGTCCTCACTCGTGCGCACCCGGGAAGGACTTCCTAGTCGGTCACCCATCCTCAAATTGCTCCGGGCCAAGCACTCTTAACCTCGGAGTTCTTTTCAGATGAGCTTCCGGAAAAGAAGTTGCAACTTGTTGATATGAGTATCCTATCAATACTATTAAGCCCTAAGCCAGGATCTCACATGTTGTTGCTACAAATGAGAGAGGATGGAAAGATGAGCGATACTTCTACTTCTTGCTAGCTTCTAATTTAGTAGGATGGAGAGATATATATCTTGAGGCTAGAAGAATTGAGATAGAAAAAGAGACTGGGAGAGTTTTTCTGTTTATTTAGAAATAATCAAAACAAACAATGGATGCAAAAAACGAAGCCTATCGGGCTCCCGTGTGGTCCGTCCCGTCCGATCATTTGGACCTATATCCTACGAGTCTGCTTTTTCCGTGCATGTCTATGGTCATCGATGCTCGATCTGCCTGTCCCCGGCTAATGGTGGGTCTGCAATTCACAAGGGTCTCGTGTTGATCCTTGCGCATCTCCATCGGCGCGTAACGACACCGGTTGTCGCTCCTTGCTCCCCCCCTGGGTATGGAGAGGCCCGACTGTCCTTCGGTCCATGTTTTGTTGGTCTCGTTGGTCGCTCGTTCCTTCCCTCCATTGCCGGGTAAGCACACCAAGTAGTCGCTCGTTGCTCCCCTTGGTCTTTGGGTATAGAGGTCAATTGTCCTTCGACTTGCGTTCCACTGGAATCGTTGGTTGCTCATTTCTCCTTCGGCCTGTGTATCATTGGGATCGATGGTCGCTCGTTGCTTCCCTTTTTCTCAGTGTACGGAGACCAACTGTCCTTTCTCGATACGGAAAATGACACCCTTCCTTATCATGTAAGGACTGGTGGACGGGGTCGTTGGTCGTGTGTTTCTCCCGACCTCATCACTGGTCGTTCTTTTCTCTCCTTGTTCGTTGGGTATGGAGGCCGACAGTCCATTGGCATGCGTTTCATTGGGGTCATTGGTCGGTGTTGCTTCCCCATGCATGTTATCCAGTAACCAGGTCAGTTGTCGCTCGTTGCTCCCTCGGTTGTCGGATATAGAGGATGATTTTCCTTCGACCTACGTTTCCCTAGGGTTGTTGGTTGCTTGTTACTCCTTTGGCCCATGTTTTGCTAGGGTCGTTGGTTGCTTGTTGCTCCCCTCTTTTACTAGGTATGGAGGTCGATTGTCCTTTCTCGATACAAAAGACGACTCTCCTTCCTCATCGTGTAAGGATGGGTGGAGGGGGTCGTTGATCGTTTGTTGCTCCCTACGCTCATCACTTGTTGTTGTTTTCTCTCCTTCGTCGTCTGGTGAGGAGGACGACTTTCGTTCTCGTTAGGATGGACGGGGCCATTCTTCATTGGTTTCCCCCTACGCTCACGGCTGGTCTAGGTACCCTGTCCGACTGCTGGTGGGCGTGCATTTTGTTCGGGTCGCTAAGTCTTCATGTTTCGTCCCAAACTTCCTCACGTTGCTAGGTAAGATAAGTTCCCCTTTATAAGGGATTAGAGAGGGTCGGGTGGTCGCCACGTGGTTTGGCTGGTGGCTGGGGGGAGAGTATGGTTTTCTCGTCATTGGGTATGGACCTTGGGTCTCAGACGTAAGGCCCAGTGGGCCCGTGTTTCGTTGCGGTAGCTAGTCAGTGAGTGTAGGTATGTGTTTCGTCGGGTGTCTGTTTGTGTTGAACAAGAGAGGGGAGGTGAGGTGGTTGTTGCATAGTTTGGGTGGTAGGCTAGGGACGTCGGAGAGTTCGCGTGCCATACGTCTTGGGTAGCTCTAGACGGGACGTAGACGCACATGCGTGGCTTCTCTGTGTGATTAGGCTGGTTGAGCTGAGGTATGTATGGCCCTATTTTATTTTTCTTCGGTCGTGCTCTTGATTTTACATTTTTTCTTTTGTTTTCACAGAGATCTTGGTTGCATGTTTGGTTTGCAAGGATGTTCGAATCTTTCTCTTCCTAGTATTGAGTATGTGACAACCTCATCTTTTTTCTTTCTGTTTGGTGTGTCGTAGATTTTAATGGTAGGTATCGCGTCAGGTTCATGCTAGATAATGTATAGGTCAGAAAATGAATGCTGCTAGAGGGTTAGGTTCTCACGTTTTGGGTGTTTTATTCACGTATACCTATTTCTCGATTGTGATTGTGTGTATACTTTGTTGATGTACAAAATTGTGTAAAAAAATTTAGGTGATTCGTAGGATGTACGATGTTTGTGTTGTCGATGTGTCTTTGTTGTTTTTTTCTTGAGTTTGGATGTTATGTTCGTTCTGGTTAGAGTTTTACCTTGGCTATGGATCTCGAGCATGTACCAGAATGTGCTATTTATTTTTATGATGATGTATCAGATCGTGCTATTTCTTCTTATGGTGTGTGATCTATAGGATTTTGGTGGTTTACTCTTTTCTGTTGTTTTTTCTTGTGTATGTCCTCAGAAGAGGCTGTGTGCATCTCTTGGATGCAGAGGCCGGGGATCCGCACCCCCTTATCTAAAAAAAAAATGTCCTCAGAAGACGTCACTTCTCCTGATCCATATAATATATATGGTGTAGGTGCTGGGTTTGTTGGTTCATATTATTGCTTTTGAATTGTAAGATCTTTTGCTAGTTCATATCAGGTATAGTGCATTATGCGTTGTATTTGTCTTATATTTTTTCTTTCGATGGTTATTATGCTAATATTGTGTTGCGGGGTCTTTCTATGTTGGGTGTGTTGCTCCTTTCTTGCTTATGATATATACAATACATGTCAATTGTTCTACAATCATCTTATGTTAGTTTGCTGGAGGTTGTCGCCTATCATTGTCGATTGTCGTTTGACTTGTGTCTGCAAAAGGTGGCCGGTAGCTCATTGTTGGCATGGTATATAGACCATCCAACTTCGTACCTTTAACCAGAGATAAACTAGATGTACTTTATGCAACTTATTCAAAAAACAATAAAGGGTACATTTGCACCTCTCAAAAAAAGAAAATGTGGACGGTCCACGACGGCACGAATGACTATGCCGTACACCACTCTCTTGGCTCGTCCTGTCATTCTTTCTAACCGATGAACGAGCACTGAACATGTGCCCCATGTTTTGTAGCTGCACACGTATCCTTTGCATAGGGCGTGGTTGGTTACTTGCACCGAATTTGGGCCATTTGCATTCGTCGCCTGCCAAGGCATGGCTCTTGAGAAACACTGTTTGGACTATGTTCCACATCCGTTTGGTTGGATGCATTGCATTTTTTCTTTTTTCTTTTACCTAGTGTTTGGTGAGCTGCAAACTTGGTTTGAGGGTGATTAGATGTAGTACACCTGTTTTTGGTTGTGTGCTGGTCTTGTGTTGTGCTCATCCCTTTGAAACTGGTGATCTTACCACCTCTTTCGCAACATCACAACACACATCAGCATATTCAACTCATCAACACTAAACATACTAGCATTTTGTTTAATCAGATTCATTAGCACCTACATAAGTACATAAAAGGGGTAATGCACAACTACATACTTAAGCAGAATGTGCAATTACCATCAGGAGCTCACACACCCTGACAAAAATACTTTTTTGGGCATCCATAACCCCTGGACAACAACCAATTATAATGGCATCACATGCCCCTGATTAACACAAATAGGGGCATCCCATGCCCCTGATCAAATGCATCATGCTCATCAGTCTTCACCGCATCAGTATATACATGAAGTCACTTACCATGGTATAGTTAGCTGTTGTAAGGACAAGCATATGACTTCGTCGTGGAGGTGGCGCTCTCATAAATCGTCAGCTTCAAGCCAGTGGCATCAAGCTTGAAGACGACGACGTCGTGTTTCTCCAGGTTATATTTTGGAACGATCTCCGGCCAGTTTCTTCCGAGCACCATCTCGCCGCCGTGCTTGCTCACATGCACCCACTAGTCGAACCATTTGCAGGCTAACGTTGGAATGCACCACGGGAGCAGGATCTGGAGCCAGTCCTTCAAGGACGCCTGTAATGACCTAGGGATGACGAGCATGTGCAGGTTCATCCCTTTGGAGCTGCACGTAGAACCGACACGGCACTGGTGCCTAGGGTGTGTTGAATCGGCGTCGCCATCTCCTCTGCACTCCCAGTCACCTCGGGCTTCAATGTGTGGCGGTTGAGAGGGAGCATGCCCTCATACCCAGGAGGTGTGTGGATGCCCCTTGGCGCGATCCCTCTCGGCATTGGCCTTTTGGGTACCTTGTCAGGTGACAAGAAAATGCACACTAGCAAGACATGCACAAACCCCAATTTCAATCCAGTATCAAGATCTATGAATCACCCCAATTTCAATCTAGCAAGACAACACATACACATAATTTGGAAAGCCTAACAATGCCCGACCATGCCCAATGATTTGGGTGATCACCGCAATACATGCACAATGTTTTCGCTGATCACCGCAGGACATGCATAGTGCCTAGCAATGCCCTACAATGCCCCAGTGCACCAATGCCAGTTCAATCCAGCCAGTTCAATCTGTGAATCTACTACAGATCTATGCACTTACAAGATCGATAGAAGCTACACATGAGGGTTGAATCAAATGTCGTCAACCGCCGCTGAAATACCCCAACAGACGCACAAACCCTAACCGCAATCCAAATTAGCCCCTAATTTACTTCTACATTGACCTCAGTGGCGGGATAAATGGCACTTAAACAGGACAGTGGAGGTGGAGCTGGTGGTGCCAGAGTGGAAGAAGAAGGCCCCGACACCAGAGTGGAAGAAGAAGCGTCAGGATGGAAATCCCCACAATAGGCGGCGCCAGCAAGGGCTCCATCAACCGCACCGGGTCCATGGCAGTAACTGCCGCCGTCGACAAAGTCCCAACGACCGATGCTCGGGGACGCCAATGCAAACTAGGGAGGGTATTTGAACATCTTCACCAAATCCACCGGCAATAGGGCATTCTTCGCGGGAGACTCTGATCTGACCATCGAGACAAACCCGACGAAGAGTTGGGTTTGTGAGCGGAGTGGAAGTTAGCCGAGACATCCCGTCTCTTGTGCTTCCCAACACATACGAGGCAGAGGCATGCGGCGCTCTTCAGAGCCTGGCCGTGGAGAAACGGCCGATTCGACCATTCCAATGAGCCAACTTTTGGTGTGCTTTAATGTTTGTGTCACGCAGATACGCGGTCCGGTTCAGTCCACTAAACACACCAAATTTGCATCCACCGGGGCTGTGTGGAGTCTCCGCGGCTAACCAAACACGCCCTTATTGTTATTGCTTGGGCAGGAACGAATGGATCGAATGGTTCTTACAACATACACAAACGAACTGGGAGATCAAGTAGTTCACTTCAGACAAAAAGTTACTTCCAAGAACACACGCATAAAGATGCACGGCTGCTAGGGCGAGGCCGCTCCGAAATCAATGGCGGTCGTGGTCTGGCAATATGACGCGCGCGGAGTCTCCGGGCTCGCAGACCAGTACGCAGCGATCCGCGGGGATCTTGCTCACCAGCTCCGGCTGGGCCTTCTCGTATTCGGCACGAACATACTCTGCTGCCTCCTCCGCTTGGCTGCTGTCGACGATGGCCAGGCAGCAGCCCCTGAAGCCAGCACCGCTGAACCGTGCGCCGAGGACGCCGGGGGCCTTCAGGAGGATCTCGTAGAGCTGTATCATCTCTTCGCACCCTGCAGGTTGATTATTGTGTTCCGTGAAGAACTTAGTACTAGCCACATGGGAAAATTGTGGCCTGAAACTGTCATATTGAATCTGAAGTGTTTTCATCGGCATACCACACTCATAGTTGACTATGGAGCTACGGCCAGATGCAGAGACCAGCTGCCCGAATTCTTGTAGGTTTCCACGAGCCCACGCGTCTCTTCCTGAAATCAGGTTAATCAGAAACTGTTAGCTGAAACTTCAGTACAGATATAACACAAGTGAGTGAACAGTACAGTATTAACTGTAACCTTCTGTCGAGAAGTCCAGTCAAATAGTACGGTGAATGTGGAATATCAGGTATATAACCATGAAAATAGGTGTCACAGAACACAATGGAAAGTGTGATATGTAGTGTGACATCTTGCCTCTTTCTTTCTGGCGTGCATAGACTGAGATAGGTGCAACTCCGGTTCATTCAAGAATAATGCAAGGTCTTTTTTTTTATTAAGAGATGCAGTAAGTAGTACAAATATCATGAACTGTGTTTTGGTACTTCTCTGCATAAAAAATTGTTAAGGGCATACAAGAAACATATGATAAGCTCACCCTTAACAACTCGCTTCATTTCAGAGAAGTAGTGCTCAGCTCTCCTGGCAAGATTTTCGTCTAATATACACTGCATGAAATGTTTTCGTCGGACTCGTTAAATTCGAGATCTGGAACAAGTAAGAATATATCTATGACAAACTGGAAATGGTAGAGTACCTTTTGGGCCTCATATACACCTGGATGAACTGCAGTAACAGGAATAAAAATGTTACCAAACTCGTTAGACTCAACTAATGGGGCACAATGAACTGATGTTATTTAAATATTTACCGTTACGAAGTATTGGCGCATCTTCAGAGCCTAGCGCACTGGGAATTCAAATGACAAATGGTGATTAAACTTTTGCTATGTTATGCGAAAGCTACCAACAGAAACTGTACAGTGATCATGAATTTCCAGCTCTTTCAAATTGAATATGACATCTGTTTGCACGACCAGATTTAAATACGGTCATGGAACTCACCATAAAAGAGCACGTGCAGCCTCTTTGCACTCGAAAACTCGCGTATTGTATCCACGCGACTTGGGTAGGTTATGTTGCAAACCTGAAAATGCCAACAAAATCTTGAATGGCAGCTGCCCTTGAGGTTGCTGGCTTTTACTCAGCTCCGAGAAGTAGGCGTAGGAAGGTGAGGCAGTCTACTAAAGCAACACAGTCTCAGTTACTGCAGATGCTAACAGAGAACATTGCAATGAACATTTCCCAACAAATTCTGGGCATGAACAACACAAAAATGGAAAGGGATGCTAGGCGAGTTGACATGTTTGAATGACCCCAATATTGCAGTTCCATCGACAAATTGAACTTGCATTTGAACTTAAAGGCAATTTTACAGATATCATAACATCAGCTTTGAAATGTTAGAATAACACTAAGTCATAATGGCTGGGCAAATAAATATAACAAATTTGGGAAAAAGTAAAAGCGAAGTATTACCTTGCAATCCATGAAGGTGAGGTAGCCATATCGAGACAGTAAAATGGCTGATGGATCTAGAATACCATTTTCAAGACCCAAATATTTATTTTCAATGGACCTGACAAACAGGATGGACCTTTGTTGCAGTTATTCCATGGTTGTAGTGAGTTCAACAAACATGGTTGGAGGTCTTTCTTATACTCCCTCCGATCGGAAATGATTGACACAAATTTGTCTAAATACGGATGTATCTAGACATATTTTAGTGTGTAGATACATCCGTATTTAGATATACTTGTGTCAACCATTTCCGATCGGAGAGAGTAGTATATAGATGGAATGAAATAAACTTACTTGTCCAACTGAATGTTATCAACTGATGATATGACCAGACCATTTGCATTTTCTAAAGCCAGCAAGTAGGCAATGCCAACCTGATGAGGATTGTACAGGGAACAATATTAATATGTGCACAAAGCTGCTATGAACTCCAAGTAAAATAATGTACAGATGGGGAAGTACACTAAGTTAAGAACATATGTTGTTGCACATCTATATGCTAGCATAGTTACATCATGATTTAACTATATTTACAGCACATTAACCTGCGGACTATGCAGTTTTAGCACATGATAATGCATATTTGCAACATGTAAGTTAGCTTACAGCTGCAGACGAACTAAGCCCTGAACTGTCGAGTCCTTTCACTCCAGATATATAACCTATTATGCCCTGTAACAAAGGCATTTGTCAACAGTTTTCTGAAGCCTAGGATAATCTGGACTGTTTCATGGATGAAATGGAGATACCTTTCTGAGATCATATCCACTATTTTGCAGGGCGTAAACTGCACCTCTTGCATAGCTTTCCCAGTTAATGTTTCCTGGGTTCTCAATAGGCTTTTGCAAGTCATCAACTCTGAAAAGTGATGGAGCATGCAAGTTGTGACTTTAACTCGCTCACATTGAAGCTTTTAACAGAGCCTGAATTTAAGGATATAAACAACAGCTATAATAAAATAGGATTATGTTTCTAATAAGATAACGTGTACACCAAGAACTAGCTATAGGTAGCAAATCGAATGAATTAACTACAGGTTATACTTACTCATCACAAAAAACAATGAGACCTAACATCAGTCTGCAATTAACATAGGTCAACGTGGCTTTGGAAGATAGCACATGGTGTCAAACTTGTCCTCAGTGGGCCCAGTGGCGAGACTATTTGATGTTTGTTAGGAGCACCAACACAGGGTGCAAACTGTGTTTGAGGAAAATATAGTGTGTGGCATATTGGTGTTACCTGAATCGTATAACACCTTTAAATTGACCAGACTGGAGTACAACCTGAAAAAGAAAAGAGAGGTTTACCAATAGAAATTTTAGCATATCACAGTATTGTCAGATTGTGATACAATGGATGGATAATATGAGTGTGAATACATAACTTCTACTAATTTGTAAGAATAACACATTTTCAACATGTGGTGGTTATAGCAAACATATAAACTAGACCAAGAAACAGGAGACAAAACGTGGTGCCGCCGATTATTTATGCACAAAATAGTTAAATTAGAACATCAGGCCCCCACACAAAAAAAAATGGAATATCAGAGAGCCTGCAGAAAAACTGCTTCAGAATATTTACCCACCTCAGCAGCATCAGAGGGCACAAACCCAAGAAGTACTCCATAATTGATGGTCATGGCAGTCACAGTTCCACCCTGCCAGGTTGGAGAACAGGATTGTAGTTAGCTGATCATTCGATTTTGCTAGAGACCAAGTTAATGAACAACACAATAGTCAAGTTTTCATCAGAATAAAATCGTAAGTACTATGCACCCCCAAATCACAAGAACTGGCTACTTGACTGACAAGTGCCAACCAGTAGTACCCTTTAGTGTCCTGGAAGAACACATAGAGAAACTATCTAGACATTTATGAAATGTTAGATCCATTCAACACAATCAACTCTTCTAAAGAGTAGCTGACGCTACAATGGCTACAGCAAAGAGGCCTATAATAATTTACAATAAGTTGGAGATAGTAATCGTCCAGTACAGCACAGAACCTTGTGCCCTCAGTCACTGGAAACACTGACTTGGTGTGTTACCTGTTGAGTGCTGGCAAGTGGCAACATGGTCATTCCCACCATAACTCGGTAAACTAGCATTTATACACCATCTGTCCTTGCTCTAAAAGTTTGTATGATATACTGTCCTGCTTATCAACAAAATAAAGCTGAAATCCAAACCAGTGCTGATGGAACCCATTCATAACACTAAAGGAATTCGGGTTCGCAGCCCTAAACCAAAATACCTGAATTTATCAGTTATCAAATATTTCCAAATAAGGCCGAACTGAGATCTCTGGTAATAACCAGTTATGACAATTATGTCTAACTTGCTAGCACTGCTTCACAACATTTGATGCGACTTCGAAACAATTGCATGGGGACATCTAATAACCAGATGTGCTACCATTTGCTAGCCAAGTATTCTCCTGAAAATCATCAAGGTCTGATCAACCTTGCTGGTACCACTTGGTGCATAGATACATCTAATCCAGCTTACTTTCTAGTAATGTAGCCCCAAGATGACTTGCAACACATCATACACAATCAAAGCCGTCGGGACAGCAAGGCATGCTGGATACACATCTGAATTCTAACATTGAATAACATATACTCCAATGACTTGTGCTAAGACATTTCTGTATAGACAGTAAGTATTGACCATGACTTACAAATCAAAACGTCAAGGAAAGAAAGTATCAGTTACCTGATGATCAATGTGGGCCCCCAAAGGGCAAATCCTGTAGGGGCAAGCAACCACCCTGACCACTCGCGCATCCCGTCCACTAATCTCCGCCACCTTCTTTCGCACAATATCAAGCTGCATTGCCAGCAACATTATAAATAAACCAGAGGCTCATACACATGAATAGGGTGAACTTAAGTTAGCCACCTTAGCTAGTAAGGAGTAGTATGTAATTTGAGCAATGTAATTACAGAAGTGAAATGCATTCCAGCTCATGCATCTGTCACTGAATCGATTGACAATAACGCCGATCCTTGTGTTGCCTCTACGACAGGCCTTCAGACAGCATTATGCAAGGGACCATCTTCAGAAAGTAACTCGTAAATATTGCCATAAGTATACTGGTACAACTTCAGTGCCCACATTAATTCGGAGGTACCTACCACTACCGTCCCATACGCATTGGGGAAAAAATTCAGCCAGCAGAAGTTCCTTCTAAACGCACCACATTGGTTTAGCAAGTCAAAAATGGAATTTAAATTGTACCGATTAGCATGCAAACAGTCGAGGCGACAATCGACGGTTACTGTACAAATGGAAAGGGAAATCGGATAAGCGGCGGCGATTGGCGGCTTCAACCCTAGATAAATCCCCGCCCCGGGGCCGCGAGATCGACACCCGCCCCCTCTCATCAGTCCGTCTCCCCTGATCATCATCCAAGCAATGCGGTGCAGGCGGGGGCACTCACCTCCTCGTCCGACGGCCACCGCGACGTCGCCCCTCCTCCCTGTCCCCCGGGCGCCACCATTTCCTCCGCCCGCCGCTGCCGTCGTGGATCCCGCCGCTCGCGGCCTAGCAGGTGGTGGTACGCGAGTGGCGTGGCTCCCGAACTGGCGGAACGGCGCGGCGTGGCGTGGCAGTTTGTTCCTTTCCGGCTCCGTGCGCGCGGTCGGCGCGTTTTTTATCCCTCGCTCGTCGGGTTGTTGGCGTCGGTGGTTGCCTCTTTTGGGGAGAGGGATGGCGATCCGCGTGGAGTTGATGATGGGTCCATTACTATTAGTGTGACGATGATCGCGAAGATCGCTGCCTGCCGATCGCCAGCTGTGAACGACAGACGGTGACGTGCGCGCCGCACACGTACGGAAATGCCCGCCGTGCCGCCCGTTCATTCGTCCGAAATAAACTGAGCATATAGTTTGTCCTAAATCACCCGTCAGCAAACATTGAGCCACTAATTTCTCCACAGAGTACCGGCGTTTTTGACAATCTCAAAGGATGTGAAATTTGCAAAAAACGCCATTTCAAAGGACACGGTGTTTGGGTCTAGATGCACATTCTATGATAATTTATTTCAAATACATTTTAAAATATTAAAAAAATCATACAAAAATTCTATGTTCGCGCAAAAAAGTTTCGGAAAAAAATATTTTTTGTTGGCTGTGTAAGAAAGACAAAATAATGTTCCGTACAAAGTCATTTTGAAGCAGCAAGATTTGTCTTTTTTGCACAGCCAACAAAAAATATTATTTTTTAAACTTTGTGTGCGGAAAAAAAAATATCCGGATATATAGCTGAAATTTTCACATTTCAAATGGCTATTTTCGAATGACTTAGCAGTTTTTTATATCACAAGCTCACACAAACCAAAGTAAATTTCGTAATTGCATGTTGAAAGCGACTTTTAATATGACGTTTTTAGAAAGCGGCCATATTTGAGAGCATTAGTGGTTCAAAGTTTCCTAGCTGATCATTTAAGACAAATTATACAATTTGAGCGTCTGCTCTGTTCGGCTCAGTTTTTTTTTTTTTTTTTGATAGATCCAATAGCCGGGAAGGACAACAACTTCTTGTCGCCCCTGCGTGACCACACGGGCCCGATTTATGTTGTTTCTTCTTTTTTTAGCTACGCACCGCCGTTTTCTCGTGCCGGATATGACAAAGAGAGCGTACCGGAAGAACGGACAGTCTGTGTCGTGCATGTACGCGATACTCGTTTTTCGTTTCTTCCAGTGGACTTTTTTTTAGGAAACAAAACACGAAGGGTGGCCTCTCGTTCGGCTGGCCTATTTCCGTTTAGAAATCTACGCGGCCTAACATGGACTGGGGAGCAGCGCGGGATCGGAATCGCGGTTAAGCGACGCTAACCGCAAATCCTATACGGCGCCCGTTAGCGACGCGTAATGGGAGCGCCGCCTGAAGGAATTCCCACGCGACGCGTTCCTGGGCCGGCCCACTTACCTTTTTTTTGTTTTGTTTTCTCTTTCTGTTTTTCCTTTTTCGTTAGTTTCTTTTCTATTTCTGTTTTCATTTTCGTTTTTCTTTCTATTTTTATTTTTCTTTTCTGTTTTGTTTTTGTTTTCTTTTTCTCTCTTTTTCTTTTTTGTTCTTTTTTTTAAAAAAATGGTTCCAAATTTGAAAATGGTTCCAAAATTGAAAATGTTCCAAAATTTCGAAAATGGTTGCAAATTTGAAAATGGTTCCAATTTTGAAAATGGTTCCTAAATTTAAAATGGTTCCAAAATTTGGAAAATGGTTCCAATATTAAAAATGGTTCCAAATTTAAAAATGGTTCCATTTTGAAAATGGTTTCAAATTTTAAAAAGGTTCCGAATTTAAAATAGTACCAAATTTAAAATGGTCCCAAATTTGAAAAATGTTCATTTTTTAAAATTTGGAACCATTTTCAAAATGGAACCATTTTTAAAATGAAAAATGTTCATTTTTAAAAATGGTTCCATTTTGAAAATGGTTCCAAATTTAAAAATGGTTCATTTTTTAAAATGGTTCCAAATTTAAAAATGTTTCTGAATTATAAATTGTTCATTTTTGAAAATGGCTCCAAATTTAAAAATGGTTCTGAATTTAAAAATGGTTCCAAATTTGAAAATGGTTCCGAATTTTTAAAATGGTTCATATTTGAAAATATTCAGATTAATAACATATTGGTGTTTTAAAAATATATTTAAATTATTTTTGGATTTTCTTTCAGATTTGGAAAAGCCATGTACAATCGAACAAGTGAAACGTTTTTTTTCGCGCACATAAACTATTGGGCTGCGGCCCACTTATGGAAGCTGTAGGCGGCGCTGCGGTAAAGCGCCGCTAACGAGCCACGTAAAGTACCTCTCGACGCTAACGAGCGTTATATAGGAATCACGTCAAGCGGTGTACCCTGGGCCCTGGCCAGCTCGGGCTACGTGATGGGCTGTCTGGTGGCCTATATGTTTGGGCCTAAATCAACGTGATCTCGCTTCTAACCAAAAACGGCAACACGTACGTTCGGGTAGGCAAATCCTAGTTTCGCAACGGACTGCCCCATTTAACAGAGATTTGTTTTTCCTTCTTCTCTGTTCTTTTCTTTTTTCCTTTTTTGTCAGTCTTCGCCCTTCTTTTCTTTTCTGTTTTTCTCCTTTTTACTTTTTATGAATTTGAAAAATGTTCTGCCTTTAAAATGTTTATATTTGAATATTATTGACTTTTGAAAAATGTACAAGTTTGAAAATTGTTCTGATTTAAAAAAATAGCTTTAAAAATTGTTCAGATTTCAAAGATGTTTCAGATTTGAAAAAAAAATGGATTTTGAAAACCATTATTTAAAAATATTGGAAAACTAATGGGATTTGAAATGTTTTTCTTTCTATTATTTTTGGTGTTATAACTGGTAAAATTAAAAACATTATACACAACCCACAAAATAAAAGAAAGTACAATAGAAAATGAAAAAATGGAGCTAAATGGGCCGGTCCAGTAGCTATTCCTTCAGGCGGCGCTGCGCCGCCGCGCTGGGAAGGGCGGTGTATAGGAGCGCCCGTTTCGGGTGTGACGAAGATCGCGGCAGCACGGGAGGGTCTCCTGGAGAAAAGTTTTATCCCGTTCCAATTTTTCGACGACGAGTGCCCGTAAGAACATGTTGTTATAGCTCTAGAAAATTTGCTGATGACGCTACTATATTGTACTTGTACGTATTTGTTCTAGTCAGATGTTATTCAAATGTTGTGAGACGTTAACGCTCACACACAAGACGGGATGCACGGCGACTCATGGTTGAAATGCAGATTTCAACCATGCATTTGGCTCGTCGCGCAAACTCCGATGGAGGAAGGGATCAAAGGACAGCATGACTTAGTGATCCAAAAGCTCACAATAAATTGACAAGCACAAGTTGAGGCGACAAGCCATCATTCATGGGTGGTGACCATGGCCAGTCGGTGCTCCACGAGCTGAGGTGACGAGAAGGCAAGGGAGAGGCGACAAAGGACGAGGAGGACGTCGGGACGGGTGAGGCAAGGTAACCGCAAAGGAGAAGGATGTGTCGTTGGGAGGGAATGGCGGGTTGGTGGCCTAGATTTCTTCGACTCCAAATCTGCCTTGTATGTGAATCCGGGAAATAGCCGCCATGTTTTTTTTGCATAGCCAAGCCCTATGAACCGTGATTTCAGATCTACGACAGAGCTAGACTGTTTGATACAGCTCCTCACATGGAGTCGGCGAATTTCGAAGGTCGAGCGCTCCTGAAGGGGGACGCTATGTATAGGTAGTACCCTATGCACATCGGTCAGTTGATGGAAAATTAAGTGGTGGACAAGTATTAATCGCAGTAGTGAGAAATATAAGAACAGGTTAATCATTACTAGTAGAAAACCGATCTACTTTGCACAGCATTGGCGCCGATGTGGGAGGCACACACGTCCAGTGGAAAAGGGATGTCCCTCCGTGAGAGACAAGCGTGGAGAGAAAGCGCTATTGTCGATGCGTGTATATGTGCTTAGAATTCAGCAGAACCTGTTATTAGATGGCTAGGAGGGTGATTGTATCCCCAGTCTATTAGAGTTTAAACCAGAGGTTTGAGACATGTGTCTCATAAAGACAGAATATTATTACGTTGGAAGGCGGCGTTCTTTTGGAGGTGACGCAAAGTTAGGATGTGCGTGCATGTGTTCATATATAGGCGGCGTTCTTTGCTGATGTAGTTTCCCTGACGTCTCCTGTCTTCGGTCATCTCTGCAAAGCACACCTCTCTCCTCACCTTGCTCAATTTCTTCTTCAAGACACCAATGGACAACACCGACGCCACTCCGAGTGCATCCACTATGTGAATAAAACACATCACAAATATTATGTGGCAATCTCAAGTTTCACTTTATACATAGTGGCTATCTTCAAAGTTTACTTTAAACTTACCACAAATTTGTGGATTGCCTACAAGGATTAAAAAACTATGTCTATATCTTTCTCTCTCTTGTATGATGTGTACTTTTAATGATATGTGGATTCCAGCTTATCCGTAATGTATATGATATGTGGATTCCAGCTTATCCCTTAAAGTAAAAAACATGCAAGAGAGAGTAAAGAGTAAAATAATTTTGTATTGCTTGTATAAGCTTAGGAGATTCACTATGTGCAAAAAAAAAAACACCATAAGGCCTATGTGAGAAACCCTTAAAGTTCACCTTATATATAGTTGCTATACTTAACGGTCACCTTATGATTAAGGTCTACTGCAAACTTTTGAGATGTCCACAAGGAAAAAATTATTTGTTTATCTTTCTCTCTCTTGCATGGTGTGTTATTTTAATGACATGCCATCTTGTAGCAAAGTGGACATCAAACATTATAGGTATTTCCACAAGATATGTGGGTCCCGCCTTATAGTTAAGTTAACCTTATACCTAGTTGATGCCCGCCCATAAAAAGATTCCTTTAAGGTGAACCTCCACAATGTTGTGGATGACTTTAATGTTCACTTTTTTTTTCTTATAGATGGTTTATGGTCAACATTGTGGCTGCCCTATAGCAAAGTAGACCTTATACGCTGTAGACATTTTCACAAGATATGTGGTCACAGCTTATGGCTAAAATTCACCTTATACATAGTTAATGCCCTTAGCCAGCAAAACCTCGTGCAAGATCGTTTCCGCCATTCCCATGTCACATTGGAGCCAATGGCTACGAGAAGTGTGTGGCCCACATCACGTGAAGATGCTTGATCGTCCATGTCTATATGGCTATAGCCATACAAGATCCCTCTGTCCTTCCTGCAGAAGTAAAGCCAAGCCGACGTTGTAGCCCACTCACCCGTCGTGGGGGGTCTTGGGTGGCCATCTATCTGCTAGCAACAAATGGCGAAGGCAGAGCGAGAGGAGGCTCGAGACGGAACACGGGGCTATGTCACCTAGAGCCCTTGAGGTATTGTGGCGTAGGACATCTAGGGTGTTTTAATACTCGGAATTTACATAATTTCATCAGCACAAATCAAACGCAAATCCAACGGCCAAAAACATTGTTTATCGTTTGCACACCCAAACTGGAAAAACTCAATTACAACTCAAAGGATGCTCGAATCATGATCAATCTAGCGGCCGTAGACTCGACCTAGCTCTAACTTCATTCTAGATAGAAAAACCCTCATTTTTATTGCTAGAACTCTCGTGCTCATTCTTTACCCTTGTCCCGGATTTTTTGTAGCGTGTTGATGATGTAGCGTCTGGAACCGACTCAGCCTCGTTAGCACTTTTTTTTTTAGATCAGGCTCTTTAGCACCTTGTTTTGACCAACGTGCATTAGCCGATCGATGCATATGTGTGCTGAAAATTCAGCAGAGACAGCACTTACGCAGTGCAGTCGATAGCTTTGATGCGTCACTTGCTCAGGATCAGCAATTTCCCCACACGACCCGCAAGTCGCCGCTAACATTCAACTTTCTCCGGCTAGCTAAAAGCGCCTAAGCATTTTCAACTCTCCTGCGTCCATTGTTCCAAAAAGAAAAAGAGAAAACTGCCGTGCGTCCCTCTCGTTCGTGCAACGACATGTGCAGTCAAGCCCTCGGAATATCATCAGCTGAAACCATTACCAATTCCTTTCAGACAGTATGAAAGTTTCATCAAATTAAGCTAGTACGTACAAGACAAACGGACCATCTCTGACGGTGACTTGGTGCACACTTTTCCAAGTCATATTGGAAGCAAAGATGGAGCGATGACCGTTGGTCGATGACAAAACGAGCCACACGTACACCCGTTCATTTTACTACTAGCTTAACTGGGCGATCGAAGTGGCCGGCTAGTGACTATCTAGGGTTTGACTGCCCGCCGTAGCCTAACTGGCCGGTTCATTTTACTACTAATCGTCAGTAGTAGTGCTCTGCGCAGGCGCAGGTTTCCAACTCCCGATGATACTGTTTCTGCACGCCGCAGATGCACCGCCCTAAAGTGCAGTGTTTCGTGGTCATAACTTTGACCTCCAAGTGTCCTAATTAATGTGGGAGGGCGGATACTTGGAGTTGCAGATAGGCAACCTAACAAGAACTCACTTAACTGAAAGTTGTTACCGTAGATAGTTTAACAATTCTTTTTAACCGACCAGGGGGTTACGGAGAGTTTATTAACCAGGTTTTTTGAGTTTTAGATGAGTTTAGTAACCAAGTTGATGTAGGAATTACCCCACAATTTACAGAGCACCTGCATGTGCAGCACGAGATGACTTGTTTGAATCGCTACTAGCTAGCTAGATCACAGAATTTAAGATCGAAGTGTTGCCTAGACGCCTAGTGGAAGTAAGTATATAGGCATATACCATGTTCTCTGCAAATTGCGTCATGTTCAGCCACTAACTATCCTGCACAAAACTAGCTAGGAGTAACATGACACTAGTTCTACTCTTCACCAGCAGAGTTCATCGTAATGCCAAAGAGGATTTCACATGGCGCTTATTGCGAGATGGGCAGCGATTGGAACTCTCTTCAAAATCCCACTTGTGACCTTATTAGCACTGTTTATCGTGGTCCAGCTTCAAATAGCTTTGGATGCATCAGAAAGACAGTTGGATCCGAGCTAATCGCTATCTTTGGTTTATATGCGCCAAATGTATAAACTTTAATTTATCGGTTGCAAGTTGCAGCTAGCAACCCAAATATACATACATTAAGAGTTTAAAATGGTGTTTAGACTTCGGATGGTATAGCAACATTATCATAAGGCAGACCGAATCGATCGATCAAGTACCACCACTTGTACTTGACCAAAGTACCATTATTGTGTTTGTTAATTGTGGTTTTTAATTTAGAGGTACAACTGCGTACAGGTAGTGCTCTCTCTCATTGTGCATATCTCAATTTGTAGAGCTGCAAGTATATCACGTGTGGCCCTGCAAATTGCGACTAATTTACAAAGGCAAAACACATCAGAAAAGCTTCCCCTGGATCATGCATATGCATATTGGTTGTTAAGTACAACCTTCACAACGCCGACGACTTCACATGACTACCGGACCTGAGCCACTTGTCATCAAGCTAGCACCATGTTACTTATGTTGTTCCCTAAGGAAATTAGGTACTTTCACCCTTTTTACCTTGAGCCGAGGATGTCAGGTATGATTGGCGATGAGCCGATGAACAAGATGACAAGTAAAGAGACAAATGGTTGCAAAGAAGAAGGAGCAAAATGTCAAAGAATCTGCCGTTGCTGAAATATTGTTCCGGGCGTTTGGTTCCTTGTCGTACGTCGTGATGGCAAGTAAACGATCGATCGCATACCAACCAAATGATTAGCCCGGCAGTGAATTAAAACGATTATCACCGGCAACCTACCTCGATCCAGAATCAACGATGCACTGAACTTATGGGTATGGTATGAACCCCTTATCACGAAACATTTTGCCCCTTTAATTAACCACCGGGATCGAAATATTTAGTCAGGCATCAAACCAAACCACTATGCACCAGCTGAGATTGGAACCAAGGACGATCGATGCCCGTACCTCCGGAAATCCGAACGAGAACCGTGCAAAAATTATTCCAAGTCAATGCAGTTCTGCCATTGCCAACCGCCGAAATGATTAGTGCAATCACGAGCTGGCTAGTAATCTGAGCTGATGCTAATATTGTAGTATTATAATGTTTAGCTGGTAGAAGTGCATTATTAAGCAGAGTTGATCACATGTAGGTTCACCAGCAATGCATGTTCTCCACTCTACTATGTGATAAATCCGTACGTCCTTCTCTCCCTATAGTAACAAATCAATCCAGTTGGAGAAGGATAGTGAGAGATGTGATCTGAGGCCATAGACATGCTGGGTGCTGGATTCCCCTGCCGTCCAAAATACAGAGGCTCTGACACCTGAACTGCCGTAGATCTGTTGCAGGCGAAGCCAAAAGGCATGGTCAACGGGTCATTAATCGGTAATCACAGCAACGGGTTTAGTGCAACCTTGTTTGACTGAATATTGCAGAGTGAGGGTAAATGGGCAATGGCAAGTTTTGTTAGATCTATTTTCACGGGATCTGAAACTTCAAAGATAGTAGTACCCTCCTGTCCTTTTTTACTCCGTATATTAGATTTGAGTTAAGTAATTTGCAAAAAAAAAAAAGATTTGAGTTAAATAAACTTCTTAAATTTGAACAAAATTATAGGAAAAATATATCAACATTTGCAACGCAATCAATATCATTTGATCCATCATGGGATATATTCTTACATTAATCCATTCGTTATTATAAATGTGTTCTACAAATTTTATCAAACTTTAGAACGTTTGACTTACGACAAAGCTAATGTGTTGAGTAAAAAGGACCGGAAGGAGTACAGAGAAGCAATTGCATGCTTTTATATCTTAATAATGTGGAGGTGCATCTCACATACATTTACAGTGAACCGGAAACGAGAGTGGGGAGCGAATCAAAAACAGATATGGATTTTCCGTTCTCCTCGCCCCGCGACGCTGGTGATCCTTTCCGTCTCCAGCGGCCGTCGGGACTTCGGATGTGCGGCTGACCACGATCCTTTCTGGTAGGAGGGTTTTCGTTATTTTTTTCCAAGTTTCGGTGTCTTCTCGGGAGGGTGAGGTGGTGGCGACATCCTAAAGTCAAAATAACATCCTCTCCGCCCTATCCCTGCTCCCACGGTGCGCCTTACTTGACAGAGGGCGTGTGGAGTTATGTGTCCAACGGATATTCTGGGATCCGGCTGGGTTTCGTGTTTGTTGGTCTGGTTGTAGGTCCAACTCTTCCGATTTAGAGTTCTCATCATTGGCGATGCTCGATACTATTGTGTCCATTGGGGTCTTAGCATGACGAATTTTCGTGTATCTACTACAACAAGCTCTACTTCGATCCGGTGAAGGGGGCGAGGACGGCAGCGAAGGCTCGTTTGAGTGCTTGTAGTCGTTGCTAGGTGATCCAGCGACCTTTTTATATTAAAAAATACTTTAGTATTCTTTATACTATTGTTGATGATCACTAATAGGTCACTGAACCTTTTCGCAAAAAACAATGCAGAGGTGCATATTGACGCAGTGGCAACCGACCAACTTCTCAAAGACTAGACAACTACACAAATGAAGGTGTTTAAGTTCTGATTTGTGTGGGCAGCACTAGGTGTCGGTCACCCTAACATTGACCAATAATGGGTCATTTTCTGCAAGGCCCCCCCATTGTTGTCGCCTCTCCAACCCGTCGTTTTCCTATGGGTGGACCCTCCTCTGCTACAACACGAAAAAAATAGCCACAAATCGTCATGCGGGAGTCTCCACCCGCCGTGCGGAATATTCCCGCGTGCGACTAGCCGCCACCCCGACCATCATTTGTATCCCTACCACTCCATCCCGTCATCCCGCAGCTCCGCCGCTCCCCCTCTAGTCTCGACGGTCGCTGGACCCTCCGGTTTCCGAAAGTACGTAGCCGGCGCCGGTCCGGTCGATTCGAAAGATGTTGCCCTTCTCAGGTCATTGACATCGTACTGAGGTTATTTTTTGGCCACGGGAGCCTCCGTCAATAGCCACGCCACCGCCACGACCGAGCAGAGCGACGACTGCTTGGGTCATCGTCGACGGCACGGCGGCGTCGATTCGACAGCTCGAATTCGACATTCAGGGGTCAATTAAACAAGGTCATGCCGAATCATTTTCGCAACAGCCGGCAGATTTCTTCATCCTCGCGCACCGATGACTTATGCCTTACCATGGCATTACTCTACCACTGAGTTAAAAGGGCGGTTCAACGATTTTTTTATAAGGTGAATTTATTCTTCTCTAAATTTTAGTTTGTGCACGAGAAAGTAGTTTGATGGAGATTTGCGTTCTATAGATGAGTTCATGTGCCTCAAATCATTGAGACGATTCATCATCTTATGAGGAATATGACTTAGTTGAGGAGGATGATATTGCTTTGCTCGTGATGGTGCACAAGAACAAGAGGCCAAAGCATGGCAGATCCGCTTTTGGCCGCGAGTTCTTATGAAGATAACGACTAAAGGTTCATGAAACATTGACTATTGTGGTCCAAATCGGATATGTCTGGACAGGTACTTTTGGTGCCGGTTTAGGATGTCTACGGATTTATTCATTCACATTTGTAATTCTGAGAAGCAATATGGCCGATCCTTCAAACATATGAGGAATTGCACCAAAAAAATTGGGCATAGCACTGAGCAGAAGGTGACGGCCGCATTGCAGATGATGGCCTATGGTGTTCCGACAGATTAAAATAATTATAACTTGGCAATTTGAGAGAGCACTTCAAGCTTTTTGGTCAAACAATTTGCAAAGACGGTGGTAGAAGTGTTTGGGTTAGAATATTAGAGAGCATCCAATGCTCAAGACACTCAGAGGCTATTGGGGATAAACGAAGCCCGTGGTTTTCCAGATATGCTGAGCTCCATTGATTGCATACAATAGAGGTGAAAGAGTTGCACTTCACTATGGCTTGGACAGTTCAAAACACAAGAAGGATGCCACCAACATCTTGAGCCCATGGCCGATCATGATACAAGGATTTGGCATGCATATTTTGGGATGTTTAGATCTTGCAATTATATTAATGTCCTTCATCGATCAGCTCTCTTTGCAAAGTTAGCCAATCGGGAACATACACCGGTGGATTTTCAAGAAAAAGGTCGCACATACAACTTTGGATACTAACTTGCGGATGGGATTTATCCAAAGTGGGCTACTTTTGTGAGGCCGGTTGTAGAACCCCAAGGTAAGAAAAAAAATATAATGCTCAAACGGCTGCTAGGAAAGATGAGAAACTTTTGGTATTTTCCAATCCTAATTTGCTATTGTGCAAGGACAGGCTAGGTTTTGGGATCAAGAAACCTTTTGTACATCATTATAGCCTGCATGATCTTACATAACATGATCATTAAGAACGAGCATGGACAAAATTTGGGTTGCACCATCTATAACCTCATGGGACAACGGGTACAACCAATTTGACGTGAGATAGGGTTCAACGCTTTCTTCGGTTGTACCATGACATAGATTCTTATACGCACAATGATCTTCAAAAATATCTCATGGACGAGTGGTGGGGTTGGCGGGGGAGAAAACCCCTAGTTTCATCTATATGTTTGTTCTATTGTCGATGGACTCTTTTTTTTTGAAAGGATCTTACACTGCGTATTCAACCACAGAAAAACACAACCAAGTACAGAAATACGCAGAAATAACAAACCGAAGAACACATCGCAACAGCAGCTAGTGCTGAAGTACAGAAGTACAGAAACATTGCGTATTGTCGATGGACTTTGTTGTAATGTGGGCCAAACTTTGTTATTTTGTTTGATGTTATGAATTTGATGATCCATGTAATATTAACGTTATGGATTGTTAATTTTTTTGTTATGTTTGTTTTCAATTGATTTGATATGAGTTGGATATTATTTGTATGTATATGTATGTCGCTGCCTTATTTTAGATCAGTTGTTCGATCACTCATGTTTCATACAATGCCCTATTTTAGGACAGTTGTTGAAAAACGTTTTCCGTGCATTAAAAATTCACCTTTTCGTGTCCTATATTTTACTCCATCCAGTTTTTTTACCCTAAAATAGTGCAGCTATTGCTCCTACTGGTCCATTTTTTTCGTCACAAGAGAAAGGAGAATCACGCCGAAAAGAAGAACTGCTACTCCGGAGAAAAACCTAAGGTGGCCCCCCACCACACTCCACCCTTTAAATGCCCCCTCGACGAACGCCCCCGAGCAGCACAACAGCAACGGCACACCCACAACAAACGAGACCGTAGAACAAGGGAAGGAAACGCCTCGAAACCAAGACCACCCGAAAATCTCTCCCTAGATAGTCTAGGCTCCTAGCCGATCAAGATGGAGCAGCTCGGGGCAAGAAGTCGAACAAGATCACCGAGATCGTGAGGCTGCAGCAGATGCTCAAGAGGTGGCGCAAGCTCTCCGTCGCGGCCAAGGACACGGCCGCCTCCACGCCCGCGGCGACCACACCTACCGTCGTCACCGCCGGTGGCGGCAATGGCGGCGAGAGCAAGGCCAAGAAGTTCCTGAAGCGGACGCTGTCCTTCAACGACAGCCCGCCGTCGACGACGACGGGGCCGCCACCCAAGGGCCACCTGGCCGTGTCGGTTGGTCCGGCGATGCGTCGGTTCGTGATCCCGACGGAGTACCTGAAGCACCCGGCGTTCGCGGCGCTGCTCCAGGAGGCGGAGGAGGAGTTCGGGTTCCAGCAGGAGGGCCTGCTCCGCATCCCCTGCGAGGTGCCCGCCTTCGAGGCCATCCTCCGGGCCGTCGAGAAGAAGGACGCCGCCTTCTCCTACTGCAGCGCCGAGTTCGCCGCCGCCGCCGACGGCCGCGGCACCCCCAACAACGCGCTCTGCCGATAGCCCCCGACCTCCGTCCAGAACCGGAACGCCACGCGCCGGCCGGACACCGTCTAGCGGTGCCTGCCGCTCCCCATGCATGAAGAAAAATGTTCCTTGTGGTGGCGACTGGCGAGGGATGAATCCGTTAGTATCTCCCCCCACGGTCTAGAAATTACCGCTTACTACATTCTTTCTTTGTTGGGTTGAGCTGATTAATTCCTCAATGCATTGTTGCAAACATGGAAAGATTAATGTGAATGAAAGCATGATTTATTTTTCTCTTGATTCGTTGCGCTCTATCAGGGATCGATTGCGACCTCACCGGAAAGATTTGAATTTTCTGTTCGATCTGCAGTTATGGGTTTCATGTTATATTTTGCGTACATCTCGCCGGCCGCTGTTTTATAGTATCAGTCTTGACTGTGGCTGCACCGGTAGGTGCATGTGGTGCATGTGTAGTGTAGTACGTGTAGAAAAATTAGGGTTAGGAGCTATTAGGCCTACCCTCTATTCCTCTGCCTTATCGGTGGTGCCGCTCACAATGCATATTGAGGCTAGAGGGTGGGACCTTTATATAGACTCCAAATTCCAGATAACTCAATCTGTTTCCAGATAGGACTCGTGATTTGTTAAACCAACCACTATCATTAACAACCATTAACCGAGCCTATTACTGTTAAACAATTAGGTCCCAACACGCATGTGTGAGTCATGCGCCGAGTTCGAATACAAAATCAAACTCGCAGGCTTTAACAATCCATAGAGCCAATCCTATGGACAACCTGGTATTCCGCTCTATACTGTTCCCGGGTATTATTCCAGCGTATTAATATACACTGTGTTCCAGTATAGCCGTACCGGCTTCCTTAAGTATATTTCCTTAAGTACAATTCCACATCATTAATTCCATGTTATTTCCGTGATGCTTCCACACTGAAGTTTAATTCCGGACAATGTAGTAAATATATAAAATGTTGCAAGACACAATTTCCTACATCTCCCACTTGACTGAAAACAATTTATTTAAGCTAAGTGAATTCCCATGCTATCACATGGTTAGGCGTTAATTCCTTCCTTCAGTGCATTCACGTTGTATATAAACCTTTGTGACTTTTGGAGTCAAATTATCACAAAGTAACAGGTTATGATGCACATTTCCACGACCTTAAGTTCACGAAGAAATTTCCTTAGCCATATACCTTCCTTCAATGCTTGACAAGCATCAAAGTATTCATATTCCGTAAACAAAGAATATCCATGTTTCCATTGTAAATAATAAATACCTACAAATGTAAATATTAGCACATAACATAAAAATAGATTACCTTTCACGAAGATCATATATCCAAAAATAGTGTCAATATATCCACGCAGTTTGAAGGTTAAGAGCATCAAAGAATGAATAATCCACGTTTCCTTGCGCCAACAAATACTTTTATGTGATTCCAAGAATCTTTCTGAAATTAACATTCCATTTGCTAAAAATTCCAGCAAATCCTTTTCCGTGCTAAGACCAGGTCGCACGAATAATGTCCCAAAATAACTGAGGATGACAATTATTCTTCCTTTTTCCTCACGAGTTTAAATTAATTCCTCGCAGAGTATCATTCCCTTAATAAAAAGGTACATGACAGGTTTGCTCTTTTCCATAGAAAAATATATCAAAATATTATCTATGTAATTCCACTCCCAAAATGCAGGAAGTTTTAGACATATCTTTCATATGAAAGTTAGAACTGAACCAAGCTTTCACTTCCATCAATGTGATATTTTAAAAACAATAAGAACATAGTTAGCACATATAGTAAAATAAAAAAATCATACTAACCTCTTTATATGATCGTCTTCCACCATTAATAAAACCATATGGCCTGATATTCCATTGATGTGAAGCTTGTTCCAAAAAACATGAATTGATCAATTCAATTAGCAAACATTGTCATTGTTCCCACCTCCTCTAAATTCCAGAGTTTCCACAAAGTATAACACTTTCTTTGTGTAAATAATTAAACAGCAACAACTCCTCTAAATTCCAGAGTTTCCACAAAGTATAAATATTTCCTTTGTGTAAAGAATTAAACAACAAACTTAGAATTGTAACTTCCACTAAGAATGTTGCATTAAACTTCCTTGTAAATAAATCCAATAACAACCTATAGGCATGCGGTTGTTTAGTAAAATAACAAGTTCCTAAACTTTTATTATTCATCATTGAGTTTATTCCTTCCCGCAATGTTTCCACCCATAATTAACATTAGCAACAAGTTTAGTATTTTTCTTTCCTCTAAAATATAGAGTAACTTCCTCAAATAACACACAATAGTAGCCAAGATATGATGGCCCAATTTAATTCCTCCCACTTTTCCTAAGCATGTTAGTGTTGGGAGTGTAACTTGGTGTTTTCCTTTGAGTTTAACACATATATTTCAGTGTGACTATTAATAAACACACCCTTCATGAGAAAATATCATATTCCTACTTTCCACCAATTTTCACTTTTCCAGATCAAAAACGAAATACCATTTGATCCACTAGAAATATAAACATTAAAATAAATCTTGGTGTGCTTTGTAGTAAACAATGATTCCAATTCCATACTACCAAAATATAAATAGAATACCTCTTTCCAGTTCACAAAATATAAATAGTGACTGTGATAAATAATGACTTACTTAACAAATAGTAGTATGTAATGCTTTCATAATCCAGTGAATAACCAAGAGTTGTATTCCTCCATTCAACCATGGAGTATATAACATAAGACAACGATGAATAATTCCATGCTCATCACATTAGTTTGAATTAATATTCCTGAAGTGTACTTCCCCCACCAATCAGTTTCAAACCTTGTAATCCTTTGATGAACTGATTTTCCACTTCAGTATGAGATGTTAATACAACAAAAACCTTCCGACTTGTATTGTTAAAGATATTAATAACCATATCAAGTGAATCATGAAATAAACAAATATATCCACCTCAAGTAGGAGTGTCCAAAAATACCGTAAATATGTGTTGATAAAGTATCATAATCCTCCCACTAAAGCTTAGAATTCCAGAATTAATAATCCACTAATTTTGTTCCTTGATATGTGACCAAGTTGTAAATGAGATAAAATAATTGTACCTCTAATGGGAGTGTAAAACCAAATGTCACATTGAAGAGAAATCCATAACTGTAGTCCTCCCACTTAAAGTTTATAATTCCAGAATTAACAATCGTAATTCTGTTTGTAGAGTATGACCAAGTCGTAAATAACTGAATAATAAAATTCCGAGCATGTGTTCCTTTTACAAGTGTTCCTCCATACGGAGTTATCTTCACAACCAAATAAACGATTTGGTAACCAACTTCCAATGGATTATCAAGATAAACGACACCATTGTGTTAAATTCGATAATAATGCACTAATTTCCATTGAGCAATAATTCCACTCTTCCTTTTCCAAATAGCATACATAACCAACAAATTCCGATAGAGAAGTGTAAATTAAAATTCCTTCTCATCGTAAGTGACAAAATGATAATTCCTCCATAAACAGAGTTCGATTACATAATTTCCAATTCCAAAGTATATACAATTTATCATTAGTGACTAATTAATACACTTATTATTCCTTTGAATTGTTCACATGTGAGTAAATTTGCTATTGTATTCCATCAAATTATGATGTAGAGGCAAAGGAAAAAAAAAATCCAACTATATGGAAAAGTAGTGACAAATAAATATTTAGTGCAAGAAATAACATTGGACATACCGTTGAGTAAATATCGATTTACTCTTCCATTGGAGTATTTCCCATATTCCTCCAAAATAATAAGTAATGCCACTTCCATTATAAACATGCTTCATGCATGTCGCCTCATCATCGTTGCGCCAGAGAATTCCGATGAATTATTAAAATACTCCGATAGATTTCGGAGTAATCCAATGAATCCAATATATTCCGGTGATAATGTAAATCCCGTAGCAATTAAAAACATAGTAGCAAAAATAATAATTAATCCGTCTGACAATGAGTTTAACAAATTTCCTCGGAGTAAATTCCAACTTCCTCTAGAGGCGAGTGGTGTCCAATAAAAGAAGTCCACAAAAAAAAAACTTTTCCAGGTTACGTAAAATATTCCACGTAATATGTGTACGCTCATATTCAACAGCAAAAGAATCAATCATTGATCAATTTAAATATGTGAACTAGTTTACTTTCCTTAGTCCAAAATTTCATAGTTTTCCTTTCCCTGTGACTTTTCCGGTTTAGACATTTCAATGACATAATCAATATTTCCTTTCCAAACCGTGTAGTTTGATCCACCAGTCTACAGGTTCAAGTAACTCAGAGTAAACAATATTTTGACGCGAGATAAAAGTGTTACCGATGAACGGAAGTTTGCAGCGATTCCATGCTTACTCCCGTTTGCTTTGCTTCCTCGATCAATTGGGGTATAACTAGTGCAGCGAATTTCTTTCCTCTCTTTGCGATTTCCTTCCTCGATCGGATCGGATCGGATCGGATCGAGTGACCCTACCAGTAATAAAAACCGAACCCTCGCAAGGAGCAGTATTGATCCGATCCTGTGGATTGTACAGGATATACAACCAGCCTTCCTCGATGTGTGAGTTAAAGAAGCAAGAGCAGCTAGCTTATCCAGTAGTATTTCTGTATTCCGTGGGCAGCTCTCCATGATTCCTAGATCTGCGTGCGTGAACTGTCTCAACTTGGTGCATGATCTCTTTCCTTGGCCGCAGCGCAAAAAATTACTCCTGCGCAATCTCCGTGCGTAATAACAAATTAATTTCCTTCCTCGCTGTTCATGTAAATCTTCCAGCAACTTCGATCTCGCGGGCAGATTAATCAGAATTGAGCAGCGACATTGATGAGGGATTCCACCCGGCGGTTTCGAACAGCCCGGCGAGCGATGGCAGAGTAAAATCGAAACGCGGTGACTTCCGATTGGATCTCGTGCGAGTTCTACAGAATTGCAGCAGATTCGTGACCCTTGGCGACCGGATCTGAGGCTTCTGTGGGATCCCGTCCAGATGTTCTTCCATGGCGACCGGATCTGAGGCGCACATGGATGCGACGGGATGGACTGGGGATCGATTTGATTGAGCGGCAGGAGAGTCGCCCGCGGAGGTAAGGCTAGAGTGCGCAGTGGATCTTCATCAGTCGATGATGGCCGACGGCAGAGTTGCAAAGCGGAACGACGGTTCCCGGCGGCGATGAACCATCGACTCTGATACCAATGTAGAAAAATTAGGGTTAGGAGCTATTAGGCCTACCCTCTATTCGTCTGCCTTATCGGTGGTGCCGCTCACAATGCATATTGAGGCTAGAGGGTGGGACCTTTATATAGACTCCAAATTCCAGATAACTCAATCTGTTTCCAGATAGGACTCGTGATTTGTTAAACCAACCACTATCATTAACAACCATTAACCGAGCCTATTACTGTTAAACAATTAGGTCCCAACACGCATGTGTGAGTCATGCGCCGAGTTCGAATACAAAATCAAACTCGCAGGCTTTAACAATCCATAGAGCCAATCCTATGGACAACCTGGTATTCCGCTCTATACTGTTCCCGGGTATTATTCCAGCGTATTAATATACACTGTGTTCCAGTATAGCCGTACCGGCTTCCTTAAGTATATTTCCTTAAGTACAATTCCACATCATTAATTCCATGTTATTTCCGTGATGCTTCCACACTGAAGTTTAATTCCGGACAATGTAGTAAATATATAAAATGTTGCAAGACACAATTTCCTACAGTACGCCCATCTACCTTCTGAAGAAATGAATGGCGCCATTGGTTCGTTCGTTCGTTGTACAACTCCAACCAAATGCTGAAGAAAAAACAATCACCGCATTGTATCAAACTTTTTTCAAAAGGGAAAAAAGGTCACGGTGGCGCTTTTGCCTCTTTTCACTGTACTGCTTTACTACATTTTATTACTTGTCACATGATGCAAAGTGTCAGGTGAGCAAACCGAGCAGCACTGCAGCAGTTACCTGAGCAAAGAAACCGAGCAGCAGCAGCAGCAAAGCACAGTTTACGCTGCAAACAACCCGGCCGGCGACCAACTGTACGATGAAGGCAACGCGACGCAGGGACAAAACACGGCCTCCGAATTCATCAAGTTCACTGTTGATGCACCGTACTGTACGTCTGTACCCCCTCTAACGGCCAGCATGACGCAGACCCGGCGGCTGTCGTCATCCGAATTGTTTGGTTTACTCTTGAGTTTCAGTTGTGATCTCCACAGGGTAATCGGAGTTTGGTGTTAACTGGAGCTATCTATTCTAAGCTAAACAACAGCCGAGTGGAGTGAGTACTCGGATATCCAGGACAGATCGATCTGCAACCATATCCCTATACTTTTCCGTTGCCATTGTGCAATTTTCAACCTTCCGGGAGCCCCCAAAAAACAAAGCGGCCTCCTTTTTCCTCTGTTCTTTTCTGAAGGAAAACAACAGCCGAGTGGAGTGAGTACTCGGATTCCAGTCTCCCAAGGAAAAGTGGCTGCACTTGGACGCACGCATCTCGTCTCGTCGCCGCCCGCCGCCGGCCTTGAATGAATCCCCCTCGGATAAAACCACCAGAGGTTTCTCTGGTCCAACGGTATCTCTCTCGATGTCGATCAGATGCTGCTTCGCATCCCAATGCGTCTCGTTAGCTTCAGGTCCACCGCGCGCGCGTGCCTATGCATGATAGGTTGAAAATCTTGGTTAGATTGTTCAACCCAATACGATGTAACATGAGTAGTAGTAGATTAGAAACACCGAGCTCTAGAAGCAAATGTGTTGCGCCGGTCAATAATGAAAGGCAATGCTCCATATTTCTCATTGATCTGTTAAAACCGATGACGAGGTGCAGGAACTTGCAGGTTCTCGCTTTTTTTAGGGAAAACTTGCAGGTTCTCGATGTGTGATAGATCCGCAGCTTAATCAAGTAGCTCCACTGACGAGCTTTCTGGGCCGGTGTGAACTCGGTTTAGCCGTTAACCATCTGAACCTGCAGTCATTAGGTGTTCTTTAACCTGTCATACTGTCATCAGGGTTCTTGTTGTGCCGATCCTAATGTGCTACCAGTAGTATGACTACGATCGCGCCTCTGCGGCCATGTGAGGCGTGCGAACGGCGACGGGCATGTGCTCGGCACGTTGCGAGGTGTCGAGGCAGTAATGGAGCGTCCGTCCCCGGAGGCCGGGCGGAATAGTTTATCGCCATCGATGATGGGGGTCGCCGGCCGGCCATCGCCCAAGTACATGCTCTACTGGCCAAGTACCTGCAAGGACGTACCCTCAGATGCTGCCTAATTTAGTATGCGTACTTTGCTTGAGACTTGGGAGAGCACCTCCTGATCTGCATCGGATCCACAAATTCCACGGTTCCATTTTTTTTTTTTTTGCATCCGGAACTAGCGGTAGTTGCCAGCCACTTCCTGTTCTTCGGCAACCGAGTCGCCGCATGTGCGCCTCACGTAGCCGCCGGTGCGGAAAACTGGAGCTCCACTTGTAACCAGGTAGGAGGAACATTGGCGCGACTGACTGCACCGCACCACAAGCTAGGCAGACTCGACCGGGTCGGTCATCAGGTTTGTTTCATTGCCAAATGCCAAGCTTGTGACAAGATTGGAAATATCATCTCTGTTTGCGCAGCTACCGTGAAACCAGAGCAGAGAGTGTCCAGTCAAAATATCGAATTCACTTATCCGGGTGACTGGAACAGGAAAAGTCTGAACCGCAAAGAGCAAGCCTGGTCTGTGGAAAATAATCGATGTGCAATATTGGGTGGTTCTTCAACGACAGAGCTGGAGAGAGAGACGAAAGCAAATGATTCGCCGTGTTTATTTGGCCTTCTGATAGCAACCGAGGCACCGTATATGCCAAACGCAGATGACGCTTTCAGTCAACCTTGCATCAGCCCTGCCCCGTTAGTCCATGCCTGAATGAGTGAAAGCTGAATCGTTCAGACCGCGTCTTTTGGCTCTTCTTAGAAGCGTAATTGTTAATGATATATTAGGGAAAACTGTTATAGCTGTTAGCAAATAACTATTATTTTGTCAACCAAATGATCGTTTATTTTTCGCCTGCCCGGAAGATATCTCTTGTTTATGGCACAATCATGCACTCAAATAAAGGAAGATTGCAGGGCAGGTTAGTTCTGGAGCAATATGTTGTTGTAAGCTGATGGAAACAAATATGAAAAACAACTGGTCAGCTACAATCTGTCGATGATGCAATTACATAAGAATAATGTAATTGATGTCGTTCCTTCTGGCCATCAGACTTGACATCCATGATGATGCAAGTCGCCGAGAATTTCTTCTCCAGCATTCCGGTGACCACCGTCACACCTCACGCGGTCCTCCTTTAACCCGGGGTGTCACTCTAAGTATATATGGTAAATTTCTGAATTCCTGCAAGATGTGAAGTTTAATCCGATCTTTCGGTTGATCCTTGATGATCAAATCTGGGTAGTTCGATAAGTACTCAGTGACAGTACGATCTCTCTGGTTGTTTTATAGCAGTACAGTACCTTAGAACTGAACTTTACTTCAACCTTTAGCTAATCTGGGCACGATGTTATCACATGAAAGTCTCATAAGGCGACTCAAACTCCAATCAAAGGCATAATGAAGTACAAAGGTGCTTATCGGCTTGTGTAAATGTCTCCTGCTCCCTTAGAAGTGTGGCATGTTCTTGCGTTTCTTCGAAGGGGACTAAGTTAAACTAGCAACTCTGAACTCTGAACTTGCACCGGGTAAACAAAGTTCACATTTCCCTGCATCGCTCGTAAAATGCTGACAGTAATATAGTGATCTTATCACGTGAAAATCTCATAAGGGGACTCAAAGATCCAATATAAGGGCATAATGAAGTACAGGTGAGCTTATCGCTTGTGTAATGTCTTTTGTCTGCTTTTTAGTAGGGAATGTTGTAGTCACCAAGTTAACCTATAGCTACTCTGAACCTATGATTTTTTTTTTTTTTTTTTGCGAAAATCTCTGAACCTATGCTGACAGTAACAAACCAAGTTCACATTTCCCTGGCCCGCTCATAGAATCCTGACAGTAATATCGCCGAAGCAATGAGATATAGAGATTCATGGACATCCAAGCACGAACAAAATGGTCTTGCCATGCGCGCAGCATGTGAGAATGCACCTCAATTTCAAGTCGGCACATGACTTGCAACCGTTGTTATGTTCAGGCATGGATGCCCAGTTATACAACAGGGTATGCTTGACATGTGGGGCTGTTTGCTTGCAACTGTCAAGAACATAGGAGCGTGAGTGAAGATTGTGCAAGTGCAGGCGCCATTCAATTCGATCCAGTTGCATGTGGTGAGATATGAGGAAGACTTCTTGTTTTGGGCCATGTTTTGTTTCTAGCTTCTGTAGTGGGAGGTGCGTGTGCATGCAGGGAGAAGAGAAACTGAGGGAGATGTTGGTAGGGAGGCATGTGGTCTTACCCAAGGAATATATGGAGGAACATGAGTTGGTACACCATCCGCACTTGGCATGATGTTTCATGTGTATGTGGAACAAATTAGGGTGGGGGCTGTTTGTGGTGGCAATCATGCGAGAAGATAGCAAGGTTTGAAGATTTATATTTGGCAATGCCACCACGTTTCTGACAGTAGCAGAGCGACACTGATCGTAATTGCAAATTCTATTGTTGCTTTCCTGTCATGAATGGAGACATAGATGCTATCATGAACGTGACAAGATCCTAGCTCACATTCTGCACAATGTTGCTGTCCTAAGGATGCCCATTTCCTGTCAGTAACGATGAATCGTCTCATGTGGATGCAGAATGCTTGCATATGGTTTCAGGTTTCAGCGGCAGCAGAGACGCACTTCCTGATATCAATCAAGCATGTGCCAAGATCCTAGCGCACATTTTGGGCAGTCTTCCTGTCCTAAGGATGCCCAGCTCTGCTAGTACTGATCATGAACCATGCATATCACATTGTGAATGCCTATGTATAATTCCAGTGTTCAGCAGCAAGCTGTACCTTGGCACTATGCTTCCCGTGTTTACTTTCTGAAGTTCCACTATGCTGTTTCTGGATGATTGAGACGAACTGGAGACATAGATGCTACCATGAACGTGACAAGATCCTAGCTCACATTCTGCACAATCTTGCTGTCCTAAGGATGCCCATTTCCTGTCAGTACCTATGAATCGTCTCATGTGGATGCAGAATGCTTGCATATGGTTTCAGGTTTCAGCAGCAGCACAGGCGCACTTCCTGATATCAAGCATGTGCCAAGATCCTAGCTCACATTTTGGGCAATCTTCCTGTCCTAGGGATGTTCAGTTCCTGTCGCTGTTACTACCGATGAACCATACGTTTCAGCAGCAAAATGACGAGACAGTGATCGACTAAGATGGCGGGTCCTGTCAGTAGGATGCCGATCAGCTGAGGTCTAACGTTGTAAACCCGGGAGACAGAATAAATGTGTTTGTCCCTAGGTGCATTGGGGGGTCAGACACAGTGGCCATGCCATGCCACATTGGCACCCATGATTCACGTGACAGAGACACACCATCGATGCTCTTGTAGGATCAACATCCACGTTTTGCTGTCCTCGATCGATCCAGTGCTGCCGATCTCACGTTTCCGGCCTGAAACAAAGCTGGCAGAGGAACCATCCGGAGATTAATGGAGTGTCGTGCTCAGCAGCCTAAGATGAACATGGCGATGGTGAACAGCCCGCCGGCCAGTCGACAAGGAGAGATCAGTGCACTGACGAATTTCTCCTACCCCTCGCGTCGCCCCCCAGGCGGCGCTAGGGGCGCAAATTTCGTCCGCCGCTAGCCCTCTCCCGTCTGCCACCCCTTGCCGCTGCCGTCGCCGGAGCGGCGGCACCCCTCCGCTGCCAAAGGTGGTCGGGGGGGGGGGGGGGGGGGGGGGGGGGGGGGGGGGGGAGGGGGCGGTTCTTCTTCTCGGCTGGAGGTGACCGGCCCGTGGGGGCGGAGGCGGTCGGGGCGAAGGAAGCCGACCCGGCGGGCTTGGGCGGCGGCCGGTGCGTGGACTGCGGACGGCGGGGTGGTGGCTGCGGCGTCGTCACCTGCTCCTGCGGAGAGGGGCCGCCTGCGTGCGTGCCCGATGGGCTTGGCGGGCCCGATCTGGGCTCGCCGGGTCCGGACGGCGGGGAGCTGCGGCGTTGCGTCGAGGACGCCTCTGCTGGGAGCTCTGGGGTGGTGGTGGCTGGTGGGCTTGCCGGCGCCGGTGCGAGCTGATGTGCGTTGAGATGGCGTGCGGCTTGGGTGAAGACCCTTTCTCGGCCTTGTGCCGTGACCAGCGATGGCGGCGGCCGTGGCCGTCGTTGCCCTTCCTGGAGGCATCGCTGCGTAGCTGCTGCCCACCTCCCGCACGGATCCAGCTATCTTGGTTCTCCAGGGGAAACCCATGATCTCATGATCGGACGACGACGGCGCCTTGGTGTTGTTTTCCCTCTTGGGGGCTTCGTCACGGAGGCCGGCATCGGCAAGAGGGACCCGAGGTTGGCGGTGGGCGGTGCGGGTGTTCCACGTAGTGGCTTGCGCGGCAACGACGATGTCGATGAGCAATGGTTTGGTTGCGGCAAGATCTTGGTAGTCGGCTCTTGTTCCGGCGTGTCCGACTCGTCTTCTCGCTGGACTTCCCCTGCTATGAAGTCGAAGCTGCGACCAGTGTGTCTGTGGCGACGATGACGTGCGTGGGGCAGTCGGGCTGTGGCGACCTTCGTTGGCGCGGATCCTGCCCATCTCCTCTTCGGAGCTCCTCTTCAGAATCGCAGCTGCCAGCCTATGCGTGAGGGGTCATCTGATTGGCATAGGCCGGTGTCGGCTTCGCGAGGCCGCTGCGGTGAGGTCTTCTTAGGTGGTCGTCTCTTCGGTGAAGTCGGAGTCGCTCTCGGTGGAGTGATGACGATGACGCTGGTGGACAACCTCGACGACGACTTTCATCTTCAGCGGTGTGTGTGCGGTCTACTTTTGGTAGCCAGGATGACCGTGTGTGCCCTCGCGACGGTCGTGTTCCATAACGATCGGTGAGGGTGTTTGTACTGGTTTTAGGCCGGTTTCCCGTTAATTAACCGGTCAACTCCCACTTCTTCTTAATTAATGAAAATGGCAAGTCTTTTGCCTCGGTTAAAAAAAAAGTGCACTGACGAAGCTAGGTACGTTGTTGCAGGTACATACGTAGTACTGACGTACAGTACAGTATACTTATATGCAAAACATGCCGGCCGGCCGGCCGGCGCGAGATCATGGAGCTGTAGCGCGACGAGTTGGAGGACTGGAGGCAGAGCAGCAGACAGTGTCGATTCGTCTCCGTTCAATGGGCTGATGCAAGTAAAGGGCTAGTTTCTTTTGGGCCGGGGTTACTGTGGAAACGGAGCTTAGCTGCGACATAGAAGTGCGATGAAAAAGCTGGGAAGCTGCAATTGGTGAGGGCAAGCGTTGCTTAAAATTTTGGAGCTGACACTGATATCAATTGTTGAGATTCGCCTAGAATCGATCAGATCAGAAAATCACAAACACAAGACGCTCAAAATCTTATAGCCAGGGACACGTATCGTGCCCTCTATTTAATTGTTCCACATTTCTTTGTCAAATCTGACGAGACAAATCTTGCTACAAACTCACGCACCTGACTGTGCATATATATGCATGAACGGCCGACCTAAGACAACCTAAACCTGCTTCTACATGGACTCGGATACAAACCGTACTAGTACCAAGAAAATACAGAGAAATAAAGATAAACAAAGGGGACGATAAGAGAAGATTTTCAGCGTGTCATTCATCATTATTAATTCATATTTTAAAATAGAAAAAAACATAGCTATAGGAAGTTATTCAACATATTCTGACTAAAATGAATAATCGTATAATTATTCAAAATATATCATAAAAAATTGACCTTGCATGGTCATTTTCAAATTATAATATTTATGCGAAATTAGAATATAAACAAAACTCTTATTCGTTGTCAGGTGTAGCATATGTTGCCCAGGGCCGTCTCCAGAAATTGAGGGCCCCGGTGTGGAATGTTAAGTGATGATTCATTTTTTAAAGAAAAAACATACAGTAACTATTATAGCTAAAACATTAATGCTTCGTTTGGATGTTTGCATTGGGAGGCTAGACATTATATTGGGTTGAATGTCCAATACCCAAGATATTGATATTGAGATTGAATGTCAATATTTCTGTTTGGATGTATTAGATAGCCCAGACTAGATATTGAGATTGAATGCCAAATGTTGTTTGGATGGTCTAAGTGATGAATTGTAGTTCTTCAAGACTTCGATCATTATATTGTTATTTACATGTATAAAAAGTGTACGCAACAACCACATCATTCTGGTATTTGCGACAACTAGCAAATAAAGAACAATGAATATCAATAATATTCTCGAATAGTTCGACAACAACATAATATCAAATTCAATGCAGTATCCATCATAAAGGACCACCTGAAAATAATATCAAGTGTCAAGCATACACACTGGCTCATACGTAATATTACAAGTTAACTAAACCAACACATCATAATCGCATCATAGGTGAAAGATATCCTCACATCTCCAATCATGCACATAAGAAACCAAGTCTACTTCTTCCGAGATTTTGTAGCTACAATGTACAGAAATTTTATCACACAAAATAATCACCAAAACATGTTAAAAAACCAGCACATCATAATCGCATCATACGTACAACACATCAAAAATACAATTGAGACATCACGTGTTCTAGCTACTGTATTTGGCAAATACTCCCTCCATTTTTTAATATAAGATGTTTTAGCTTTGTCCACATGCACATGCACACAAATGTATGTAGACACATTTTTGTGTGCATGTTCATTCATTTTAGTGTGCATATAGACAACATGTGTATCACCTAAAACATCTTATATTAAAAAATGGAGGGAGTAGCACATCACAAACAACTCGATCAGGATTTGGCAAATATCACAAACAGACCGGGGAGGCAACAGAGGGAGGGGAGGCTTGTGTCTAGGGTTGTACAGGTGGGGTCCGCGAAAACCCGCTAAAGTACGATTCAAGTTAAAATTGAACTAACTTGTCACAATCAGATGAAACTGATTTTCTAGCTAATATACACGAAGTGGGCCGGGTTCGGGCGCCGCTATGAAACCCTACTTGTGTCCTGCAACAACAACCATGGCTCCAGTCGCCGGATCTCGGGATGCAGGTGCACCGGCCGTCGGGATCCGTTCAATCTTCCCGAACCTACAGCCTCAGAGAGAGAGAGAGAGAGAGAGAGAGAGAGAGAGAGAGAGATGAGAGGGGAGTGAGAGAGCAGGCGCAGCAGGGAGGGAAGACTGAAGATGCGGCGGGGAGGGCGGGGGCTCACCTGTGCCGCCGTCCGTTGGACGCTGGACGGGAGGGTGGAGGGAGGGGGGCTCAACTGCGCCGCCGTTGGCGCTAGGTCAAGCGTGCGGGGGTGGAGCGCGACCTTTGTCGAGCAGTGTGTCTGCTCGCTCGCGAAGCTGTATGAGAGCCTCACGTTCGCGAATACCCAGCGATGTCGATGGAAGAGGCTGGAGATTGGGGAGCGAGACGTTTGCCTTCGCGCGGGCTAGCTCGATATCGAGCCTGAAACCACGCCCGAATGCCACGCGCAGCCAAACAACAATATTCGGGATATTCGGGCCGGACGGACGTGAATGTCTAATATCGATTCTCAAAGAAAACATCCAAACGATGCCTAAGACGTAAGTACGTATCTACTCAATAAAACATACATCCATAAAATATTTATTTTATAATATCAATGTAATACAACCACATCCAAAGTAATTGGAAAACTTTTAAATGAAAACTTAGAGGAAAATTAATTCTAGAATATATTAATTGAGTAGTATCCAAACCTATAAGCAAGGAGTGGAAGGTTTTTATTTTTATTTTTCACAAAAGAAGTGGAAGGATGTGTACAACGTTTTATGGGCCTTCTCCCATACGTACACTCCAGGCCCATTTAAAATATTATCTTCTTCGTATCTACGCTGGACAGAAACTTCCATCGACCATCAATGGCGCTTCCGCTCCAGAAAAAAGTCAGCCATGGCGCTGCTCTGCTAATCTGCTGGAGCCTGGAGTCAAGTTAAGGAGTGGGGCGGAGTACGCTTCTTCCCCACCGAAGCTAGACCTGGTGCGGCCGCTCCTATGGTGTGTCCTCCAATTTGGAGGCCCCAAGTTTTGGGGGGGCATGTGCCATCGAGATCCTCGCTCACCCTCATCGACGACCCTGATTATGCCCTTCGTATTACATATTTGGCTTGCTATGTCTTTACTATCACAAATATATCAATTTGGTAGTCGCTACAATGCTTCGTATATTACGCGTCAATATCAACTCATCTATACATATTTAGTACACGTTTAGAACTATTTCTTATATTTTTCCTATATTTGAACGTGTGACATTGAATTATATATCCCATTTTGCTGAGGTCTCGCCCAGTGAAACTATGTGAGACAATATTTTTCTCAAACATTAATTTTCTTAATATGGGCAATTTTTATATTAAACATTTATATTTAACTCTTTAATTTGATATAGACTTCAACACAAATTTCATTTGATACATTTGATATTTTTCTTGAGAGCCTAATCATGTAATATAGCGGCTAAATTTAATATTTAGCGCTTTGTTGTACAATTGTAAATATACATGTGAGCAAGATTGAAACACATATATTGTTTATTTTTGTCATTTTATCTTAAAATTTTATTTAGACCTAGCACAACCATTTGTTGGATTATGTTTGTTACTAAACTAAAACAAAGTGAAAAGAAAATATACATCTTCTAAGGAATGAATTTTGCATGATTAATGTATTATAGGATGAATATATATATATATACCATTAAATATCTTAGTAGAGGATTTTGCAACATATGAGTTTCAGTAGTAACATTACTCGGCTATCGAGAGAGTATTGTCAAACACATTCTACTCGGTAGTATACCGTGAAACACATTATTCAAGCATCGAGTTTTCAAATGTTGCTAAAAGATAACCGAGTGAATTTTGCATGCAAATGCACAGGCTCGTTAAAGCACACTTTTCATGGAAATATCCTTCAGATTTATATCGTACCACAGAGAGCTTCTGGCGAGTGTTTCTTATGGTTGTTTCTGTCACACACAAGTTGCAAAACTTGAGAGAATTGACTATACAAGTTGTAGCAATAGACGGTGGAAATGGTTGATTAAATATTTGAGTAAAAGTTGAGTTCACTGAAAGCAAATAACATAAAAATAAATGTTTAATGTCAATAAAGAGGGTGTGAGGAGAATACGATACATGGTAATAGTTAATATGCCCGGATGGAATGGATATGTGATTTATATTCCTCATATTGAGTGGTTGGTAGGCGAGTCACTATTGAATAATCAAACTCCGAGTACAGAACTATGCTCTTCTTATGAAATTCCTGCGTAAATTTATGAATAGAGCGGATATACCCTGGGTAAAATTAATTTGGGAAGCCCATTATTCAAATGGGAATGCCTCAGGCCGAAGCTGTTGTTGGATATTTTTGGTGGAAAGACTGTATGTCACTGTGGAATACCTATGCAGAATTAACAGCTTGCAAACTTGGTGATGGGAAAACTGTGAGACTATGGAAGGATAAATGGCGTGATGAGACACTACATCTTTCTATGCCACATCTGTTCTCTTTTTCAAAGCAGCAAGACATATCTATCAAGAAGTTCAGAGAATATTTTCATCTGAATATGCTGAACCATTTTCATCTCCCTCTATCGATGATAGCTTTTCAGCAAAGTGAAGAACTAGCTACTATTCTGGACTTGGAAAAGTCTGATCCTGTTATAACTGATGAATTGGATACTTGGAACCTACAGAATGATGCTAAATTCTCGGTTAAGAGAGTCTATGCCCATCTCACCAGTGCTGACTTGGCCCCTGCTCCTTTTCATTGGATATGGAAATCATGTGCTCAACTCAAGCACAAGTTTTTCTTCCGGTCCTTATTCAAGATAGACTTAACACAAGAGATCTCTTGACTCAGAAGAACTTTCATATTGATGACAAAGCTTGTGTTCTCTGCCAAGACACACCGAATGAAACAGTTCAGCATCTATTTTTTGGTTGTGATTTTAGTCAGACTTTCTGGTGGAAGCTTGGGCAGGAATGGAACACTGATCTAGAGCTACTGGATATGTTGGTGGATGGAAGAACTAGATCCAACGCAAGATGTTTCAATGAATATCTAATTTATTGGATGCTGGAGTCTTTGGAATCATAGAAACAAGATCATTTTTGACACGGGAGAGCTAGATTTAGATGTCTGTTTCTTCATGTTTAAAGAGACTTTTGCTTTAATTATGCATAGAGCAAAGCCCTCTCTTAAATAGGGTATGCAGCTTTGGCTTGATGCCATGTAATTTTTGACAGGAAGGATTTTCACCGCAACACATGTAACACCCCATTTATAAAATGAAAATCGCAGTAGGGGCTTTCCCTACTGTTTTCCTGTCAAAAAAATATAATCAAACTCCTCAGGCCGAAATTGTTTGATTTTATTGACCTGCTTGCTGTTACCGCAAATCATGGTAAGCTAACAATTAAGATTGTGAGACCAGACCAACGCTTTATGTTTGGGAACTTCTCGTTATTCTCGAGTTATCTTCGCTCCTCTTTGATATAAGCACATGTCACTTAGGAGATCGCGGTTTTGCTAAATAACAAGTGGTTATCTATGTAGTACTTGGGATAAAAATTTCTATGGGCCCTTAACTTAGATAACAAGCATTATGCAAACCATAGGTAATCAATCCTATAAACAACAATAAGAAGACCTTCACAAATAAATAGAAAGGAATAGGCATAAACACATCTTACCAATCCCCTACATCTTCCACGCCTATGGGGCTTTACTCGGACATGGGAGAGGTAATAATCATAAACTCAATGATCAAATGAGCATGGTCATCTCGATATACCATAGCAAGCCACAATAGTTGGAATATCAACCAAATCAATATCACAGGTTCAATCTCGAATAGAGTTTACGACCCTAGCCTTAGAAAGAAAGATGAATCTCTCTCTCTCTCTCTTTATAAATAAATATATATATATATATGTATATGTGCGGATAATGATGGTGGAATGTTGGATCTTGAAGAAGATATCAAGGAGTAGATTTGGCAGATGGTTCTCCTCTCCGAATCTTCTTCTTCTTCGGTGGTCCTCTGTACGTTTTCTACCCCCCCCCCCCCCTCCTCAAAAAGTTGTTTCTTTTGACGAGACGTAGGCGTTGGAGTATGGTACGGCGGCTGGTACGCTCGCGCCCGACCAGACCGCTGATCGTTAACTCGGTTGGACGCGTTGATTGATTTTTCTCCAATTAAGGAATTATTTGTATTGCTCCAAATCTCTTGATTAATTATGACTTCATTTCCTTCCTAAAGTGCATGGTCCACAAAGTCACATGAAAAATAAAAGTTTCTCGATCTCGGGGTTTTGGGTTAGTGTAAAGATGAATATAGGTGAAACTCGAAGGAAAACCAATGAAAAACATCTAAGAATACTCTATATAAAATAGAGCTATCAGATACCCCAAGCTTAAACCTTTCTCGTCCTCAAGTTACTTATCAATGAAAAACAAACAAGGAAAATTGACATTTAAAGAAGATAGCTTAGCAGTCCGAGATGATATAGTATTTTCGCCTTCACAAATCCTGCAACCTTAAACAAGATAATACTACAATTTGCAACGTTGCACATAATCTTGCTGCCTAGCAACGTTCAATTTGCTAGCAAATAAATCTTAGTTTCAAAACAAGTCTTAACAATTTAACTAGACTGCAAAAACAAGTCTAAAGCGGCTCTCTTAAATGAGAGTAAAACAATTTCAGCTCAAGGCACTTCTCAACAATAGGCATGTCCATGTAAATTATAGTGTAATGTCTATTTTCCTCCACTTTTAGAGTTTTACAATGAGATATCACAACACGTAGTTTTAGGAATCTCATGGTGAAGAATTTAGAATTGTGCATTTTGTATCCATGCATCTGGAATTTTGAAATAAAATTTGCGCTTTTGTGAAAAAGGGAGTTGAAGTGATCGACAATCGACCATGTCATCAATTTGGAAAGAAGTCGTGAATAGAATTGGTCGAGAAATGTTCAAACAAATTGAGACTCTATATTTTGGTTCAAATTATTTCAACACATTTAAATTAGGAGTCTTAATTAAAAGGTTCATCACTATGTGAATACAATCTCTAAACTTATCTCATTCTTAAGAAACAATTAAAACTTATAAATCAAACTCATAATTCAAATTTAAATATTTTATTTCAAATTATTTGCAATTGACACAATGAAAATAAATTCAACTCAGGAATAAAATCACAGGTACAATTCAAATATCTTTATTTCTCATCTCATTCTTTTACAAAGAAGCTATTACATTGGAATATTACAAACCAGAAAATTACAAAAATAGAAGAAAATTCCAAGCTAAACCTAACTAAGATCTTGATCTTATGGATCATCTTCTGTACCAGCAAAAAATAGAAATAAATATATTGGTTTGTGGGGCTAGTGTTAAAATATTGCAGCCACCGATTGGTGCTGGTAGTTTGATGTTTTGAAGATGGCATTGGCCTGATCAAAGTTTAGACTTGATTGAGCACCCTAAGAATGGATCAAAGGATAAAGATACAACTTAGGCAACAAGGGACTGATCACTTGGATCAGATCATGCTCTAATCTTAATAGCAAGCAAATTGGGGCAAAGGTTGCTGACCAGCAAGGTCTAGTTCGAACAAATAGTCAAATAGGCAGCAACTAGAACCAGCAGTGGAACTGGAGCAAGATCTTGTGATCTCGGATTGAAAATAGGCAACATGCAACTTAATGCATCCCCTAATCTTGCCATATTCAAATAAAAACCTAGAAACCCATAGTTGGTGTCTCATTTGACACAATGCAGTTAATGGACCCAAATCCTAAAGCCCACAATGAATTCATTTGAAACTAAAATAAATAAACAAAGCCCAACAAGGAAACTTGACATCCAAGGATGCTAATTTTCAGAACCCGGAATTCCATGGTCACACGAAGCTTTAGACTGCATTATCTCTCAGTCTCAAGGAAGTTCATTCTTGCATGTCCTCTTTGATGTATTTTTATCAAATTATTTACAATATACTTATACAGTATTACTTGCAGTAAAATAAACTGCTACTTTCGAATGATGTGAATTGCTATTATAAATGTTGACTGGTGGTGGAACCACGGTATGATTGTTGTGGTGGAGCTTCCATCGTACTAGGAAAGTATTCAACTAAGATTAAGAACAAATGTTCCGCGGCTTGTCTGGCACCGTAATTGCACGTCAACGAAGGGTTCTAGAATGGGATTTAGGAGTTAGAAGTATATTCTTCCTTTCGTATATCCTCGGATAACCTACCTGGTTGGTCACCAAGGAGTCATTGGCGTGCGTGTTAGCGCCTTGTAGTTTCCCCACCAAGGAGTGGTGAAGGTATGTGGTGTGATCTTGGGTGGGGTAACGGATGTGGATCGTGTCGTGTCTCGATGCACGGACACCGGGAGTATAGAATACCCCCTTTTAGGTTCGGCACGGGGCGCGAAGGAGGCTGAGAATCGTCTTCTCGGGCGGAGTCTAGATCAAGCTCTCCTCTCCACGATCAAAGCATGCAACCAAAGGGACACAGGGAGCTACCCAGGTTCAGGCCGCCCGGAGGCTAAAAGCCCTACTCCTGCATGTCTGGATTGATGGGTTCTTCATAGTGTAGCTTACAATGGAACCTCCCGGATGGGGTACCCGGAAGGGTTTTGGCTGGAGGTAGAAGAAGGACAGATCCTGACCCGGAGGAGATCACCTTCCCCTCTACCTTCGCAGCCCTAGTCTAGTCTTGCTCTGGTTGGACTTGTGCCTCGGTTCGATCTTGTGTTTGTCCGACCTCCCCCTCCTCCGTGCCTTGGTCCTCCTTTTATAGGCTAAGGGGTTGCCACAGGTCACGTGAGGGGCACGAGGGATGACGAGGGGTAGACTCATCAAGACCCATGGTTAAGGTCCCTAGGTTATGAATATGGGGGAGAGAACGTGGTAGAGCTGGAAGTATCGTCGGCTGACAAGCAGGGCAAAGATTTTACCCAGGTTCAGGGCCCTCGTGTGGAGGTAACACCCCTACGTCCTGCCTGTCTGTTATTGCTTTGTGAATATGATGGTTACAAGGATCCCGGCGAGATGTCGATCTCGCTAGGGTTTGTGGCTCTGGTGTTCGTTGTCTGGTTCGATGGCCCTCCCAGTCCTTAAATAATAGGCTGGGTCTCGGGTGTTCGTAACCGACTCGATTTACAAGTAAGGAAACTCTAAACCGACTATTGCTTCGCCAAACTTGGAGGATACTCCATCTTCGTGGGCCTCCCTTCATGGGCTTCATGTAGGCTCTGATAGTTGGGCCTAGTCGATACGTGCACCAGGTACCCTCATGGTAGGGTACCCGATAGGCATACCCATGTCAGTAGCCCCCGAGTACTTGTCTGATTCGAAGAGTCGGGCATGGACTCATACATCATGCACGTTATATTTTTTACATCTGTATTTAGAATTCTTATGAAATAGCACATGTTGGCTATGTCGAGTGTTTCATCGACTATGAGTTTTTGCTTATGATAGTCAAGGGATATTAGCTTAGCAGGCCCGGCACACACGACGGATCGGGGCCAGTTAACTACCATTTGTGGCAAAACCATACTAGCTTTCAATCAAACTCGAGTCCCCGGACTCGAATCTGGAACAAACTGGACAGACTCGAAACAGCCGTTGAGGTCTTACGGAATCGAACTGCAGTATAATTTTGAATCAACCCAACGCGTCCGTCGGGGATAATTCATCATGTCTGCTGACACGGAAAATTTAAGGATAACGCTGCTGGAGCGGTCCTTAGCCCAGCTCGACTGATCGGCGGGTCTTACCTTTGCACTATGCATGCAGCATCCAAGGATCGTCGGATCAACTCGGGAATATTTTGAGTGTGATTTTGCTTATGAACTTAGTCGAATGTTTCGTCGACTGACACTTTTGCCATTATTCTATCGGGTGCGCGACAGCGCTCCCGATGGGAGTAGCCCCCGAGATTGTGCTTTATTGCTTGCAATGGAGGATAATCTCAAAATCTTTTACCCTGCACATTTTAGTCAAAGAAATTTTTTGATACGCTCCCGATGGGAGTATGATGCTGCAGTCGAAAGAATTTCGACTGGCCTCTATGACTTTGCTAAAAACCAACCGAGACTTATGCGAGAGACCACCCGAAGATATCATCGAGTGACTTTTATGCCAGTTGTGAAGAGAGAACAACGTCAGCAATGACGCATTTTGCGACTGCTATCTCTGACAAGCGGTGGCGTGCTTGGAGAGGCTTTGATAAGACGTGACCCTGTTTTGTGGGCCCGTTTGCAGAGCTGACCAGGGATGACGCCGCGTGGACTTGATTTGACCGTTCTGGCGCGATTTTCACGGGGCGTGATGATGGTTTCCTGGATTCTCGTGCGTAGTGGGCGGAGTGGCCGGCGACGGTTGCTCTCCGGCTGCCACGTGTATGGCCAGATTTCGCGCGGAGCGTATGCTTTGTTTTGACGGTTACGATCATTTTGCGATCTGTGGTAAATAGGGGGACGGCGCTGGCAGAGTTTTTTACTTGCCATTTTCCCTGCGCCGCCCCTCGTCTCATCTTCTTCCTCGCGCCCACCTCCATTGCTCTGCGCCCAAGCTCTCTTCTCCACCCTCTCCATCGTTGCAATGGCGAAAGGTGGAGGCTCCAAGCGTGGTGCCGCCGCTGCCGCGACCGATGCGGCCAAGGGCAAGAAACTGTGGCGGGTACATCTGCATCCGCCGCGCTGAAGAAGGGCAGCGGGGACTGGGCGAAGTCCACCGTCAAGGACGCCCATCTGCTCAAGCTCCGCGAGCAGGGATATCTGCCTCCCGCGGAGCAACTCGCCGTCCGCGCTCCATCGCCCAAGGAGGTATGCCCCGAACCACGCGCCAACGAGCGCTTTGCTTTGCGGAGTTTGTGTCCAGGGGCTTCTCGCTTCCCCTCCACGACTTTGTTCGTGGCCTCCTTTATGCCTACGGGGTGCAGATCCACGATCTCACCCCGAACGGTATTATGCATATTGCGTGCTTTATCACGCTATGCGAGTGCTTCCTTGGCGTCGCACCCAGCTGGGCGCTATGGAAGACCATATTCATGGTGCGACCCAACAGAGGAGGTGGTCGCACCTACCCCGTGGGCGGCTGCGGCATCCAGGTGCGCAGCGACACCCGCTATTTCCGCCTGAAGACCGTCGACTCCGCGCAAGGCTGGAGGAAAGGGTGGTTTTATGCGAGTGTCGAGCAAGAGGAGTCGCCACCTTCTCGACTGCAGCTTACGTCAGGACCAAGGCGTGGGATCACCAGCTCTCAGCCGAAGAAATGGAGGAAGCACGCCCTTTGCTGACTCGAATCGACGGACTGCTGGACAAGGTCACAGGCATTCATTTGATGCCACCTTTGTGAAGAGGCGGGTGTGGCCACTCCGTGCCCGAGCGCACCCCATGTGGGAGTTGAGGGCGCGAGTGACTCCACTCGGATGAGCCCAGAGGAACTGTCAAGGAACGAGCTTGTGACGCACGTGCGCCACATCACCAGCCTGACGACAGCCGACCCTTGCAACATCGATTGTCCCGTTACGCCATACGGGACGGAAAACCCTTTGCTTGAGGTATGTCTGTAGTTTAATAGTTTGCCACTCGTAGTTTCTACGATATGTGTTTTTTGATTCTGACTTTGCAATTTGTGATGTATGCTATGCAGGGTCACTCGACTGCTGCCTCCCTTCCTCCTCTGCCTGAAAATGGCGAGACTGAAGAAACACAGGCACAGGTGGTGGACCCGAAAGGGGATCAGTCGCCCATCCCTTCTGCCACCACTTCACATGTGGAGGAGGTCGAGGAGGAAGCAGCAGAAGAGGTCAATCTGAAGACAAGGCCACCTCTGACCAAGAAGTCGATACCGCGCCACCGAAGCGGCGTCGACTGGCCAAGAAGGCGCCTTCTGCTGCAAGTTCACCCGCGAGGAGCAGGGCTTGGAGGATGACGAGGAATCAGGTTCACCACCTGTTTTCCAAGCCGCTCCTTTGCGTGCGTGCTCAACAAGCTCAACCTTCCTCTTCAGTCGAGTGGTACCCCAGCCTTTGGGGGACCAATTTTTGGCGACTCCGAGAAGATGAGGAACACAGGTATGTGTTTTTGAGTATGATATGAGAATTTTGTGCTGTCACATATTTGTGCTGACCGTCTTTTTGCTTTGTTGTGTTGCACAGCGCTGAAAACAATCAGCCTGGGACTCCTCCAGTCGAAATGTTCCAACCCTGGAGCATCGAATTCTGCACCGACTGGAAACGAGGCTGCCCAGCCAATGGCCACTGATGCTGTCGTTGAGACAGCCAAGGCGGCAACTCCAGATGTCGGGACATCAGTCGCGGCTCCTGAGCCGTGGATGAACCACGTAAGTAGCTTTTTGCTTGACCCGTTTAGTTGTAGGTCTGTGAGAGTTTGAATTTTTGCTGAATTCGTGTGCTCGCAGCCCTTCTACCACACCTTGGCAGATTCGCCAAGGCTTATGTCCAGGTGGAGCAGGAGAGGGACCATGCGCGCCGAGCTAGAGCGGCTCAGTCGTGAGTTCTCCTTTTTGCTTTTGTTTTGCCGAATTTCTTTTTGCAATGCTTGATTTTGTCGAGTATTGAATGCACGTGATTTTGCTGGGCCAGGCGAGAAGAAGGAGCTGGAAGACGCACTCGCCGCGCAGCGCGAAGAGTCGAAGAAAGAGCTGGCTGCCGCCACCAACTCAGCCGCTGCACGCGAGCGAGGATATGCTGACCAGCTCGCGGCACTCGCGCAGGTCATGGGAGGTGAGTAATCTTTTCTCCTTTTGATATGACGATATAACTGTCGAGTGTCAAAATGACTTTGCCTTTTTTGAATTGTGCAGAAGCTGTTGGCGCACCGGCCTCTGCGGACGTGGCGAGTGACGATCTTTCGCTGGAACAGGCTGTGGGCGGCTTAGGCGCCTATGCAACCAGGCGAAAGAAGCACTCGCCAAATCGAGCACACTTGGCGCTGTATACCAAGTGGTGTTCCCGACTGGCGTAGTGCCGTCGACGGTGGATGACTTCGCCGACGTGTTTGGCCCCGGGACGTCCACCATGGCGGGTTTCGCTCGCGCCAACACGGTACGCGGATCCGAGTCCACCATCAAGCTTCTTATGGGACATGGGATAGATTGCGACTATGAGGCAGCACTGTCTGCGTTCCCTCGGAAGCCAGATGGGAAGCCCATTTCCTGAAGGGGGTGAGCGGAGCCGCCGCGCGACTGGCCGAGTTTTTATGAACACCATGGAGCGCCGGGCACTCGAGACTGCCAATCGTCTGCTTAGGAAATCGAATCTTAGGTTTAGGGTAGCTGTACCCTTTTGCTTTTTTATGCCTTGTAATGATACCTTCTGAACTGCGCGAGTCTGCGCTTTGTTTTGCTACCTTGTTTATGCAAACAGTCTTTTGCTAATGTCTTTCACTCGAAGAGTTGTATGCTTATGACATGAGTTTTAGCTTCTGACACAAACTTTGTGTTTGTGATTATGCTCTTTGAACAGTCACGAGAACCTGCTACTGCGACTAGTTCCTCGCAGGCTCCAATCACCACCCGATCCCAGGGTCAGGTAAATGATGCCAAGGTGATGGAGTATATGAAGGCCAAATTTGTGAGAATGGAGCAAGATCTGAAGGACGCCCAGGCTGAGCTGAATCGATTGAGGGCGAGACCCGCGTTGGCCACCCAACGCGAGGAATATGTGCTCGGGGAGATGGATCTTGTGAACAGGCAACTCGAGTGTAAGTTCGATGCTCTGTTTACAAGCTTTTTGCGTAGCATTGTCCTTTTGATCTGACTGGTGCGCCCGTGTTTGTAGGCTTTGTCGACAACTTCCAGGCTGAAAAGATTCGCGTGGAAGGGCGTCTGGATAGCGTGGTTGACGACCCTACGACTGGGCGTCAACACTTTTGGCTTGATAGGTACCATGCCCGCATACTCGCCACCCTGAAGGATCGCGTCTGGCGAAGTGCTGAACTGCTGGAGTTATGCCGGGCAGCGTTTATTCGCCTGAACGAGACTCTTTTTCCTCGGGGCCACAACCACAAGGGATTCGTGCTTGTTGAACATCTTCCGTCAAACAAATCCCATTCGAGAGTTGCTGTCTCAGAGACTTGTGATTGGAGCCAACGCTGCAATGGCGTATATGCGTAGTCGAAAACCAAGGTTGGTGTTGCGGACACCTGCAGCCGGAGAGGTTCTCGAACAAAAGACCTGGATGACACGATCCAAGCTGCGGAGACACTAATCGAGTGCACTCGCGAACAGCTTTGCGGTCCCGAGCTGCCCGTAAAGGACGAGCCTGAGGATTAGAATAGTTTGCGAGTGCAATTTTTGTATAGGGGGCAGCCCCCGAGTGTAATTTTTGACTCTTTGTATATTGTATAGTTTGATTTTTGTCGAGCCCCCGAGTCAGTCGAGCGGGGTTTGTGAAATATGGTTGGTTGTGAACCAATGACTGTGCAGCCCCCGAGTATTCGAGTGCGGCTGCAGAGTTTTTGTGTTCTTTGTTTGGATCCTTGTTACGCAGCCCCCGAGCATTCGGGTGCGGCTAAGGCATTGTGTTTCTGCAAGAGCGAGAGCTCATTTGATCGATAACACAGCCCCGAGGGTTTCGGGTGCGGTTAAGGTATGAATTATGCGGGTAGTAGCCACAAAGAAGTCGAAGGAACATTGATTTTATTCCTCTTTTGAATGTTAGGCTGCAGGCCGCCTCATTAAAAACCTTCCAGTCCCCTTAGGTACCCTGGTAAGGAAAAGAGCGCGTCTGAAACCTGCAGCCATCCGACATATAGCCTATTACATTGTATGACTGTGAGCACTTTATGCGTAGAAACGGCGCAGATGCGCAACGTTCCAAGGATTATGAGAGAGTTCGCCTGTCTTCGCGTGCTTCAGTCGATATGCGCCTCCACCAAGGACCTCCGTGATGATGAAGGGACCTTCCCATGGGGAAGCGAGCTTGTGCACCTTCTTTTGCTTCAGTCGAAGAACCAGGTCGCCAACGACGAAGGACCTGGTTCGCAGTCGACGGCTATGGTAGTTGCGGAGTCTGCTGGTAAACAGCTGTGCGGGCCAAGGCCGTGTCGCGCCTCATCGAGCAAGTCGACTGCGTCTTCGAGTGCTTCTTCCGCGTCTTCTTCATTGTATGCTTCAACTCGTGGCGCATTGAACCTTACATCTGATGGCAGAATTGCCTCTGCACCATAGACCATGAAGAATGGGTGAACTGCGTAGAAGTGTTGGGAGTTGTGCGTAGGCTCCATAGCACAGATGGTAGTTCTTCGACCCAAGCACCCGCAGCTCTTTTGAGTGGCACCAGGAGGCGCTTCTTGATCCCACTCGTCACAAGTCCATTGGCCTTTTCGACTTGGCCATTGGATTGTGGATGTGCCACGGATGCGTAGTTGAGCGTAATGTCCTGCTCTTTGCAGAAGGTTTTGAACTCCTCAGCCGTGAAGTTTGTGCCGTTATCAGTGATGATACTGTTTGGGACACCGAAGCGGTAGATGATGCTCTTTATGAAGTTGACTGCCGTAGTAGCAGTCGAATTTGTGATGGGGACCGCCTCGATCCACTTTGTGAACTTGTCGACTGCCACCAGTAGGTGAGTATGCCCGCCATGCGATGATTTTTTGAGTGGCCCAACCATATCGAGCCCCCATTGGGCGAAAGGCCAGGCCAGCGGTATAGTCTTCAACGCCGATGCGGGTGCGTGCGGCCTTGTTGCGAATTTCTGGCAGCCGACGCACCTTTTGACTATGTCCTCCGCGTCTTTGAGTGCTGTAGGCCAGTAAAACCCTGCGCGAAAGGCTTTGGCTACGAGTGATCGACTGCTGGCGTGATGCCCACAGGTACCTGCATGAATGTCTCGAAGTATGGCTTGGCCATCTTCGAATGCGATGCATCTTTGGAACATACCTGATATGCTGCGCTTGTATAACTCGCCGTTGATAACGGTGTATGCTTTTGATCTTCGAGTCACGCGTCGGGACTCGGTTATGTCATCTGGTAGCTCGCGGAGTATGTAAGCCAGAAAAGGTTGAGTCCAGTTGGCTCAATGAGATACCTCGACTGGGGGGTCCTCTGTGCTAGGGCTTTGCTTTTGGTGGCGTAGTCGACGGAGGAGGCTCTCGTTTCTCCTTGATAGATCTGTGTTCGATGCGCTCGAGGAAGACACCAGGTGGAATTTGTGCGCCAGTTGAGCCAAGATTGGCTAGCATGTCTGCTTCTTCGTTACTTTCCCTTCCTATGTGCCTCAACTCGCAGCCTCGAAGCTGCCCTCCAGTGTGTTGTACAGGTCGCGATAAGCGATCATGTTGTCCGCGATTGCGTCGCAGGCCTTCATTGTTTGCTGCACCACGAGATTGGAGTCGCCGTAGATCATCAATCGAGTGCACCCAAGTGCTTTTGCCATCCGCATGCCATGGATCAGGCCTCGTATTCAGCCTCGTTATTGGAGGGTAGTTTGAATCCCATCTGCAAAACATAACGTAGCTTGTCCCCTTTTGGTGATATGAGGATGACGCCTGCGCCTGCGCCTTCGTGTTTCTTGGACCCATCGAAGTACATGGTCCAGGAATTGGACACGTCTGGTGCTCCAGGTAATTGGGCCTCTATCCACTCGGTTGTGAAGTCGGGTAGGACTTGTGCTTTGATAGCCTTCGGGTGCTCGTACTTGATGTCTCTTGGAGCCAGCTCGATGAGCCATTTTGCGACTCGACCCGTTGCATTGGGGTTTGTGAGGATATCACCGATTGCTGAGTTACTTACCACGGTGATGGGTGCTCGGTGAAGTAGTGTGTCAACTTCCTTGAGGACATGAATACAGCGTATGCCAGCTTTTGATAGTGCGGGTACCGCTGTTTTGATATGGAGAGAACCTCGCTAGGTAGTAGACTGGACGTTGTATGCTTTGGATGTGCCCCTCCTCCATGCGTTCGACTACCAGTACGGTGCTCACCACCCTGTTTGTAGCCGAGACATACAGGTAGAGTGGTTCCCGTTCCTTAGGTGCGACGAGGATCGGAGGGCTTGTGAGGATCCGCTTGAGATCTGTGAAGGCTGCTTCAGCTTCTGGCGTCCACTCGAACTTGTCCGCCTTCTTCATCAGTCGATAGAATGGTAAGCCTTTTCACCCAGTTTGCTGATGAATCGACTGAGCGCTGCTACTCGTCCTGCTAGTTTCTGCACATCTGAAGCTTTGAAGGCCTTTGCATTGTGAGGATGGCCTGTATTTTCTCCGGGTCTGCTTCGATTCCACGGGCAGAGACTAGGTACCCTAGGAGCTGCCCGGCTGGAACGCCGAACGTGCACTTCTTAGGATTGAGCTTGATATGGAAGCGTTTGAGGTTTGCGAACGTCTCCCTCAAATCGTCGAGTAGTGTGTGTTCTTCCCTTGTGGTAATGACAATGTCATCCACGTAGACCTGGACGTTGCGTCCGATTTGCTTTTTGAGGCAGTCCTGCATCATGCGCTGGTATGTTGCACCCGTTTTTTGAGCCCAAAGGGCATAGTTGTGTAGCAGTAGACCCCGAGTGGGGTTATGAACGCCGTTTTTTCTTCGTCTTCTTGCTTCATCCTTATCTGGTGATAACCTGAGTAAGCATCCAGAAAGGAGAGTCGTGCGCATCCGGCGGTGGAGTCGACGATCTGGTCGATTCGGGGTAGCGGGAAGTGATCCTTTGGACAGCACTTGTTCAGCGCTGTGAAGTCCACGCACATCCGAAGGATGTCTGTATGCTTCTTCTCTACGAGTACGGGGTTGGCCACCCATTGTGATTTCTTGATTTCCCTAATGAATCCTGCTGCGAGTAACCGGTCGACTTCAGATTCGACTGCGGTTCGCTTTGGGCCGGAGATTCGACGCATCGTTTGCTTGACTGGCTTTGCATCTGGAAACAATTGGAGAGAGTGCTCGGCGAATTCCCTGGGAATACCTGGCATGTCGGCTGGACACCACGCAAATATTTCCCAGTTCTCACGGAGGAATTCGACGAGCGCGCCTTCCTATGCGATAGGCAGGCTCGAAGATATGTTGACTGTCTTGGACGGATCGGTCGGGTGCACCTGATGCGACCTTGTGTCATTTGTAGCATTGAAGGATCTGTCGACTGCCAACTTCTTATGCTCGGAAGGAGTGTGCGGTCGTTGGAAATCGCCAGTCGGCGAGTGATTCTTCCACCCCGAACATCTCGGAGATTTTGCTGAACTCGCGGTCGCAAGCATCGGACCTTTGAAAGTTTCCACGGACAGTGATGACTCCCTTTGGTCCTGGCATCTTCAGCGTGAGGTACGTAGTGTGGCACCGCCATGAATCGAGCAAACGTCGGGCGACCAAGAATAGCATGGTATTGTGATTTCCAGTCGACGACCTCGAACTCAATCGACTCTGTCCTGAAGTGGCTTTTGTCCCCGAACGTAACATCGAGTCGTATTGTAGCGTACCTGCACTTAAAATATGGCAAGGTACCTGTGTTAGTGCAAACCCCTGGATCGTTTCATTTGCACACACAGTTTAAGATGTAGTATCACAACAAAGTATCATTACATCGAAGGATCCAGACTTGGTAAAATATTCATTACAACTTGCATAGCATATAGCTAGCTTGAAAGAATAAAGCAGCGGAAATAATAATCTTCATGGAGTCCTCATCCTTTGCATGTGCCACAGGCGAAAACATGTTGGTTGCAGACTCGAAACCTTAACGAAACTCACTCGTCGTCAGAACAATCTGCAACAAAATAAAAATTTTGCAACAGAGTGGGTCAGATACCATTAAAAATGGATCTGGCAAGTGACACTATGTGGACACTTAATGGAATAACTCTAATAACCTATATGCATATTTGGCTGGTGGAGTTCAAGGCTGTTTTGCATAAACGCCAATTTTCCTATCTTTTATAAAGCATATTCTTTTGTCAAAACAGGTATGGCATGAAAACCACCCTCTTGTCTGCCTTTCAACCTCCAAAATTTTAATTTAAGAAATTGGAATGTCGGGAGCCTCCGTTGTCGTCCTTGATCAGCTGCTCAAATTGTCCGTAACCGGGGACACGGCTAAGTACTTAGATTTAACTCTGCAGAGGTTGTGCACTTTCACCACGAGACCCAACAAACCCAAACTATCCTCAAGCACTCAATTTGTGCTAAGGAAAAGGAGAGAGTTGAGACGAGACCATTGGGAAACAGTCCCCTGTTCCTCTGGGCAGACCCATACAAACATTCATCTGCTGAGACCTGCCGGAATCAGGTTCCTATAACTTAGTCAAGGCAGAGCCATAATACCAAGTGGCTGCACTGGAAGCATCTTCACTTAGAGAAAACTTTGGTCCCTTTGTTCCTGGGTGGCAAACCACAAGTGAATATCCCTTCGGGACAACACTCAACTCTCGTCATCCAGTCAATACCAAATCCACCCAGGTGATTCATTTTAACTTAGTAGAATTTAACATTTCAATAAAGCACTTTTGCATAGCATCAATTTCTACTAAGTTATCATGGGTGCTAGACACAACTAGTATAAAGGAGATAGTAGGTTTAGCATAACAATACTATCCAACACATGCATATAAAGAAATATTCTAAGTCATGCATAGTAAAAATACTTAGGAAATTCATGAGGGTGTGCCACTTGCCTTGGCAAACAGGAGTGTAGTAGTAGCAGTTGCAACCACTTTCGTCTCTCTCCGGAATTTCTAACAAGTCAAACAATCACAAATAAACATACAATCGTAAATGCAACACTTGGAAAAATATGATATGCATGAGATGCAGGATGATACAAAGAAATGTGGTATGAAAGACAAGCAAAACAAAATAAGGGAAAGACAACAAAATAACATTATCCCACTCAGTTAAGGCAAGGTCAAGGTAGAGTAAAATAAATTCGATAAAACCACCACTTGAAGGTTGTAAGGCTACTCTAAGTCTTCACAAATTTGGTCTTCAAATAATCTTCAACTCCTTTGCAGCTTCATGTATCTTCCATGGTCTTCAATTAGCACTCTAAGAACTTAGTCTTAATCACCAAGGACTTGATCTATGTCCGAAGTGAGACAAAAATAGAAAGAAAGAGAAGATAGAAAGAAAGAAGTAGTTGGTCTTCCAAGAATCTTCTCCAGGCTTCCTTGTAGCTTTCTCCTTGGTGTGTTGACTTCATTTAATTCTGTAGACTTGATGGTTCTGAAGACTTGATTTTGTTGGCAGCATCAAGGTTGGTCTTGAATATAACCTAATCACCATGAAGAGAGAAGAAGGAAGAAAGAGAGAAGGGAAAGAAAGACTTAGAAAATGTAGGTGGTTGGTCTTCGTGAAATTACCCTTGATTTTCTTCTAAGTACCTTGACTTCTTGGAGATGCTTCTGGAGTTTGTTTTTCTTGGCTAAGTCCTTCTTTGGTCCTCTAACTTCATGTTGAATTCTCCAAGGATAACAATGCAAACTTTTCCACTAATTTCTAACTTAGTGATTTTTGACTAGGAGGGTTAAAAGGGCTAGCAAGCATCACCTCCAAAATTCTAAGAGGAAAGTCATGTAAGAAATGCAAAAATATTTCTAAGGACTAGAGATGCATGCCATGCCATGAAATTATTCTAAGGAAAAGTATGAAGAACAATAGTTGATAATTTTCTAAGGACAAACATTTGTCATAGCAAGTACTTAGAATATTTGCTAAGGAAAACAACCAGTTTTTCAAGATGCTAAATTTTCTAAGGAAAAGATTTAGTATTATTAAGATGTTGAAAATTTCTAAGGAAAAGTGTTGCCAAATTTATTTATCAAAAATTTCTAAGGAAGAAGGTTACTTTATTTGGAGAGGCAAAATATTTCTAAGTACTTTTTGTAACTAAAGTGATCAAAATATGACTAAGTCATTTTATTAGACGAATAGATGAAGAAAAATAATTTTAAACAGTTTTAATTATTAAAATAACACTTAAAACGCATTTAATCAATATTAATTACAAAAATCATAGAAAATACTTTTATAAAAAACAGTAGAGTATTCCTACGGCCAAGTATTAAATAAACAAAGTTAAAACAATTGGATTTGCCCAAAAATCAATTTTTAAATTTAAGTTAAGTCAATTTTACTTAAACAACCATTTTTTAAATTGAACCAAAATAAGTTTGTCAAAACATAAAAATAAATATGCCAAAAGTTTCTACGTGTCATAAGCTTTCCAAAAATATTTTATTTGTAAAATTTGGCCAAACCAATAAAAGTAGTGATAGATCTAAGATTTAGGGGTTTTCTGCAAAACTGCCGGTCTTCGGTTGACTGTTGACTCTGACCGCTGACGTGGAGGTTGACTCGCTGACGTGGCAGACTGACTGGGCTTTGACTACGAATTTTGACCAAAAATAAAGTTGCTCGGATGGAAAAACATGCTTAATGAAAGTTGTAGAGAATTGCGTGCTCTTTCTAACTATCACAAATATATCCTAAGGATGAATAGATTGGGCACAAATCGCAAATTACCTTTCTGATCCGAAACTTCAAACTCGAAAATCTCCTAACTCGCTTGACCAAAAGAGGTGAGTTTTGGGGCAAAAGAAGGGTCTTGATCAGGGAATAACTTTCGTAACTACGGCCCAAAGATTTGAGATTGTTTTCTCCTCCGAAAATTGTCAAAAGCAATTTGTATTGTACAGAGAATTCCGTACGTCAAAATTAAAAGAGTGCAATAGCAAAGTTGTAGGTAAGGGTTAGATATAACTTCTCACCAAAGGAATTTCGATTTGAAGAACCGAGCACGAAGAGATCTAGGAAATACGACTTCAGATCTGAAGGATGGCGATTCGAAATTCTTCCTCCACGGTTGATGAAAAGAGTTAAGTCCTCTCGGGATGGAAATATATTGAACAGATCGACAATATTGCTTCAGGCTCCGGTGCGATTCGAGATCATTTTGGGGGTAAATAAACGAAATACGATTTCGCTGGTTAGGGTTTCGGTGGAACGAAAAGGGGAAAGAGATGCCGGCGGCTACAGTGTTTATATAGGCCAGGGTCGATGGAATAGCTTGGGCTCGAAGTTATGAACGCGTAGCATCAAACGGATCCGGATTTGGAGTTATATTTGTTGAGATAAACGTGTTTGAATGAAAAGACTTGGAAAACCGAAATTTCCTGCCATCGTGTTCGAACCCGAGTTGGTTCGGTCCGGCTGGGCTGGCTCGGTGTCCTGTTGGGCCGGCCGGTTGTCCCGTTTCGTTTTTTTTTCTTCTTCGTTTTCTTTATTCTTTTTCCAGTTTTCTTTATAACCTTTGATTTCGGAATCGGAATCGAGTCAAACCAATTTCTATAGTTTTGTAAAATCAAAACCTTTCCATTAAAACTTTCAAAAATTATTTTCCAAACTTTTCAAAATTTGAAATTCAAATATTGCATAAAGGTTTAATTAGATCTTTATGTTAAATTTTATAAATAGGATTTATAAAAATTCTTTTGAACTTAGATTTAAAATCCATAACAAAATAAGGGTAATAAGATCCCATATCACTCAATAAGATAATTTTGCACCAAATCATTTTGACTATAAAGAGTTTGATAATTTAAAATGAAAATCAAAATTCAATTTAAAAGCCAAATAAATATTTTCTTTCAAAAGTAAAACTATAGAACTTTGAAAACAGAGAATAGGTAGGTAATAGAATAACTTCCAAAACATACAAACAATTTACAACCAACATTTAACTCAAGGAGTTTACCACAATACTTCAAAATAATATATTGGACATAGATAGTCCTTTTAATATATTTTCTTAAATATGTTTTCAAGTGGAATTATTATTCCCACTTTTGAAATATCAAAATGCAAACAAAGCTATATGATGATGAATGCATGCATGATTTTTCCTTTCAAGGCAAAATACATAATAGTTTTCAAAAGTTTTAAATTTTTCTGATTTTTCAACTTTTTGAAAAAAACTTGGGATGTTACACGTATGGTGCCTTCTGGGCTAATTGCTTTGCCAGGAACAATACTGTGGAAGGTATTTGAAGATTTTGGGAGGTTTTCGACTGACCTGTTCATTTTGCGGAGCGTGTCCACGAAGATGATTTATGCCGCTGCCTCCATCCATGAAGACCTTGGTCATGGCGTAGCCTCCTATTTGCGCGTCGAGTACCAGAGCCGCGTGCCCTGGTCGAACTACAGCTGGTGAATGATCCTCATGACTGAAGCTTATGATGGTTTCCGATCCCTTCAGAAATTCAGGCGTGGCAGGAGGTGCCATGACAGCCATGTTCACCTGTCGAGTGATTAGCTTTTGCTGCCTGTTAGAGGGGCGACCCTTTTGTATCATGTACATCTGCCCGTGGGGCTGTGGATATTGATCATCTTCCGCCCGTAGTACAGGTTGTATGGCACCTGCGAGGTTTGTGAAAGATCGAGGATGTCGCCTAGAGGGGGGTGAATAGGCGTTTGAAAATAATTACGGTTTAGGCTTGAATAAATGCGGAATAAAACTAGCGTTTAATTTATCAAGCACAAAACCTAAACAAGCTAGCTTCACCTATGTGCACCAACAACTTATGCTAAGCAAGATTAACAACTAAGTGATAGCAAGATAGATAACTTCAAGCTCGATGGCTATCACAAAGGTAAATGCATAAGTAAAGGTTTGGGTATAGAAGTAACCGCAAAGTGGACACGAGGAGATGTTTCCCGTAGTTCCTTCCCAATGGTAGTACGTCTACGTTGGAGGGGTGTGGAGCCACCTAGACGCTCCAATAGCACGGATGTGCTCACCCTATTCTCCGTGAGCTTCACCCGTGAGGGATTCGCTCGTTCCACTATGAGGTCGACTTGAAGGTGTTGACCAAACCGATACACAAAGGTCGGGGAACTCCACAATGAGTTGGAGCCTCCCAACAATGCCTCGGACTTCCACCGAGACTCACAAAGGCACCTAGGGTTACAAGCAACCCAAGATGCAACGAGAACCACAAAGAGTAATGAGCTTCTCAAACTTCACCACCACGAATCACCGTGGAGAACTCAAACCGATGCACCTAATGCAATGGCAAGAACACAAGAAGTGCTCAAAGCAATTCACTCTCAAATCCCACCAAAGCAACTAATGCTATGGAGGAAGATGAGAGGAAGAGCAAGGAAGCAACAAATGAATCCCAAGATCTAGACCCAATATGCTCCCCTCACTTAGAGGAGAGATTGATTGGTGGAGAAGTAGATCTAGATCTCCTCTCTTGTTTCCCTCAAGAATGAGCAAGGATCATTGGAGGGATTGAGAGAAAGCAAGCTTTTGGAGAACAACAATGGAGAGCAAGACTTGCAAGAATAGTTGGGGAACCGTTGGGGAAGAAGACCCCTTAAAAAGGCTCCCCACGAATCCAACCGTTGGCTGCAGTTATCGAGCCCAGCGGTAGTACCGCTGGGATAGGCAGTACTACCGCTGGGTTCTACAACGCAGCCGCCGGGCCAGTCAACGACTGGTCAAAGGTTCACCGAACCCACGCCCACGGTACCAGATGGTACCGCCGGCGGTACCGCTGGTGGTACCGGAAGAAGGCTCCGAACGGCAAAACAGCGGTACCCGCAGCGGTACCGCTTCAGCAGCTCGCCGTAGGGGAACTAGCGGTAGTACCGCCAAAGCCAGCGGTACTACCGCCGCCAGGCAAAAACAGCTAAAAAGGCAAACAACAAAACGGCAACAACTTTTGCATGGAAGCTCCAAATTAGGTGAAACCAATTTTGTTGGAAAGGTAACGACAAGGAGAAGGCCTACAAAATATTTTGCATGGAAATATTAAGAACCATAAATAGAGGTAAGTTGACACACTGGGAAGGTGTGGAACTTTCCTCACGGATAAACCGATAATATTTCCAACACGAAAACGCAACAAGTTTTCTATAGTAAAACCGTTTTCGAACAACTTGGTCTGTCATGACGAACACGATAAGCACCAAAACCTCACAAAGATAAAAGCCAATAAGAACCAAGAAAGATGATGCCAAGAATGCAAAGGTTTGAGCTCTCTCCAAATGATACGATCAAGTTACTAATTCGAGAACCCCTCTTGAAAGTGTGGCATCTATCCTATAATCCGGTCTCTCACTAACGCCATGAGACCGGTAAATAGAAACCCTATCAAGGTCATACCTTTGCCTTGCGCAATCCACTTGAGCTAGAAGATGACGATCTTGATCACCTCAAGTTGGATCACCTTTCTTGATTGCGTTCCGCTTGGTGAAGACTTGTGAAATGCTCCCCCATACGCAATATGGGAGAGCCACTTTAGGCACATCTCACTTGGCCATTTCTTGATGACGACCACGGCTTGACGTCATCCGCCATGGGCTATATGGAATCTTCCTTTGATGCATGCCCATGGGAAGATACCTAACCCCACATAGATACTCCACACACACATATATATGGGTTAGTTCACAAAGCTATATCGACAATTGCTTACCATACCATTGGATCACAAGATCCCACATGGTACAACATGTAGCTTTGTGTGTTGATCACTTGAATCCATCCTTTCCACTTAGCCTTGATCAACTTTGTATCTTTCCTTCTCTCTTCACAAAGATGATGTCTTGAAGGTGAACATGAATAACCAAGCCAATCATATTCTTCAAGACATGCTTGTAATATGCTCAACTCTACACATGACCATTCTTCATATAAACTCTTTAAAAGGATCTTCGTCATCTTATAATCTTCTAGAGTCCAACCCATGAACTCCAACATTTTCCTATGGACAAGATCTAAGGATATATCAATGCAAACATTAGTCCATAAGGATTGTCATTAATTACCAAAATCACACATGGGGGCACCATGCTCTTTCAGTTTGCGCCTGGAGCAGGCTGTGGTGGTGGTTGCGGTGGCGGCTGTGCGCCATGAGAGCGGGCACAGCGTTTGGTTGCGGTGCGGGTGCAGGGTGGGCGCTGAGCAGGTGCTGGGCCGTACCTTTTGAGTCGTATCATGTAGTCAGTCGCCATTTGGTCGAATTCTCTGCAGTTCCTTAGGGTTGATTGAGAGTAGTCTTCCGTCGTCCCCCTTGAAGAGGTGGAATCTGCACCAGTCGTCCATCTTTTCTTCGAATGACCGCTCGGGTTTTGCGTCGCTGCGTTTGCGCCATTCTTGCCTCTTGTAGCTGTCGCTCCGCTGCTCGCGATCTCGACTGTCCCTCGATCATCCGAGCGTCGATTGCTTCTATCTTGGTCCTCCGAGGTTGTGTGTATCCAGCCGCCATGAACTCGGGTCTGCTATCGTCGTAAGGACGTTTGGAACATTTGCGCCTGCGATCTTCTCTGTATGAATCTCTGCGGCCTCGACTGCCGCTTTCGTAGTTGTCGCGTGGTGGGGAAGCACGGGATCTGCGTACAAATCTTCTCCGTCTGCCCACTCAGTCGCAACTTTGATGAGGTCAGCAAGGGAGGTTGGCTTTTCACGTCCCAGTGCCTCTTTGAAGTCCTTCCTGGCGAGACCTGTGTGAAGGCATCCATGGCCCTGTCTTCTGACACTTTGCCAACCGAATTGCGTATTTCGGTCCACCGCCGTATGTACGATCGCAACGACTCGTCTGATCGTTGAGTACATGCCCTTAACTCTTCGAATGTCTTCGGGCGCTCACATAAAGGCTCGAAGTTTTGATGAAGTCTCTGCGGAACTCGTCCCACGAGTCGTATGATGATGGGGGGAGCGCCTAGAGCCTTCGCGAGCAGTTCCTTCGAGCATGTCGTATGTACTGCATCGCCGTGGTGTTCGTGCCACGCTGGCATGCCACAGCGAGTCTGTAATCTTCTAGCCACCCAGAAGGTTCTTGGCGGCCGTTGTACTTGGGTTGTTCGCCTGTCAACTTGAATCCTTTGGGCATCCGCGTCTCACGGATGCGTCGGGTGAAGCACAATGCTCCGCATGGCTCTGGCTCGCGATCAGAGTATGAATCGCTGCTATAGGATCTTCGAGATCTGCTTTGCTAGACCTGTGCCGGCGCGTGCTTCTCCTTCCTTCATCCGAGTGGTGGCTGCGACCACTGCGATGATGTGCTGCGTGTCGTGAGTCGACTATGTCGCGATCGCGATTCCTTGCTGGAGTTTTGTCTTCTGGCTGTATAGCCTGTGCCGCTAGAGCTAGCGATTTGAGTTGCTGGCGATGCAGGGCTGCGTTAGGGTCATTCACCGGAGGTTGCATTGCCTTGAGGTAAGCACCTACGGAGAATAATGCACCCGCAGCAGTTTTGGGCACTGGGATTCCGTTAGCGTCCTCTGTCATGAACGACAGGTTACGGGTGATTGCTACCCTTTCATGTTCTGGAAGGCTTGCCAACCGCGACCTAGGTCGTGGGGTTGGTTTGCTGTGTGGATCCGAGGGATTGCTCCCTTCTTCGGGCACTCGAGAGGCTGGCCTGCCTTTTGCGCTCTTCGAGCGTTGCTCGGTAGTTTTGCAGTCGAATTGACTCCTGCCAGTTGAGAGTACTGGAAGGTCAACATCTCCTCTGGGGTGGAATTTGGTGGCATCATTGTGCACTCCTTTATGACTTTATCTGCTTTTGCTGCCATCTCCTCCGTGATTGTCAAGGTTGTGACCCC